>PVLA01000191.1:188964-503471 GCA_004027455.1 Hydrochoerus hydrochaeris | reverse complement strand
AAGAGCCTTTTGGTATCTGATAGATGGGATGGGTCACAATAAAGGTCACAAGGCAAGATCAGAAGGTTGGGACTTTCCTCTAGAGACAATGTCTCCCAGTCACAGTATCCGGTGTATGAACAAGACCAAAAGTTAAGGCTGAGCGCCGATGGCCAGCAATGTAATCCATCACACCTCTGTAACAAAGCCTCCAATTTAAGAAATGACAGCATTCGGAGAACCTGTGGATAACTGAGCACCTAGAGGTGCCTGGAAGAGATCTTTTGGTTACTTAACTTATGAACAGGCAGCTAGCAAGAGACACAACCTAAGCAGGAGTTGAGGTGGTCAGGTTGCTGCTAGGAATGAAATAAGAGTGGACAGTTTGACTGCACTTGACTTGGACAGGAGTTCCTCAGACGGAGTAAGAGGCAACCCCTCCCAATCTACAGGGCTGAGTTTCAAGAAACTTACAAATGCAGAATGACTGTTTTCTGTTTTTAAATTGCTTTCCTTTAAACTCTAAATGCTGAGTAACTGGTTTAGGGAGCCTGAGTCCCAGTTGGCATTTTAAACCCATGGACCCACCTGTCCTAAGTGGCTACTGCACAACTGAGCGATTTCTAAGCTCTGCTTATCCATACAAGATTCTGGAGAACAAGCCCCCATGGCACCCCAATTTCTGGGACCCCTTCTGACTATCAGGAGCTTTTTTCTCTTTCTGTTCTTTCCAAAAACACTCTACTAACTTCCTCCTTTTGTCCACAATTTCATTCTTTAATTTTGCGAGACAACAGCCCCGGTTTCACAGCGTTTGTATGGAACCAGCTGTTTCACCTGGAGGGTGGACCGCCCGGAGAGGGGTGGGGTTCTGTGTTCCTGCCTCCGTAACTCACCCTGGGCAGCTCTCCACCTGTATCCTCTGTGATCATCTCCCTACCTACACAGTAAACATTTTCTTGAGTTCTGTGTGCCCCCTGGCTTAGGCAACCCTGAGGTAGTGAGTTGTAAGAACTTTGCTCCACAGCTGGTCAGTCAGAAGAACAGGGAAAAGTGTCACTGGACAGGGTCCAAGAAGGTTCCCAAAGCAAAGATGGGGAACCTTGACTCGTCCTACCTGCAGGACAGGTTGTAGGTTTGCTGGCTGCCACCACAACAAAAGAATTTTCAGGCTGTGTCAGTCAAAGGCATGAAAGGATTTATTAGGCATAATTTTAAAGCACACAGTCTAAGAAATAGTGTGGACCCTTAATAGAGAAACACTTATGGTCTCCAGCTGGATACATCCATAGGGATTTTGTAGTAGAAATCTGTAGAATCTGTGAATCTACAGAAAGGGGATTCAATTTGCAGATGAAAATTGATAGCTCTTTGTGCTGGACAAGGCCGATGAACCATTCCCAGGTGACACCCATCCCAGCTGGCGAGCCCGCCCCGCCCCCCCCCCACAGGGAGAGGCTCATTCCACAGGTGAAGGGGTGGTTTATTCATGGGTGGAGAAGCCCCATTTATAGGTAAGAAGGCACAGACAAGCCTTATTGTGTCTCTAAGAACCTTAGGAATTGTTAATGGATGTGTAGTTTTCGTTTAAGGTAGAATTGTAAAACTACAAGTTCCCTTATCTTCTTTGTACCTATTTTAGTTCTCCTCTCCTGCTGACCAGCACCTGAAAAACAGCAGCTGTGCAAGGACCAGGCTCTCACCCATAGGATCTGACACCATCTCCAGGTGGTCAGCAGCAGAGCAAGATGGCGCTGGAGCACGTGAGCTGTGTCCACTTAGAGTCAATTGCTTGATGGCTGGTGAGAGAAATGCCACACCTTGGTGAGGTCACAAAAATCAATGTTGATTGTGTGTTATGGGAGCAGAGGAAAACGTTTGCTTTTCCTATATACAATATTGCTTCCAACCAGCTTTTTGCTTTTCATTTTTGTAACGTTGTTTATTTTATACATCCCTTAGCATTGTTCTCAGGGGGAGGGTTACTCTCGCAGTCCCTACTGCATCATGGCAAAGAACAAAACGTGGAATTATAATTTCATTGTTACAGTGTATTTGATGATCAAGATTCAAACGAGAAGGAAGAGATCCAATGCTGACCTGGAAAATCCGAAGTTCATGCCCAGAAAGTGAAGAGGTGTTAAGGACTGTGCAGTCTCAGAGGGACGCCCTCCGGTGTTACAGATGCCCACAAGTGTTACAGATGCCCACCCAGAGTGACAGATGCCCACCGGTGTTACAGACGCACTGGTCAGCACAAAGCCAAACGTATGGGATGTGATTTAGCCGTCTTAGCTGCAGGTTCTTTCCCAAGCTAACTATCAAATTCTGGATTGTGTCCCTGCAGGTTCTGTCATTAGCAAATTAAATACAATGTTGTGTGCATTCTTTATGCCCTTATGCGGATATAATCCCTATTATAAAGGAGTTCTAAAGTTTCTAGCAAATATACATGACTTAAAATTACTGGCATAGTACCTCATCATGTACCTGTGCTTTTTATTCAATTATTCTTTGCTAAGATCTCAGGGTTCTGTTTTCTCTCCCCCGGGACATGTTAGTGTCCAGATTCCGGGATCCATCTTTGTCTGATCCCTGTGAATATCCCTTCTCCCAGACATTGCTGTCACCTTCTGACCCCTCCTCTTCCTCCCATCTACTCTCCCGTACTGCAGTCCAGCAATGTCCTATATGTGCATGTAATACACTGGGGCTGTCAGTCTGCTTAACTTGTATTTTCTAATTTTGTCAGACCCAGCTCTCTTTAGTATGATGACATTTCATCAAATTTAACCTTCAAAATAGCTTAATTAGCAAAATGAAAAACTTCCAGGAAAATAGTAACTCCTGAAAATGTCCTTTCCAAATCTCATTATTATATTTAATAGAAAGACACTATCAGTATAAAGTGGATGTATAGTGACTCAGACAGGAAGGAACAGTCATACATAAAGCACTCAACAGAAACAGTCAAACTACCCATCTGTGTCTAGTCTCACTTAAACTTGATATTCAGACAACCATACAGCCTGTTGACAAATCCTATGTGCTCCCATTCCACTCTGTGCCTACTCAGTGGGTCATCCCCAATTCTATCCAAGCATTCATCATCCATCAATGTATGCATCATTCATCCATCCATCACCTATTCATCCACCCACCCATTCCTTCATTCATTCATCCACTCATCCATCCATCACCCATTCATCCATCCATCCATCCATCCATCCACCCTTCCATCCACCACCCATTCATTCATTCATCTATCTACCCATCCATCCATCCACCACCCATTCATTCATTCATTCTTCCATCCATCTACCCATCCATCCATCCATCTACCACCCATTCATTCATTCATTCATTCTTCCATCCATCTACCCATCCATCCATCCATCTACCACCCATTCATTCATTCATTCATTCATCCATCCACCCATACATCCACTACCCATTAATTCATTCATCCATCCACCCATCCATCCATCACCCATTCATTCATCCATCCATCCACTCCCTCATCCTTCCCCCCCATCTCCCCACCCATCCCTCCAGCCAGGGTGCACTTCTGAGCCATTCTCTGGTCAGGGAGCATTCTGAGACTTAAGGGTACTGGAAGCTTCAAGGAAGCCTGTGATGATCTCAGAAACCGATGTCCATCCTTGCAACCACATTTAAAGTTAGTTTCAAGTGATATCAACATCTTTATCGAGTCATTTTGGTAACAAGCAAATGGAAGCAGCATAAAACAACCAGTTTCAAGTCTTTCAAATGATGCTGTTGTCCTCAGGTCAAAACCGGTGCTGATGAATTATTAAGACCTCTCCCAAAGCCATTGTGAGTAAGCGTATGTCAGCACCAGACCAAAAATTGACTTTCTAGTCACAACTAGTGAAACTAGGGGGGAAAATTCAAGGCCCCATCATGAAGTATCCCTGAAATTAAAATGCCCAGGGCTGGGGATGCAGCTCAGCAGCACAGCACCTGCCTAGCAAATGTGAGGCCCTGAGTTTGATTCCTGGTACAAAAAAAAAAAAAAAAAAAATCTGAATCCTTGTTGATAAAGGGTTTTGTAATCACAATTTAATATGTGTGGGTACAAAGGCATCAGAAAGGAACTGGAATGATTTGAAATAAGTTTCCATCAAAAAGCACTTAAAATTCTCCAAGAATAAAGGTAAAGACAAAAGGAAAAAGAATAAAAGATACCACGTGTGAAAAGATCGATAAAGTAAGACAGAAGTCCTATCAGATAGGGTCAATATTTGTACTATACATATTTTCCTATTTACTGAGACCTAAATGGTTTTCATTACAAAAAATAAGCACTGAAATGTGGCTACCAAAAGGCATAAAAAATGAAAATCCAGAAAGTCTATTATAAATAGATCAGTTTTAAATAATACATCATTTCTTGTAGAACTTTATATCATAATATGATGTTTACAAGGTAATTTAAGCTATGGGTAGCAACAGTATAATGATAGAATAAAAAATATAATGAAAAGTGGCCTTTAAACTTTAATATGCCAAAGAGCAGACCAATGAAACATTTAAACAAAATTTTAAAATAGCCACATCATTTGTAATTACTTCTATTGGCATAAGGCAATTATTAGACAATGGTTCAGAAAGTATAAGAAGTTTAATTTGCACTGTGGAGGTCAGGCTAATGTGGTGAATTTTGCATGTCCGAATAGGAAATATACTTACATCTGAATTGAATATTCAAGGATTTTACTAAAAATGATGCAAAGACACACAAATAATTTCAATGGCAGAGTGGTAAGAGCAGAGTAGCTTGCCGGAGTCCCTTTATTTCTGCGACCCCGGGGAAAGGGAGAATCATGCAGGCACAGCGCAGATGGCTTCCTGCCTCTACTCCAGTGTGGGGCTGCAGACCCTGCCCAGCTCTGACAAAAGTACCCAACATGGGTCTCTCCACACCCCAGACTCCTGTGTGCACTGCTGACCTGCCTCTCCACTCAGACACCCAAACTTAGGAAATGAAAAGCAGAACTCCGGACTTCTCTGGACTTTTTGGTTGCAAGGAGGGGAGGTGCCTTCACTCGCCCTGGCTCGGGACAGTGTCAGTTGGCTTTCTATTCCTGTGACCAAATGTCTGAGGTCACCAGGGTTAAGGAGCAAAGATTTATTTCAGTTCATGATTTTAGCAGTTTCTGCATGTGCTGGGTTGGCCCTGTTGCTTTTGGGCCTGTGGAAGGAAGCTCACCAGGGCAGGGAGCACGGACCGGGAGGGGCAAGATGATCATTTCCTGGTGGCCGGGAAGGAGAAGGGGAGACAGAGGCAAGGGCAGAGGAGATGACAGAGTCCCAGTATCCCCTTCGTGGGCATGCTCCCTAGTGACCCCTACGAGTCTCCACTTCTTAAAGGCTCCTCTGCTTCCAAGTAGCATCAGGCTGGGGACTTTGCCACATGGGCCTTGAGGAGGAAGACTGAGATGCAAACTGGGGCACTGCAGGCTCTTGTCTCTACATCTGGCACCCTCAAGGACAGTGTGTGTCCGTTGGTTACCCCTGCAGGCACCGGCCCCGCCTGCCCCTCGCCATCTCCACTGGTGCCTGCCTGGTTCCAGGAGACCAAGCCCCTGGAAGAATCCACTGGATGAATCAGCCACTGGCTCACATTTCCTATTAGTCCCTAAGGATAACAGTTCTCTAGCTCTTTAACCTCTCCTGAGTCTTTACCAAGTCAACACCTCTAACTGGTCTAGGTAGAACTTCCAGAATAAAATGAAGAAAAGTGTCACTTTTCCTATTTAAAAAAATGCTGTTTTGCTCTTAATGTCAGATTGAGCTGAAATAGACATTCTTTGTCATTTAAAAATTATTAGAAAACATTCTAAATATTTCTGGTATACTAGCTTTTCAGACTGTCTTTTGATAAAGCTCATTTACCATCTTTTATCAAGCAACAGAATGTTCCTATGATTTTCTTTTCAGAGCTATTTTTTTAAAGTTATAGTTTAGAATTAATCTCATGTTATGAAACTTATTAAGAAACTTCTCTTTTTATGTGCTGATATTAACTATATATGTATAGTGCATGTCTCTAAAGCTTGCCAAGTCTCTATTAAAACTTTTCTGAAACTAAATTATTTAAGAAATGTTTCAATTTTTATGAGCTTTTTAGAACATTTCATGTCTCTACTCCTTTTGAGACATTTTGAGTAAACCCAGAAAACTGTCTCCTTAATTGAGATCTTAACATTTAATAGGTAAAAAGTTGCAATGGTACAAAACTTCTGTAATGTTAAATTTATCTCTCCAACCATTATATCCTCTTTAAATATAAAATATAATTTTATAAATTGATGTCTTTGGTAATTTTATTTGACTGATCAACTGCCATAATTTTGTTGGTTTGGTGAGGAAACTGGTATAGTAGTTTATCAATTGTCTCTATATCATTTCTATTTTCTGACTTATTTTTTTCCATTTGTTTTTACTAGCTACTAAATTTCCTATTTTTTAAATTTCATTTGCTTTTCTCTCTAGTATAGTCATATACTCTTTTCCTCCTCCTTTTTCTGAAGTGAAAATATTTAAGCAATGAAGCCTGAGTCGCTTTGTGCTGGAACCTCACGCGTACCGCGGAGCCTGGTCCACGGGTCCTGCTTCCCCAGCTCGTGTCCTGTCTGCAAGCTGTCCTTGCTTCTCTTCAGCGAAGGTGGACAGGGGCTTCTCAGCCTGCAGCCTAGACCTCCCTCCCTCCCTCTCTCCCTCCCAAGTCATGGAGACTGAGCAACACTGCGGCTCCAGAGGCCGATCCACTAGGTTCTTCTTGGAGCTGGGCTCAGCTTCTTCCTGTGATGTCTCTGGCTCCTTTCCCTGGGGAGCTGCATCCCGATGTGGTCGTTCCCTCACCCTCAGTGCCCAAAGCCTGCAAGGCAACAGCACCCCAGAGGCCTGCTCCACTGCCTTTCCTCTCTGCCCTCTTAGACAGCAGAGGACACCCTGAGGCCCGTGTGGTTTCTACTGCAGCCATCTGTACCCCCAGTGGTGTGTGTCCTGAATCTCTACTGATGATTTGTGAGCCATTTCAACTTCAGTGAGAAACTTGTGACGTCTTTTTTAGGATGTGCAATTGTGGAAATGTAAGATTTCACATTCGGATACTGGAACCAACGCCAAAGCTCATCTCTTCATGTCCCACTCACGTTCATACTATAATTTTGAAACACTGACAAATATGATTTTAATTTTCTGGTGATCTTCCCTTTTCCTAATCTTCTGGGGTTATTCTAACTCAAATTCCATAGATGTATTATTCTTTTTAATGTTAATTTTGGGAACATGATCATGTTTTTTATAAAATTCTTTCTACATCTTAATAAACTCACTAATGATAGAGGTCATGTTTCCTCCCTAGAGGAAATTACAATTATTGTAAATGACAATACACAGGGCAGCTTGCTAACAAGTGTCCACCATGCTAGTCTGCTCTCCCACAGCAATGCCTGGGGTCTGCTTCTTCCAGCTGCTGCTCTGTGCTATGGTTTAGATCTAGAAGATCCTCCAAGACGTCTCTTGGGGTTGGAAGATGATGGATCATAGGATGCTGAGCTCAGCAGTGGATCCACCATGCATGCGTTAACGGCTGACCATGCTGTAGGACGTGGGCCTGGTTGGAGGCGGTTGCTGGGCTGTGACCTGGAAGCGTATGTCCTTGTATTTTTTTTCCTGGCTGTCATGAGTTGAGTACCTCCTCCGCCCTACTATTCCTGCCTTGGAGCCAGTCAACCATGGGCTGAAACTGTGAGTCAAAATCGGCCTCTCCTATATATTGTAGGTGCTGGGTATCATGTCCCAGCCATGGGAAGGTGACTGAGACACTCTCAGAAGGTCTCTCTCTGAATGGATTTCACCAGTCAGGGCAGTCACCTGAGTTTCCTTTCTTGTCTCTCTCCTCAAGGTCATCGCTGCCTCTGGCAGCTCTCCAAGCCTTCCTTCCCATTTCCACTCAACATTGCTCCTCTTTGTGAAATTCCCTTGCAATCCTGTCTCTGAGGACACACACAGCTGGACTCTTAATCCAGGTGGCAAAGGGGCAGAGGATACTGATAGGTTTTTAGCCACATAAATCTGCCACATCCTCATGGCAGCATTTCAACATGGTGAGGAGACCATAAAAAGTCACCTTAGCAGTTTTCTTCCTCTGGTGCTACAAGCCGCCAAACAAGCTTCCTGACTTTCCTTCCCATGAGCGCCAAGGATTCACCAATCCCCAACCTGCACACCCTAACAAGTAGCAATAATCCATCACTGTCAGCTTCAAACCCTTCCCCAGAGAGGTAAACTTTATAAATGACCCCCAATCCTTCATCTACCCAGAGAGCTCCTGCATTCTCCCGCGCTGCATTAAAGGTCTTGCTGTTCTTTGTCTTTTTCCTCATTATCTCTGTGCCTTTAGCTTGAGTCCCCAAAATACTCAATCAGATACCAACAACTGGGAAAGGTGCTGAAGAGAGGCTTTGAGGCTCTGAGTGGATTTCTGCTGTGCAGAGTTCAAGCTACAAGAAAATTCAAACCCATAAACAAAAAGATGACATTTATAAATTGCTGTAATTTTCTTTTAGGAGTAGAGAATCAGATTCCTTTTAGCAAAATTGTTTTGCTGTGTCTCTTGTGTGGCATTAGAGTTATTCATTAGTGGAAATTGAGGTGTGAACCTGAGAATAAACCACAATACTATTCATTCTTTCTCTTCTCTCCTCTGTGTCTCCTCTTTTCTCCTCTGTCTCCTCGCTCCCTCTCCTTGTCTCTGTTTCTCCCAGCCCTTCACAATGATGACCTAAAATTACGGGAGGTATACAGAAAAACAGGAGAAGAAAAGACAAAAACATGAGGACACTTGATGGCTTATAGGTATGAAATTTTGGCACATTTTCCCCTTTTCCTAATTTGTTTCTAATTATCTTAAAATATGTACCAACTCAATTGGTGGAGGTGGGCTTAGCAGAGCAAAGGGAAATAAATACATAGGAATATTTCTTTTTACTCCTAACTGCAAACTTTGGACAATGTCCATGTAAGGAAAGACAGTGTTAATCCACTTCCTCTTGTTTTCTGTTAAATTAATTAAAAACAGAGCAAATATTGATCGTGTTACCAGTCTGTTCTCCAGATTTACTGCACATTTAAATCTATTCTTAAATATTTATACACAGTCATTATCTGCTTTAAATAATTTCTGAAATAGAAAGAAGTCTGTGTGCTACTGTTAAGCAAGCAGATGGTGCTTGGGTGTTTATCTAAAAGCTCTTTCTCATTTTCTCTCAGGCTTATAAAATGATACAAAAATATAATTTATTTCCAAGACAAGTTTAAACACAGAAAAAGAACATTTTACTCAATTAACTGGAGTCTGAACGTACCACATAAGACAGATTTTTATATTTGTTCATTCTTCATAGATGAATCTGTAAATCGAACTTTGGAAATATACCTGTTTAGTAGTACAAAAATCAACGAGCGATTGTAGCAGTAAAGATTATTATTATATGAAAAATCAGTGTTTCAAAGAGAGACAGTCCTTTAAATCTCTATTTCTAGTCATTCTGCTAGGAATCTAACCAACCCAAACAAAGACCATTACACAAGGAGATAAGGGTGGGCATTTGAAAAGTTTAGCGGATGCCCTTGGTAAAATGCTGCAAGGGCAGGTGAGTCCTGGTTTGGTTGGCACGTGTTTGCTGTACCTGGCGATTACACACGTCGCAAGGAGCTGGCGCAAGCACCTAACCCCTCTCCAGTCTTTATACTTACTCTTCCCCTCCCCTCCCCAAAATCCGCTTCAGGAAATTTAATGAAAGTTGCTCTTCTAAATGATGCGACCTCAAAATCCCTTGAAATCAACAACTAGACAGTGATGCCCTCATCTTCTCTGCTTTCCTTAAACTTGAAAAGGGCAGGACCTGAAATTTGAGGTGAAGGATGCAGTGCAGCAGGTAAATGGGAGCCCAGGGATCAGGCAGCCTGGGCTGCAAGCTGTGTCTCAATACCACAAAACCAAATAACTTCCTGAGGTTTGAAAACAAGGAACTGAGAAGTGTCCACTCGCCACGGTGACAGCACTTAAGACTCTATGAATGAAATTCACAGAGATGGCAGGGAGCCTGCATCAAGCAGAAACTGTTAGAAGAATTAAAATAAGAACCGAAGAATGACACAGAGTACATGTCAGGAGCAGGAGATTTTATCACAGGAACTGTAGTTCAGGACTTCATTTGCAGTCTGGGGCTGGGACCAAAGTGACCGTGAATTCCACCAGCTCAGCTCAGGATCTGGAACTGCCAAACTTGCTTTATTCCCAGCAGTAAAACTGAAGTGGATAGACTCAGGGAGGCACATTCATCCTGACCAAGTGATTCCAGATGATGGTCTATGCATCCTGTATGCCCAGAGAAGCACTCTTTGGGAAAGACAACACGAAGAATTCTCACATTATTCTTACCCACTCTTGCAGAACAATATCCAAGAAATAACAAATAATCGATACATTAGACCAGCTAGAGTAAGAGAATAAAACAATCGCTCCACATACTAGAAAAAGCTGACACAGAATTGAAATTAAAATATAGTCAGGAAGGTAGAAAACATAATCAAGAATTTATTTAAAAAATTTTTTTTTCAACTGAAGATTCAGATGGAGAATTGGAGACTGAAGAATCAAGTGGAAATTTCTCCAACGGAAACATAACAGTCAACACTAAGAAGACGACAGATGCAAATGAGACAAAGAAAAATCCACTTGAAGACAGAGTGAATGAGCTGAAAGTATTCAGAGGAAATTATCCAGTAACCAAAGAAAATACGGAGGGTACGAGCCTAGCATGGCGGTGCATGCCTGTAATTCCAGCTCCTGGGAAGCTGAGCCAGGAGGAGGATGGGTCCAAGCCCAGTCTGCTCAACTCAGCACAGTCTGGTTAACCTGCATCAAATGGAAAGAGCTGGGAATGTGGTTCCATGTGAAGGCCCTGGCTTCAATCCCCAGCAGTGTAAAACAACAAACAAGCAAACACCAAAGAAGACACTGGACCCAACGATACCAGACCATAGAAATATAGAAATCTTAGTGTCCGTTCCAGGGCAAGGGTTACAATGGCGGAACAGCAGGGGCTCCCCAGTGGGGAGAGGAAACAATGGTGACTCTATCAAAGAGTCATGAAAGCGTAACTGGGTGCAGCTGGTGTCTATGCAGTGGTGGTCAAAGGTCAGCGCTTGGCAGGAAGGGCTGTAACCTCAGCTCCAGTCTCTCTGAACCCCATCCCACGTAAATCAACATTTGCAGGCCGGATGAGCTCCACCCGGGACTCGGGGGTTCAATCCCAATAAACACAAAGGTGACAGCATGAGTAACTGTGAGGCCGACTGCTGCCTTCCACTCTTGGATTCCTGCAACACCGTGACAGCAGTGTCCCCGGGCATCCTGCCCGCCTGTACCTGGGGCACGCGCTCCAATTCTGGCTGAGACAACCTGACAGTCAAGTGGGGGTGATGCCCCAGACACTGTCCAGAGAAATAAATGTGCCTAAGAGTGTGCGTGCATCCAAAGCTCACAGGGATAAATTTAGACTTTGTGCTTCAAGTCCTGTTGGCAGGCTGTGTCATCTCCTTGAGATGTGAAGGCTGAGCAAATAAAGCGACTCTACAACTGTAATTAAGAGGATCGTTTCCAAGCTAATTACGCCGTATCTATTCATACCAAATAAAACTGTGTTGACAGGTAATGATTGAATCCAGACATAGGCTGTCAGGAAAGAGGGAAGGAAGGAAGTTCTTAAAATAGGATAGAATGCCAAGCAAAGATGGGAGACTCTGCTGATCTCCATGGGAGCCCTGTCTGTGCCTCTGACTTGGGTGCTCCAACAGAGTATTTCATCGAAGTGCTAAATTAGATGTGAATCTTGTCGGGAGCACACCCCCTGAATACCACCTGAGAATCACATTTAAAGTTTGTGGTCTTAAGACAGATTTGATACTATTTTTGCATTTTATAGATGGGGAAACTGAGGTTTCCTGGTATTAAGGAATGTACTCAAACCTGACAACCAGAAAGTGGTCAGCAGAAAAAGCGAAGTCAGGGTTTTGTCAGTGGCAGAACTGGAGTTTGAACCCAGCCCCTTTGCACTGAGCTGTATCTCCAATCTTTTTGTTTTTCAGTTTAAGACCTGTTCTCACCTAGTCATTAAGTTTCCCTGGGTCAGAGGAAAGTACTAGAATCACAGGTGCATGCTCTCAGGCCCAGCTAAACTCAGGCGCTTTATCTGGAAGGTTTCTGCATTGAGCCAACCACAGCTGCTACACACAAGAGAGATTTGCCAATATGTTCAAGTTACCTTGGACAATGCATTGCCATTTCTTTCTATCTGAACATGACTAATTCAATCTGTGAATCTTTTGTTTCTCTCTCTCTCTTTCTCTTTCTGTCTCCATATTTCTTTCCCTGCTTTCCTTTCTTTTTTTTTTTTTAAGACAAGGTTTCACTGCATAGTTCAGGCTTGAATGTGTGGCAGTACACCTGCCTTAGCTTCCCCAGTGCTGGAATTATAGTGATGCACTACCATGCCTGACTCAACCTGTGATTCTTAAAATACCGATCTTTTCTACTTTCCTTGGTAGCTGAGGAATTTTTCTATTTAAATTCTGAACCCCAACAGGACTTCTTCCTTAAGATAAGTTTCTACACAACAACCCCCAGGCCACGACAAATCTTGAGCACTTATTTTTTTTACCTGATGCTGTCAAATGACTTTCCATAAGGATTACAGATTTGCATTCATGATACAGGATGTGTGTCAGCAAAATACAACATGAATCTTTCCTCTGGACCCCTTCAGTGGCTATTTATTGAGTATCATATCCAATGGAAGCCAAGGACACAGTGGTAAGAAACCAGGCCTGACTCCACTGCACAGGGATCTTGCGGTCACCTGGGAGACAGATTCTCAGAGGAGTAATGACATCAATAAGAACAGGAAACAGCTATTTCAGGTGTACCTACACTGATTTAGGAATTAAATACCTATCAAACACGGCAAATGTCATACAATCCGTCAAGCACTATTACAAATTGAACATCTCTAATCTGTAAATGTGAGATACAAAAATACTCCTCAAAAAACCTCAAAAAGTTTTTTTACACTAGGATTGAACCAAGGGCCTTTTTCATTTTGAGGAAGGGTCTTACTAGGTCACCTAGGCTGGACTGGTTGTAACATTCCTGCCTCGGTCTCCCACAGTGCTGGGATTATAGACCTGAGCTATCACATGCAGCTTCTAACTTTTTGAGCTTTAACATAAGGCCACGAGCAGAAAATTCCATGCTAAAGTTTGTCCCATGCACAAAATGACTAAAATGGTTGTGTGTAATTATCATTGGGTCATGTGTATAATTTGTATACAGAATGTAAGTAAATTTCTTGTTCATATTTGGGTCCCCTGCCCTAAACAGTTCATTATGTGAACACACACACTGCAGAATCTGAAAACGTGAAGTCCAAAGCACTTCTCCTCCTGGGTATTTCAGGTCGGGAACATATGACCTGCCGTTGGTCTCACTGCTCAGGGAAGAGTATGAGGGACAGAGCTAACACAGCCGCTAAGGCAAGGGGAGGGTGGCGGGCACCGTGATCGTTAAGTACAATATGTCAACTTGACTTGAGTAAGAACTGCTTGCTGTAGCAGATTAGCAAGCACTGAGTGTGTTCACAGATGACTGACACACAGCTCAGCCACTGAGGGGAAGACCCACCCAGGATGTGGGAGGCACCAGCCAATAGGCTTGTAGCCTTGAAGGAATAAAAAGGAAAGAGGAAGGAAGTCTTCCTTTTGCGAGGAGCGCCAGTCACTGTCTCTGGACATCTGTCTCCAGTTTCTCTGGCCTTCAGCACAGACTCTTCAGCCTTTCCCATGCGCACTCTGACCCAAACTCACATCGGCAGCTACATGCAGCTGCCATGTCTTTGACCTTTGACTCCTACAGCCTCCTGGGGCTCCAGTGCACGTTGGCCATTTTGGATGCTTCAGCCTGTGATCCTGCTGGTGGCTTCTGACCCTCTGCTTCTGATCACACTTAGTAAACCCCTTGTATAACTGTACATGTACTTGGAAACCTAACACAGCGCCCTCTGCCTCCTGTCACTGATAGAATGCTCATGCAGTGAAGGCCAGTCCACTGCCGTGGACCTCAGCCCAGGTCTCCGGCTCAGCACAAGCTCCCACACTGGGAATGGACTCAGAACCTGATGGTCTTGCTGTTTTCCCATTATTCACGTTGCAAACTCTTTTTCACAGAAACAATATCACAAACAGTTCTCAGTCCTGTCTCCAAGCTTGTTTTTCCCCACTGGAAACCATATTACAATGATACCACCATGTCAACTATATCTCAGAGCAACCTAAAACTAATCTTCGTGGAAAATTACAATTCAAGGAATCCAGTTCCCTCCGACAGAAAGGGACAAGGGGGCAGTTCTGATGTTTTGTGTCCCTGCTTTCCACTCTGCATTATGAAAGGGGGACAGCAGTCTTCACTGGAAGCAGGAGAGGTGTGGACCAGCGAGATAGGACAATCACTGTGTCCCTCACCTGAGTGGAAGGCTTGTTTGTGTCACCTTGCCATTTTTGCAGTGAATGTACACGTTCCAAGAAAGAAAAAAGAATCACACAGATACCCTAAATCCCACCACCTAGACCACAGAACTAGATTAGCTTCTACTGGTTACATGTGCATGGGTGTGAGCGTGGTGTGTGGTTAGCTGTGGTTTTACATGAACCCCAGAGTGAGTCTGCACTGGTTTTAGTTTGTTTGCTTTTTACATTAAACAAGTGTATCACCATACAGTATGCTTCCACTGTGCACTAAAGTTTGAGTGTCTCAGACAAAACCTCAGGTTGAAACTCAATCCCTTGTGGAGAAGGAAGAGGTGGGACCATTTCAGAGGCAATGGATGAATCCCTTCATGGTCTGCTGGAGGTGGATTCTGTGGTCATTGTCTGTGTGGCACTTTTAGGAAACAGAGCTCACTAAGGTTCACTCTGCCGGGTGACCAAGATGCCACAAGGGGCTCCAGCTATTCCCTGGGGTTCTCGGAAGGGGAGATCAATAAACTTCTTTCTTCACCCATTCCATGGCATTCAGTTACAGCAATACAAAATGGACTCAGCCGCTGCCATCTCCTGCTTTTTATGTTTTACTTGCTTAAGATTTCCTTCTCCACATTGATGTGAACACAAAGCAGCCTGCAGTGTGAATGTACCACAATTAATTACCCAGGCCTTGCCCGGCTGCCACCGTGTAGGCTGCTTTCTTCTGTTTTCTTTTGTTTCACTGTTGCCTTGTTTTTTTGGTGGTCATAAAAAATGCTACTTTAACATGTATACAGACATGTCTCCTTGTACAAAATCCACAAGGGCTGCTCTCTTCTCATCTATCCAGAGGCAAAAATTTATGATTATTGCAGTTTGTCTATCTGCACAATTATGATTTAAAAACAGGCTATCAAATGTTTCTCCAAAGCAGCTCTTCCAGTTCATGCTCAAAACCAGCCGTGTACATCACTGTTCCCCGAGCCATCCCCGGCACCCTGCCCAGTCAGCATCCCCTACACCCCATCCCCTCACTGTCCTCTACACCCTGCCCTGTCACCATCCTCCTAAACCCCACGTAGCCACTGTATGGGGCAGAGGTTCACACCGTCCTGTCTTGGGTTGGTGTCCTGACCCCAACGCGGTGGTAGGTACTGGACAGTGGGGTCTGGGAGAAGTGACCAGCTGAGAAGTGTGGAGCCCTGAAGTGGGGTCCCTGCAGGCAGGAAAGAGCCTGGGAGGCTCCCTTCAGGTCCCCACAGGTCTGGAGTCCTCTCCAGCCCTCACACTGGTGGCTGCTTCACCTTGGGTTCCAGTCCTCAGAACTGTGAGCAGTAAATCGTTCTTGTCCATCACACACCCATTCCTGGATTTTATCACTGCAATCCAAACAGACTGGCAGGTCACTTCCTACCCTCGTCCCTCCCTCCCTCCCTCCCTCCCTCCCTCCCTCCCTCCCTCCCTCTTTCCTTCCTTCTTTTTACTTATTTGAAAGTCACGGGGCGGGCGGGCTTGGCTCTCTCCGTGCTGTTTTCCATTCCTGCAAACAACTGGCACTGCACATGCAGTCACCTAATTCTTGTTATCGCGACTACTGGGTCTGTTCCCTTTCCTTCCTCAAATATCGTTGTTTACTGATTTACAGTCATGTTTATGTGGAGACCACATTCTTCTTGGTCTTTACTGCACCTTCCTGTAATGTGACATAGTCATTTTTCCTCTGAACTTTGTATTTTCCTGTTTGCATCTCTCTTTTTTTTAAAGTTCAGGGTTTCGAACTCACAACCTCCTGCTTGCCAGGCAGGTGCTTATGCCATTGAGCTAAATCCCCTCTGTTTGCATCTTAATGAAATATTCACTTCCTATAAACTGCAGATTCTGAAACATTCGGTTATTTGTATTTGACATTTATAGTTTTAAACCATCTAGGATGTAATTTCTTATACTGCAGTGCAGAGTTCTAACTTAATTTGTTTCCATATGGAAACCCAATTTTTTCGGTAGGATTTATTCACTAATACCCAGGAGAGCTTGGCTTGTATGCAAAGAACAGACTTAGCTTGAGCTTTCTTTCCTCTTACAGTTGGGAGGCAGCAGCTCAGGCAGGTATGCCTGACAAAGCTCCTGTGTCCTTCTGTGTCCTCGATGTTGGGCTTCTAACTCAGGGTCCCTCATGCCCCAGACTGGCTGCTGAGGCGCCAGACCACACATCATATTTCCAGAAGGGAAGCTGATGCCGACTGGGTCTTCCTATTGTAAGACATGGTATGTGCACCGAGTTGCTTTTTTCTTTAAATTGGAGCACTGTGAACATGTGTGCTAAAGTCCTGTATTATCATTTCTACCGCAAATGGTGTCAGTTTTGGAGAAGACATAAGCAGATTTTATTTATGGCAATTCAAGTTTCTTTGCCTAATTAGTAGGATATACTTTTAAGGTCACTGTGAGAAATGGTTTCTTCAGACTTTGTTTTCGGATCTCTGTATTTTGCATTTGGCATGTTTTGTCTCCCCCACCCCCTTTTCTACTGTGTCTTGTCATGAGGTACACCTTCAGCATCAAACTTTCCTAATTCTTCTAAATTTAAAAGTGTTTTCACATGTACAAGTGTTGATCAAAAAATGTGTGTGCTTAGATAAAAGAGTATAGCTTAGTAAAGGGCACTCTGCCATCAACCCACATCAAAATACTCCTCCTCGCAGGGCACCCACTCACCCCACCACGCCTGCCGCCTTCTAAGGCAGTCCAGGAAGTCCTCCTTTAAGGTGTGATCAAAAATATGGCCAATGCCAAGTCATCCAAAGGCGAGGCAGGTCCAGAACCCACGAGGGCTGCCTCACCCACCTTGTTTGGCAGATGGAGCACTGTGCAACTTCCGGCTCTTCCCCAAAGTCACAACGACCATGAAAGGGAAACTTTTTGAATCCGTTCAGAACATTGAGGCAGCCAGGACAGCACAACTAAAGACCCTCAGAAAGAAAGCTCCAGAGTGACTGGGATGAGGGGACCAGCGTGCTTGAAGAGAGGGGGACAGGGAGGGGGGTTCACTGCAGTGAGTCTTTTACTGCAGTAAAAATTTTATTTGAACAGTTGCTGTACTTTAGGGTCACAATTCATTCTCCAGTGAGAATACAGAACCCTAGGACCTTTAAAAGCTTATGGGACTGTTTCGGCTGAGGTCAAGTTGCTATTACTAGGACTACTGGTGTTTCACAGGAAGTGGCTTTTCCTCTGGACATTTTCAGGGATTCTTCCTGCAGTTTCACGAGGTGGCTGGAGGTGACTCACCTTTTCTCTGGTAGCTCCCCACCCCTCTAACTGGGTACTTTGCAAACACCTTAACTCCAGACCTTCCCTTGTCTGCTTTCTCAGATACCGTCAGTCCCTGTCTCCTCCCAGCCGCTCTACCACTCTACAGCCCCTGCCACCCGCTAATTCACTCTTGAATTGTGAGTAATCAAAGTAGTCTGAGTTTCAGTGCCTGTGTGTTTTTCAGTTGTGGGAATCTTTCTTACTTCTTTCATGCCCCAGCTACCTGGTTTTGTTTGATGATCTACTTTTAGCTGAATGTATTTTCGCTGAGCATTGTGTTTGAGGCCAGCCTGGGCTACATAGCAAGACCCTGTCTCGGGAAAAGAATATATATATATATATGTCTCCTCAATTTGTTTTAGCTTTATTGGTTTTTCTATTTCTATTTGTCATCTTATCATTTTGGTTTTCCTTATTTCCCCTCCCTCTCTTCTCTCTCATATGCATATATACACACGTTGTCACATATCTGGGTGTATCATTTTCCATAAATTTGATTATAACATACATGCCATGTTCCAAAAACAGTGTACTTTTAAAGAAATCATAATTGATCTGATGTTTTTGGTTTACTGGGCCCAAATTCCCCACCCCAACACTTGCACAGATGGCTAATATCACCGGTAGTATCTTCCAAACATTCCGGTCTTAAGTCACAAGAAAACAGCGAACAAAAGTTCTGAGGTTTTATTTTGCTCTCGTCAGTACTCGGGAAAAATGAGACACCATGTCAACTTTTCTGCCATTGGTTCTTCTGCTGAAAAACATGCCACGGAAATCACACCAAGCCAATGCGTCTCCTGCTAGGTCCTTCTTTTTCATCACTGCAGACCAGCCCAAGAATGCACAGAGCATATTTTATTCAGCCATTCTATGATTAGTAAGCATTTGCCAAAATTCTACTTTCTTATTACCAGCAATGCTATAATAAAGAAGAAATCCAAGGCCTGCACCTTCATGGGTGGGGTTTTAATTGCCCTGTGGATCCAGCAATCAGACAGGGCTTGGAAAGACAGAGATTTCAATTTTAGGAAACCCTGCCCAGTCACGTATGCAGAGCACTGTGAGAAGTCTCATTAAGATACCAACAACAGATACTACCATTCACTCTTATTACTCAGAGTTTGCTGTCAACTGGTCCTTTTCTTTATTGCATCGTGTGTTTGTAGAATGCTATTCTGAAGTCCCTTATGAGATGCTCCAGTATCTCTAAACACTTGGAGTTTAGCCCCCAGTTTGTCAGCTCTGTGGAATATTTTCATGGCTTTGTACTTTTTGGTATGTTTCACAATTTTTATCATCAACTCACTGAATAAAGGAGCCATCTTCTGGAAGAGTCCCATGTATATTCTGGGCCTGTCTCGTGCATTGGTTTGCCTGAGCTCTCTGGAGTTTATCTGTTAATTAATTTTTTTGATACTGTTGGGTTGCAGTGGATGAGTCAGCTTTTCCCTTAGTGGACACCATGCCTCACACTCACAAATGAAGGAAGAGAGGCTTAATTTGCTTAGTTTCAGCTCATAGTCAGCCGGCTCCCCGGCAGACACATGGTGGTACAATTGGGTGTGGGACAAACCTGCTTAATTCCTGACAGCAGGAAACAGAGCCAAGGCCAGTGCTGCAGAGGAAGGGGCCAGGGAAAAGGAAGTGCAACCAAGGTCACAGCTCTGCAACCCACTGGGACCCTTACAGGAACAGGCTCTCCTAATCTGCTGTGTGTTTCTCTGTAGAGTGCAGGTGACATATCAGAATCACTGGTAACGTGTAGGTTACCCCACCAGGTTCAGTCTGCAGTGCATGCATGCATGGCCTCTATTCCCCTCTGTGGTCACTCTTTTGCTAGCTGTGCGTAACGCTTGCCCTGGACCATATCTAGATGCCTTCCTCAATCTTCACACACTCAAAAAGGGACTTCGGGATGGTGAATGAGTCGTGGGGGCACTGGAGCTGACTGCTGTGGGGCAGTGGGTGGAGGGATCCCTCAGGCGTGGTCTACCTCCCGCCCCAGCTCTTTGTCCTGCTGCCTCGATTCCCTTCTGCCCCAGTATGAGCAGCGGTGTTCCACCAGGCCTGTCTGCCATGCTGTCCTGCTTGGGGGTCAGCGGACTGTGGTCTGAAATGTGAGTGAAAATAAACCTCCCCTTCCTCAGCTTCCGGGTGTCTGGTATCATGTGACTAAGATGAAAAGTGACTAAGACGATGATGTCACTGCTCCCCAACTCTTATCTCAGGGCACTGTCTTTTAGGTTTTCTGCAGCCGCAGCTACCTGCGCAGGTGTGAGAAGCCTCCTGCGCCATCCCTGTGCTTGGGCATGAGGGCAACCACCATCACTCTCCTTGGCCCTCGTTTTACACTTTAGCTTCCTGTGGGGGAAAGATGTAAACCTTGCAGGTTGGCGAAGGTATACATCACCTTGATCGCGCCACAGAAACATTTTTCACCCTGGAAAGTTTCCTCATGCCCTCTCCCAAATGAATCAACACACATTCATTTTTTTATTCCTGAACACCAAACAATAGCATGCGGTCTTTCGTATATAGCTTCTTTATTTGCCACTATATTTGAGAGTCAGCTATGTCTCGTATACAAAAAGTAGTTCACTCCTTTCGACATCTGAGTTTTCATCTGCTTGTGTGTCTGTCACAATTCGTTACTCCACTCTCCTCTTGCTGGGAGTTAAGCAGAATTCTGTTTGGGGCTATTATCAATAAAGCATGTACACAGGTTTTTAAGCATGTTTTGGGAGGCCTGTGCACTCATTTCTCGGCTACCTGCAGCTAAGGGAGATTCCGTTTGATCACCTCAAGCTGGGAGGGATCCTATTGCTTTGTAATTTTAGGTCTTCTATCAACAATTTATCATTGAAACTATTCTTGCACTCCTTTGATTCAAACATATCGAAATTGGAATTTAATTTTTTTACAGAATAATGAATAAGAAGCTATGTGAACTTCAGAAATACGGTGACACAGAGACCACCAGTACTACTTTGATAGTACATGAGGCCATTTCCCCCATCTCCAGTTGTGTCATTCTGTTATGGGCCTCGATTGATGAAAACCATTATCTGTCGGGAAGAATGCTCCTTCTCTCCTCCTGCTAGCCAAGTGAGCACAGCCCTTCAGAACTTCTCAGTCTTCTTCCCCTACTATTCTGCACCGGATGCCAGAGAATTCCTTCTTCCATTCCCTTTGCAAATGCTTCCACTCTTGGAATTATGAGCAATGCAGGCCTCTTGTCCCACACTAGGGGGCGCTGTGTCTTGTGCTCCTGGGAGGTGTAAGTACATAGCTGGAGTTCCATGGATATTTAATGGAGAAAGTTAAAGTTTAAGTGTTTCCTCATTTACAAGGATTGCGAAATCTTGCCAATTCACAAAGATAAATGACTGACACATTCTTAATCCTTACCTTATTTTTCTGGAAATTATCTTCTGGATAGCCATACAGAGATCTGAGACAAGAAACCTCCTTCCTGTACTGCAACTCTGTAAAATGCTCACATGAATGTTTAGAAAACTTGAACATGACATAGCCCCATACGACAGTCTGCTTCTACGTGATTCAGATGTTTTATGAAATACAAACATAATCCCCAAGTAAAAGCCCTGAATTACAGCGGCTTCTCAGAAACACTTAATAAGTGTCACCATCCAAGGAACTGTGGTCAGGCAAATGAATCATGGATCCATACCCATAAATCCTATAAAATTAGTCCAGCCAAACAGGACCAAAACAGCTCTAGGCCTCCTGTTCGGCAAACCTAGTCTTTCTCTAAGTACCATTAACGTTACCTGAGGAAACAAGAACACAATTCTCATAGGGAGACTGAATTGCTCAGTTGAATCGTGCTCAGCTGCAATGCCATGTTGGTTCACTAGAACCTGAAACGCTTCTGTCCTAGTATAAATTACTGGACATCATGGCAGTGGTCTAACATGGAGGAAGGTCGAAGTAAAACAACACTACCCTGACAACCACTTCCTCCTCCCTCCCCTTCAGCCCCAAATACAACTTCCTCTTACCTTTCCCATCCCCATGTGAAGGGAATTCTAATCAGTTCCTCACATGTCATCAATGCCGCCCCAAGCACAGCTTCCGGTCAGAGGTCCCTACACCTAGCTGAGGAGGAAAGCCCAACGCCCACGAGTCGTGTGCCCCTCTCCATGTCCTCGATCAAGGCACTCTTTTCCCTTCTTTTTGCTTCTCTATTGCACAGGAAAACCCTAACAGGATCCATGGTGTTGAAGACATGGGGAAACATTCCCAGCCCTCTGAGTTCCTGGCTGGCTGACGGGTGGCCCTCGGGGTCAGAATCCTCCTATTTCTTCAGCCCTAGTTTCACAGGTGCCACAAAAACTCAAGTGTCAGGCGGTCTGTGTGTCCCTCAAGCACAGCATGGATCACGGTGTCCTCATTGGCCTTTATTTACCTGTCTTTGGACACATGAGCAGGCACACCAGTGCATAGGGCAGTCTGGTCAGTACAGTGACCGTTCCTTGGCATTTTCCTTCAACTGGGGTGCCCAGTACCACAGCTCCTTGACCTTTTTTCTGTTACTGATGCTTCTTCTTCACTCAAGATGGGACTGTGTCCCCGTTAACCACAGTAAGCTGAAAATATCCCGAGTCAAAAATGCCTCTCCTGCACCTCATCCATGGGATGCTTAGCTTAGCCCAGCTGTGCCAAAGTCTAATCGCAGCACTTTGAAATGGGAAGTGTAAGTCGTACTGAAGACACAGGGCCTTGGCACGGCCATCTTAGAGGGAGGACGTGGAAGTGGAAGCACCGTGGGTTAGGGCCCTCTCATCTCTTACTGTCTCCTTCCGCCCCCATCCTTGCTGGACGGCAGACTCGGACCCTGAGTCAATGAGGAGACCACTCTTCTGGGATTCTCACGATTCTTTTCTTTTCCAACACTCTTTGTGAGGAGTCACAAAGTATACTTTTAGAGATATTTTGGCCAATATCATTTCCCTATGGAATAGCAACATTTCAGTCTCTTCACAGGTATTTGGCAGAAACAGAAAGGTTCTGCTCCCAGGCTATTCCACGCGCGCTACCCATGGGAGGCGACCCCACGTCTGCAAGACCTCTGGGCAGGGATGGTGTTACTTCAATATCTCCACTGCAAGGTACAAATATCACACACTCAGGTCTGGACGGTCCCTGGCCTCATGCACTGTCTCCCCTAGGAGTGTCTGCCTGGCAAGCACAGGGAGCAGATGGGTTTCTTGGGTTTCCTGTCCTCAGGGAGAAGGTGGCTTTGCCCTGCCGCTGCTGTTTACTGTAGCCTCTGTAGCTGAGTTCTTGCCTCAGGATCTCTGAGCTGAAAGGAAGTGAACACAGATCCCATCCCATGAAAACATGGTCCTACATGTCACCAGGTTTGTCAGCTTTACATCCGTGGGACAAAAGACCTGACACAAACAGCTTAAAGGAGAGAGATTTTGGCTCATGGTTTCAGAGGTTTCAGTCCATGGACCACTGGTTGTGCTCTTAGGTCTGGAGCCAGGTAGACCTAAGAGTCCTTCATGGTGGAAGGGCTTTGAGGGGAAAAGCCACTTGCCCCGTGGCAGCCAGGAAGCAGAGGGAGTGGGATTTTCTCTCCCACTCCCACCAGATACGGTCCCCATAGTTATACTCCCAGTGGTCTATCTACACCTTCCACTAAGTCCCAGTTTTCAAACACACCATCAAAATTACCGTCTCATCAATGAATGGTGCCATGGATGGCGCTAGAGCCCAGGTGCCGGCAACCAAGCCTGCAACATAATTTGCCTTTTTATTCGACATTTTAGAGGATGTTTTACAGAAGAAGCCATAACGGATACTGGTGTTGCACACAGAATTCCAGCCTTCCCAGGCTGAGTACGGCCATCCTAAGTGCTGCGCATGGGTCCTCGCCTCCTGACAAAGGAGGATACAATGGCTCAGCATGGTCTGACCACCGAGACCCTGGGACAGACATCAGAAGTGACCACACCTTTGTGTTGTGCCTGTGTGGCTCCTCCATCAACCACCGGAGGCTGTTTTCCACCTTCTGAATTAGGTGCTGCTCCTGAGCCGTGCTTTGAACACAGACCATCAGCAAATGGACGCAGGCAGAGCCTGGCCCGTAACTGGCAGCTACTATGGTTGTCTCTGCACCCTGCAGCCCTGCAGCCCTGCAGCCCTGAGCCTGCCAGAGATGCCAAGCTAGAGAAGCACTGGGAAATTGCTGTTCCAGGCAGGAAAAGGGGCAGCTACGGTTAGCACGTGGGAAGAACAGCTCGCACAAGTGACGTTGGAGTGAACTAACAGGAAAATAAGTGAAGTAAATAAATAAAGTACAGCGAAGCCTTGATTCTGGCCGAGTGCCAGCTGGTTCTCCCAGCTGCGTCTCCTACATCACTGGCGAGGGAGCAGGAAGACAAGTAACACCTCAGCGTAGAAGCAGAACTCCGAGAAATAGTGGGGAAGCCAGGAACTGCTGGGCAGAAGGAGAAAGTGAATTTGTATTTCCAATCTCTCTGACAAGAGGCTTTCAAGGGAAAACATGGCCTCAGAGAAAAAGTAAGAGCAGGGCGTGGGCATGCTGCAATTTGAGCATGGTGCATCTCCTGCCAAAGTCCGGTTGCCACTCCATCCTCTGTGTGACAGACGGGGTAAGGTGGGGCCTCTAAGGCACTGATTAGGGTTAGGATCGGTGGCACGCACCTGTCATCCCAGCACTCCATGAGCCCAGGACAGGAGGATGGAAAGTTTGAACCCAGCCTGGAAAACACAGTGACTGAGTGAGATCCTGTCTTAAAATAAAAAAGGTTGGGGATCAGCTCGGTGCAAAGGTCCGGGGTACAACCCCCAATACTCCCCTCTTGGCTGAGGCAATGTGATTTGATGGACAGTACATCGCTTATGTGGAGACAGGCCTGCTGTAGAAGCCAGTTTAAAGAGGTCTGCCATGTGCTCCCTGTCACTGTGTGATGCCTGGGGACCACCCCAGGACTCTACCGGCAAAAAGGTGCTATTAGGTGCATCCGCTTGACTTCCATCTAGAACCATGGGCAAAGCAAACCTCTTTTCTTTATAACTTAGCCTCTCTGTGGTACTCTGTTATGGCACCAGAAAACAGACCAAGCCAGTCTGTAAGGTCTTCTAATAAGACCGGAGGAGTTAAGGTGGTGCCTGGTTGCAAGTGGACACCAGAGCTTCCACGGGCTGTGTCTCAAGGGCAGGTGATGCTGCCCCCTGGACAGGCACTGGGTCTTGGATGAGAATTCTGGGGTATCGGGAGGGGGTGGATACATCATGCGTGTAAAAGGGGGAAGGAAGCACCCTTGGTGCTGCAGAGTGGGTGTTGCAGCCAGGGGTTGTGAGCAGAACAATCACAATCAGGACACAGAATTCATACTATTATTTTATCATGGTCACCCAGAGTTACCACAAGAAAGTCCAGGACATCTACCCACAACACTAAAGACCCAGAATATTCAGCCAAGGGCCTGGATCCCACAGCAACGTCCTGCATGAGTCCAGATGAAAACCTAGAGCCTGTGACAATGTCTCCCACAAGTCCAGCTGGAGGTCTAGAGCCCAGGAGAAGGATGCACACCAGTCTCTTTGATGGATCTGTGCTGGGAAGGCCCAGAGGTCAGTGCTGGAAGCTAGAAAGTCTATGCCAGGGGGGAGAAAGAGCTGTCAGTAGGTTGAGGGTTCTATGCTGGAACTGAGAAGTCACACTCAAAATAAGGACCAGGGCTGCCCTGAAAAGCACCACAGGCATTCTCAGCAACACGGAGGCCCCGAGCTCCTCCAACTATAGTTTTGAGCGTGACTTCTCCAGGAGAACAAACAGCTTGAAACAGCAACACAGAGGAGAACCCACAATGCCCAGGTCTTCTTCTCCACATCTCTATTCATGCTGGCAACTTTACCCAGGTTCAGCACCATGCTGATTTAATTCAGCTGGCATTAAGCTGACCATCAGTTTTTAATCTATATCAGCGGGTTGGGCAAGACTGTGCTTGAGGTACCTCATGGGGCTCTGCACCTCCTTGTGGGACACCCCTGGGGGTCTACCAAAGGTTTGATCTGACATGTGATTTGACAGGGGTTTGATCTGACACGTGACTTGCTTTGACCAATGGGATAAGAGCGAGTGGATTCCCTCCAAGCAGACTCTGGAGGACACTCTGCATGCTGGGATTCGTCCTCTCTTGATGCAGCTTGAAGCCCTGAGTTCATCCCTGAAGAATTATAAGGACGAGGGACCTCATGGCAAGCAGACGCCCTCAGCACAGCTGCCCCGGCACCTGGAACCACAGCACGGCACTTGGAGCCCTGCGTCTCACAGCGGCTGCAGTCACTGGTGCGGTGCTGTGACAGAACCAGTTCTTCAGCTGAGGAAACCGAGCATGAGAATTTTAAGTAACTCATTGGGGGTTACAGAATGGGTGAGCGCAACCACGATTTGACCCAGGCAACCCGACTCCACAGCCACGCTCACTAATCGCACCCATCAACACTGCTCCCCTTTCTCTCCGTAACTCATGCGTGGCCACACTAAAGACAACCCCCTCCGGCTGAAGGTTCTCTTCTGCAGCGCACATGCAAAATCGGTCACATTTCCACACAACAGGCCACAGTACGAAAACAGGGCAGAAAACAGACTAAAATTGCTTACAAAAATGAGACTTGAAGAATAAATATAGAAGCGTGTCAGCAAAGGAAAGAGGCCACCGCCTGAGCCTTCTGTTCTCTGCCCAGAAACGGTGCAGCCCATGTGGGCCCTGTCAGAACCGACTTCGTCAGAAGTGTGGCCAGCAGGCAAAGGCCCCCGGCAGCGCCGCAGACACCAGATCACACAGAAGGCAGCGCCCAGGAGGCAGGAAAGCGCTGAGCCTGGCTCGGCTGCCTCGTTGTTCGCTAGCACGGGAGTCTCTGGGTCAGCAGTCGAGGTCAGCAGGGAGCCGGCAGCCTCGGCCAACGGTTGGGCCCCTCTGCCGCAAACGCTCTGGGGCCACCTGGGAGCCATGCAAGGCACTGGCCTCTGCCCGATGAACTCAGAGCCCGATCAGTGAGACACGTAGAGGACACTGCCCAAAAACCATGGCCAAGACCCAGGAACAACTCTTGGGCCAAGAGCTGCTGCAGGGGTGGGGGTGGGGGCAGTGGTCACGCAGCAGCTGCCCACCCACAGTGAGGGAGGAGAAGCCAAGCCCAGGCCGGAGAGCTGCTTTGGGGTATCCCAGAGGTCACTCGAAAGCATCGGGAACTTAAGATCACGCATGTGCCCAAGGCAAGGTGCAGTCAGGAGAAAACAGAGAGAAACCAAGTCTGCATCTCAGGGGGTCCCTGAGCTCCGGCAGCCTGGGGAAGAGAGGAGGAGGCTGCAGGGAGATGAGGGAGGGAAGGGCTCCTCCCCTTCCCGTCCTCTCCTCCCCCTTCCCACTCTGCTCTCTCCCTGCCTTTCTCTAATCCTCTCTGTCCTCCCAGTCAAGGAAATGTCACTGACACCCTAGCTCAGGGACAGACCTTCTTGTGACACCAATGGCAGACAGCTCACTCTGGAAAATTAGCTGAGAAAAGTCACTCAACAAACCATCCACCACAGCCTTTGGCAACAGTACCAAAACCCTGAAAGACTGCAGAAGATGGGAAATCTGATTCCCAATTTTGCTGTACGATAATAAATCAAATACACATGTTAAAAAAGTCAGTGAAAATACAACATACAGAACTTCAGGAAAGCTGTGTAGAGAGGGAACCCATGGCTGTTAATATTGATATAAAAAAGGAAAAGTCTCAAATTGATCATTTATCCTGCAAAGGACTAGTAAAAAGGAAACACACTAAACCCAAAGCCAGTGGGAGGAAATAAATAAAAATTAGGGCAATAGTAGGTAATAGAGAAAATAGAAAACCAAGGGAAAAAGTTGGCGAAATCCAAAGTCGGTGCTCCGCAAACATCACCAAGATTAATAAGCACTGAGCTAGAATGACTATAAAAAAGTAAAGCACAAACTCGTAAAATCAGCAGCAGAAGTGGAAATTAAAAGCATCGCACAGCATTATAGTGAAAAAATACATTCTGACAGATTAGAAAGGCTGGCTGAAAGGGAGACTCCTAGAAACGTAGCCACTGCCCACACTGACTCAAAAAGAAAAAGAAAAATCTCAGAAACCCTGTGCTAAGTAAACATACTGAATCATTACTCAAAAACTGCCTAACAAAGAGAAGTTCGGGCCGAAATCCCCACTCAGCTGTTCTCAAACCTTTACATAAGAATTACCACAAACCCGTCTCCAGCTCAAAACAAAGAGAGGAGAGTACTTCACCTCCCAGTGGAGAGACCAGCTATACCCCAGTACCAGAGCCTTACAGACGCCACAAGAACGTACAGGAAAACCCCTCTAGCGGACACAGGCACAAAGCTTCTGCAGCAGGACAGGAGCGAATGGGACCCGACACCATATTAGAGGGATTCTACATCATGATAAAACGGGATTTGCCCCTGGGATGAATTCTGATACAACATTAAAAAAAAAAATAGCATAAAAGGGAACAGAAAAAAAACTAAGCTGCATTACCTACCCGGCCCAGCTCTCCACAAGGCATGTAACTGTAGGTCCTGCAAACGCATACTAATAAAAAATTCAAATCTGAAAGAAAAATATCAACGAAAGCAATGATGGAATGCATCGCGTTGACCAGAACAAAGGGAAAACATCACAGTGTTCTCGCCTGATGTGAAGAGGCATCATGACCTTTGTCCCCTCGCCCACCCTTCGCTGTCCCTGTCCCTTCCGTCCTGGGCTGGGCAGGCAGGCTCCCGGGCACTGGGAGACAAGGTGCCCTGTGCTGTCCTTCAGGGAGAGAGTTGTGCTCACTGGCTGTTTACCGCCTGCCACTACAAGGCCCAGAGGCCATGCTGCAGCTGCAGTACCACACAGAAGGATCTGGCTCCCAGGGCCTTACTCTCCCACGCCCGGCTGGTCTCCTCGACCTCCCTTCCCACCTGGCCGCTGAGGACCTGGCTCTTCTCTCCCTAACTGCCCAAGTCCTCCTCTGCCGTGTGTACAAGCTGCAATCAAAAACTAAGAGGAATGGTCAATTCATAAAAAATATACTCCAGTAAAAGGTGCACTGTCACGATTCTTCCTCAAAACCTCACCTCTGCCTTCAAACACACTGGTCGCCCATTCTTCTTTTTTTTTTTTTTGTGGGTACCGGGACTTGAACTCAGGACCTCATGCTTGCCAGGCAGGCACTATGCCACTGAGCTAGAGCCCTGGCCCCCCATTCTTGCCACTTTCTGAAGCAGTTCTGAGAGCCCCGTTTTGTGTATTTGTTGGGCAACTGTGGCTCCCTCAATATCCTGAATCAATTCAAAGTATTTGTCTTTCACGGTCATTTTTAACTCTGAGGGAAGAGCCGGAAGTCACGCCGTGCCAGATCCAGTGAATGGGGAGGGTGAAGACACAGCGTCGTGTTTCCGGAGCTGCCTCTCTGCTGGGTGGTGCTTGGCAGCAGCACTGGTCATATTTGGATGGCTCACCAGAGAGACCCTCAGGAAAGAGGACTCCAGAGCTGCTGCAGAGCGTGGTAAGACCACTGGGACGAGCGTGCTCTAAGTGAGGGATTCTGAGATGGCTTCACACCATGGTGCCTTTCAGTGTAACAAACTTTTAGGATCTGTAAGCTCCCTGTTTGTTCTTGCTCCACTCCCAGCTCTTCTGAGATAGTACGTACTTTCCTTTGCTTTCCTTTCAGTCCCTGTTTGGAGGACACAGTGCTTCCATCCCATGTGGGGAGCTGGTATACACACATAACACCCCTGAATGATTTTAGGTCCCCTTCCTCTCTACTGTCACTTGCAAATGGGAAGGGGACCAAGGCACTAATAAACATGTTAATACGTGCGCCATTTGTGCTGATCACACCTCACCCTTGGCAGTCACTCCTCTCATGCCCCCTTTCACCCAGACATGTAAGCAGCCCCCAGCACGATCTGCTCCCAGCCAGCAGCTGCATGGTGCCAAGTTGCGTCTAACCTCTCCACGATGATGAGAAAGACCACTGAGTATGACCAAGAGAGAAAATAAACTCTCAGGAAACTGTAACAAAAACCGCCCCCCCCCCCCAGCCAGCGTAGTTCAGTTTGTTGGTTACCCAGGCAACAGTTCCTGTTCCGGTTCCTGTTGCTCCTGTCTCTTGGAAATGGCTGGTCACTGACACACAGCTGGTCACTCTGATGCAGTGTATAAACCAGCCCCCCAACTGACAAGTCATTCTGCACTGTACTCCCTGCTTGCTCATCCCATGTAAGCCCTGGACCAGCAGAGACCAGGGCCTGATACTCTGGGAATGATCCCGATCAGGGCCCATCCATGTAAATAAATCCGCCTCCCAATCCTGGGCGTACTTCAGTGTTTCCTTCCACCATTGCAAAACTATAACCCAATGTTTCCCTCAACCACCAACTGAGAAACACATCAATTTCAGAGTTGACATCTAAGAAACAAAGAGCATCTTGGGGTGGGGTAAAAATACAGTTAAGGCTTAATTACTAAGAACCTAAAATAGCTGGGTGTGGTGGTGGCACACACCTGTAATCCCGGCGCCCTGGGAGATAGAGGCAGGAGGAGCACCACGTCAAGCCCAGACTATTAGCAACAATTAGTCAAACCCTGTCTCCAAATGCATGCATGCATACATATCTACATGCATGCATACATGGCTGAGGATACAGCCCAGTGCAGAGACCCTGGTGCTGAACCTCAGTGCTGAAGAAAGACCCGCAAGAGGCAGGCTCTCCACATACACAGCCTCGTGTGCTTCTACACTCATAGCTTCACAGAGGATTAGGTTCAGTTTTCTACTTGAAACTACGGCAGCTGGGATGGCTCCATCCTCCAAGGAGGCTTCTGGCGGCACAGCTGCGGGCCACGTCACAGCCTTCAGTTCCCTGACGGATCACACTCCCAACTGTTGGGTCACGGGGCAGAGTGTGCCTGTCATGAGCCTTTCCATGGTGCCTTTCCACGCGTGGTGGCATAGACACGGCATGACCTCCTTACCCGTGGCTGGGGCCAAGGGGTGATGTCAGGATGTTGACAAAGTCACTCGCCAGTGTGGGTCTCAGATCCTGCCTTGCGGTCACGAGCACATGTGCCCCCGTGACTGCTGGTGTCCATCTCATGACAGTAACTCAGGTTGTCCCCCTGGACCAAGGGAAACCACCTTAGTGAGACGCCTTTTTCTCAGCTAAAGCTGTGGGTAACAATGGCTGTCTTGTGCAGGTGTTGTGACTGTGAGATACGCTACAAATGTGGGCGTCGTGTTCAGGTACCCACATAAACAGCAAGGGGGAGGACAAAGGTCCGTAAACATATTTTTCTGCCGTAGCACTGGGGTCCCTTTTTTATGTTTTATTTTGAGACAGGGTCTGGCTAAGTTGCCAAACTGCACTTGACTTTGCAATCCTCCTGCTTCAGCCTCCCAAAGTGCTGTGCTTATGAAGGTGTGGCTCACAAATCTACTTACACAATTTCAATCACTTAACCCCATTGCTTTCATCGAAAATGACATTTAAGTCACCCCTTGCCCCACTGTGTCCCCTGCTGTGGGCCGGCAGCCTGGCCATGGACAGGACTCGGAGGATGCACCCTGGGCCCCAGCCTGAGTGACCACGAGGGTCCTCACTTCAAACAGGTCAGCAGGAAACCCAAGCCCAGCCTGGACTCAGCTCCCCAGACGGGTGCCTCCCCCTGCTCGGGCAGCCCAGCCGCGAGCCAAGCCGGGAGCCAGACCTGGGGCGGGAGCGGGCTGTGGGAGTCGAGGTGGTGTGCGCAGCCGCTGGGCTGCGGCAGAGGCTCGGCTGTCCACGGCTGGACTTTCCTGGAGGCCCTGCCGCCCTGTCCCTGGCTCTTCTCATCCAAGGCTGAGACCAGGGGTTTAAGTGGTGGGAGCGCCGGCCTCGACCTGCAGTTCCCACTCGTGGACACTAGGTGGCGCGTCCGCCTGTCGCGTCACCGCCGAGCATTCTGTTCATCCTGGAACTGTGGGGCAGAGAGAGCCCGCAGCTAGACCACACTCAGGCGAGGAATAAACCGGACTCAGTGTGCAGGCATCGTGCCGTCTCCCTCGTGTAAGAAACTGAAAGGTTAAATAAGGTCCCAAAGGTAACACAGACACGGTGAAAGGAAACAGCCGGCATGGGGAAAAAAAAAAGAAAAAAATTACATACACACACACTCACACACACACACACACACACACACACACACACACACACACACACAGGATCGTTAAGATAACTGAGCTACTGATCCTATTAGTTTGGGGAAAGAAACTGCTTGCATTGCTTGGTCTGCTGGGCGCCCCTGTACCCTGCAGTCCGAGCAGCTGCTTAGAAGGTAACAGCCCGAGACACGGTGACAGCTGCTTAGAAGGTAACAGCCCGAGACACGGCGAGTGACTTTGTCAACATCCTGGCATCACCCCTTGGCCCCAGCCACGGGCAAGGAGGTCATGCCGTGTCTATGCCACCACGCGTGGAAAGGCACCATGGAAAGGCTCATGACACGGAGACACGGTGACTACTGCCCATCTCCCATCGGCTTGTTTCGAAATCCTGTACCAGTTTTGCCTTTTATTGTTTTGTTTTCTTTTAATCTCTCTAAAATAAAATCAATCAATAAAAAGAGCGAGCCGGGCTTTGGAAGGGGTGGACGGAGACCCTTGAATCCCCGCAGGGAGCAGCCTCAGTGCGGGCAGCAACCCCACGTCCTGCCATGCCAGAGTGGCAGAGCCCCACTCGAGAGGAGGTGACCCCACACCTAGGGTGCTGGCCCCCAATCGCGCTCACGCCCCCGGGGATGACCGTTGTATCCTAACCTTAACGCAGGGACAGAGAAGGCCTCTGGCCCCCTGGCCACACCCCAGCGAGAAGGGCAGGGAGTCAGCACCCACTGGCCGCCTGGATGCTTGGGATGGTTCTGGGCTTGCTGGATCAATCTTTTATCCCAAGGTCACAGCAGCAACCCACAAGAATGAGGTGTCACCCATCCTCACCGCCCGTGCTCTGCCCCATCCTCCACTCCCTGCCCGCTTAGGGCCAGGCCCAGAGGGCAGCATCTAAATGAGTCCAGCGGTGGCCTCCGAAGTTCACATCTACCCAAAACCTGTGAACGTGGCCTCCTTGGGAAATGCATCTTTCCAGGGGACTGAAGTTTAGGAGCAAACCATCCTGGATGACCACGGTGGCCCTAAGCCCAGTGACCAGTGTCTTTGAGAGCAGAGGAGACCCGCATGCAGGGGCCCATGTAGTCAGAGCCGGGGCCGAAGCGATGCATCCTCAGCCAGGGTGGGAAGGGCCACTGCGGCCTCAGCTGGACATCAGGCAGCACAAAGGACCCACTTCCTCCAAGGGCCTGCTGCTGCCTTGGATTCACACGCTGACCTCTGGCAGTATGACCCGAGGACTCAGGCTGTTGCAGCCGCTGACTGTGGTGACTTTCGAAACCTCAGTGCCTCCTCCCCAGGGCAGTCGGGATCTGCTGGGTGAATGCACGAGCCCGGTTTCCTCGCTTTCCTGGGCGCTGGGACACGACAGCCACGAGGCCCTTCCAGCACGCATGCCGCCGTGCTGCCCTTAATCACCCTGGGCCTCTGCCATGGTCCTGTGCTCGGTCTTTCTATGCACCGTGTTGTGGTACTGTGCTGAGTGTCCCTGGGTGCTGTGCCACACGGTGCTGTGCTAAGTCTTCCTGCACACCATGCTGTAGTCCTGCACTCAGCCTTCGCAGAATGCTCCCAGTCCCCTACACTGGTTTGAAAACCTCCTAGCCATCCGGGGACAGAGGACAGAAAGGTTTGTTGTGCTGCTTCATCCGGAGCCCCTTGCCCGGCTCCTGGGGGCCTCAGAGCATCTCCGGCTTCTCAGGATCAGAGAAGAGGGCATTTGGGGCTCCACATGGGGGGAGTGCAGATCCCTGTGAGATCCTGTCATGGGAGGTGTCACAGAGTGGACCTCCCATGTCCCCCAGGAGGCGCCTGTGTCCAGAGGTGGGCTTGCAGGAGGTGACTGGAACATGGGGCACTGCACTCACCAGAGGGTTATGCCCTGTTCCTCCCTCTCTCTGCCTCCTGGCTGCCATGAGGGGAGCTGCTCTCCTGTGCCAGGCCCTTCCAGCCTCGGAGCTGGCTGACTGTGGACCCAAACCATGAGCCAAAATAAACTTCTCCTCCTTTAAGTGTCGAGTCCTGTGTCCCGGCAACACGAAAGTGACTGAGATGAGAGCTTGTGTGTGGAGGCTGGGACACTGCACACCTCCTTGGCAACTGCTGGGCCACAGTCTGATCCCAGCACACTGACAGCACACGTGTCAGATCCATGCACCCCTCGGCCCCTGGGTCCCTGTCCTGATCGTCAGGCAGGGTGTCGGCACACTGAGTATCACACTTGTCAGATTTCTCCCTCACCAGTGACCAGCAGGTGCAGCAGATGCCCCGTGCAGAGCAACGTGCTCTATGTCTCAGTTTTTACTTTCTGTGTCCTGATACTGCCACATCTGTCCCTTCGGGGGTGCACCAACTGCTGGAAACAGCAAACAGCCGGTCCAGCCCAGGAGCATCCCGCTTCTCACATGGAAACCAATCAGAGTGCCTTCTGCCGCTTCCAGAGGATGTACGCTCTGCACCACTGTCCACCTGTCCTCTCCACCCCAGGGCTGGACACCAGGCTGCCAGGGCCTTCTCTGTGCCCCTGAGCCTGCCGAAGGCATCCCAATCCTCATCACGGCTTGCTCTGCCTCAGCCCATTTTCCTTCCTGTAGAAACTGTGAGCAAGGCTTTTGCTGGCCCCCCTGCATTCCCTCTGCAGCCTGACCCACCTAGGACTTCCCCAGTGGCCTACCATGGCCCGTGTCCCCTCTTTTCTCGGGATGAGGGAGCGGAACACTCATGCAGCAACAGTCACCTCACGATCCATGGACCTTGCCACGTGCAATAATAACAAAGCCTCCCTTTAAAGATGTGTGTGCTTGGGAGAGGTAGAGAGAGAGCTCGCACGGTGACTGCGGCCAGGCTCTGGCTGCCAGAGTACAGCAGTGCACCTGAGCTGCCCTAATTCCTCACTACAGACACCTACAACAGGGGTCCACGGCCCGTTAGAAACTGGGTGGGTGTGCAAAGCCTCACTGTGATTCCTGCTTGCTCTCCAGGGCGCAGACTGCCTCCTGTAGGACCAGCGGATGTCAGATTCTCGCAGGAGCCCTTGGCTGCTGGGAATGTGCAGGGTCTAGGTGCCCATTTCTTTGAATCATCCCCAAACTGCTCCTATGTCCTCCTCAAAACCAGTCACTGCTGCCAGAGACTGGAGACCCCGAGCTCCAACACAGGTAGCATCATAATACCAACTTCAATATGAAGGATGCCGAGCATCACAGATGAGAGGTAAGTTGTCAGAAAGTGACAGATGACACTATTTGGACATGGGATTTACAGCCTCACAAGTCATTATGCCATAAAATGCTCACCCTTTTCATTTCCTGATATCACACCCCACAAAGGATAACTCACACAGCACCAGTGATCCTTTCAAGATCTCTTATTCTTAAGACAAGACCATCTCCATCGCTTGCTGGTCTCCAAAAACACTTAGCAAACAACAAGCCCACGCATTCAGAGACATCCACACATTAACACAGACCTTCTGCTCAGTGCAAGTTGCTACAGTTAAATTATGCAGGTAGGAAATTTACAGCCTCACACTGAATAATTCACATATGCAAGCTGTCAAACTGCTAATTATTCCTTCAAGGAAAAACAATCAGATATTTGTATCATAATATTTTACCGCATCTAAGGCTAAACTGCCAAGGTGTCGGAGTGATCAAGCAGTCTGCTGTCAAGTGATGCCGAGGGAAATTTACATGGGCATCAAGTAGGGAAAATGTCCGCATCCCTGTCGGGAGATTGTGAATTAATTCAGCACATAGGCAGCCCAGGGACTTACGAATCGCATCAACTATTCTCCTGGCACCGTGGGTACTGAGATGAGAAAGTCTACATGGTACTTACAGCTTAGTGCAAGGAACAAGCCAAGCAATAATACACACCACGGTACAATAAAGAGAAGAGGGGAGAATCATCTGTCTTAGGCGAGAAGGCTTTTACAGGGCTCTGGTGTGAGCTCCATCCTGCAGGGCCACGGCTGAGCAGGGAAACTGGGGCTGCAACGCAGCATGGCAGTGGAGAAAGAGCAGCTGCTGAAGCCTGGCACTGGCGCTGTGACTGGCATCTTGGCACCATGGAAAGACCTGGGCTGGGTAGCGGTGGGTGCAGAGGTTCATCCTAGAAAAACCCACCTCTCCATCTTACAGAGGGCGATGGAATAGGGCGAGATCCTGAGCAGAGACGGGGAGAGGACTCAGAGATACGGCGGGGGCAGGCAGGGGAGGTTTAGGGGGTGGGCTTAGTTGGGGTGATGTGTGTAAGAGAAGGGAGAAGGCAAAATGTCAATGGCGATTTTGGGGTTTGGCTGTGGAACTGGTTAGCCAGTGATCCGGGAAGGTGGGGGGCACAGGAGGACAGACACAAGTCATCTTGTGTGGGGGAGGGGGTGGCAAAGGAGGGAGCACTGGGGGTGTTAAGACGTGTGGGACCCAGTGGTCTGTTCGGTCAGGAGTTTCTAAGGAGCCGTGGACAGTGGGGCAGAGACTCCCCCCGCCATTTGCATGACACAGAGGAAGAGCTTCGAGGGTGTGGACCCCAACTTCCCAGCCTGTAAGGTCATGGAAAACGCTGCAGCAGTTACTCCTGGGGAGCCCCCCCAAGGTATTCATCTCCCTGTTTTCACAGTTCCACAGCAGCCAAGCCAAGCTGGTCACTAACAGTAAGCTCTGCTCCAGGACTTCGAAAATATTATCCTATAAACCTTTCCCTGGGCAATGCTGATGCCATGGTATTCAATCCACTGCACGGTTACTGACGAATACACACTGCAGCTCATTAGCAGGCCAGGGAACACCAAGAGAAGCCCTGAAGTAAGGGAACAGCATAGAAGAGCGGGGAACGTTGAGACTCTCGGGTCTAGGCACCAGGCAGCCACAAAAGCTAGGGGCAGGCACATTTGTCCCCATCCCTGGGCCGTAGTTTCCACTTTTATAAAGAGAGGTGATTACAGTACACACTTTCTAGGACTCGATCTGTTAATTACCTGCGATTGTCATAGAAACTAACGTTTTCACATATGATGCATAATTTCATCAGCAGCGACTGTAATTATGGCCATCAACACACTAGCGAAGTAGAAAACCCTTGACTTTTTATGGTTCAACCATAAAACAAGACCAAAACGTAGGATGGTGAAGGAGCAGCTCTCAGACATGCGAGACGACTGTGCGAAATTTAGATGCTAAGAAAAGGTAGCACTTTTGTGTTAAGAGGACTTCCCACAAATAGAGGTCAGGCCTTGGAAACGGATCTCTCCAGCCTTCCAACACAACCCTCAGAGGCAAACTGCAGTTCCTCACATGGGGTCTCGTGAGTCTAACAAAACCAAACCCAGGGGCGCTTCCCAACACCAGAGAGACTTCAGAATCCTAGCTCAAGTTTCCTCTGTCTCTATGCTAAGTCTGACAGGGTCACAGAGGTAGACTTTGGGAAAGACGATCCAGCCTTTCCACGGCATTATCCGTTATGTATCGTATCTCTAGTATCTACCTGTTCAAAATGTATTTCAAGTAGCTTCAAAAATACATCCGGCTTTTTTTTTTAGGACAATTATCAATTTTTTTAAAGCAGATAGCGATCCTAAGGATGAGGTAAGTCAACAAAAGTCCACCACAATGAACTAAGACATTCTAGAATGTTCCATCCTCCACTATTATGGCTTCCATTTAACATGAGCCCCCAAAGTCTTGTAAGTTTGAAAGAGAACTGGACTACGGGGTGCTGTACTCATCGGTGGATGCATCCATAGATGAGTTTGTGGCTGGCTGTGCTGTAGCAGGCGGGGCCTGGTTGGAGGGCGTCATGGGGTGTGACCTGGAAGGCTGTGTTCTTGTCCCTGGCTCCTCTCTTCTCTCCCTGCTTCCTAGCTCCCAGCTGTCCTCCATCAGATCCTCCCGCCATGCCATTTCTACCTTGGAACCAGGCAACCATGGACTGAACCCACTGGAAAGTGTGAGCCAAAATAAAACTCTTCAGTTTTACGTTTCAACTGGGTGTTCTGTTCCAGCAATGGGAAAGTGAAGGATGCACCAAACATGGCCCTCCCATTTCTACCCTGTCTCATTGCTGTGCTACCGAGTGCTGCCCTGAAAAATCCCACATCAGTGCTGCTTCTAAGGTAAAGAGAGAAGGCAAATAATGACTAAAACAACACTAACAGCAAATACACATCCTTACCTACACCGTGGGTACCACAAATAGAAAGCCTTTTCAATTTAAGGAGTGAGTGTTTGTTTGAGTTTTGTAGTTGCTCCAGTAAAATAGGAAAACTAGTCCAGGTAAGGGATCTGAGCTGGGCCCCTGTCACTGAGCTCACAAAGGGACGCCCTGACTTATATTATATGCAATGGCACCTTCCTCGAATCTCCAAAAACATTTGCTTAGTAAACTGATGAGCCTCACTGAGCTGTGTCTCTTTTCACTTGTTATAGTTTTGGGTCTGAAATTTCAGACCAGCTGCTTGGTGCCATCCAGGGCTAAGCCAATTGGCTCATCCATAAGAGAAAGCTTAACTCTGAATTTGAACCTGGCTTTCTGTGAGTACCATGGTACCTCGGTTCATGAACTGAACTTCTTCCATGACTCTGGTGGCAGAATTCAGTCCATGCTTCTGGTTGCAACCAAATTTGGTTTCACATAATAATACTGCGGTCTCCAGGTTATTATTTCTTCTCGGCTACAGTAGGCAAAAGATGTTAAAGACAAGATGAGTGATAATGTGGAACTGTCTGGTGCTAAGCAATGGGAGCCCAGCAAATGCAGTTCTTCTTTCCAGGGTCACACCAGCCTCCAGACTCTCACTCCAGCCCATGCGGAAAGATGCATTCAAAACCACATGGGTAAGTGCACGCAGTAAGTTCTTCCTCTACTTTAAAATCTCCACGGATATGTAAGGGGCGATCAAAATATATAGTGAACTTTAAAATTTCATAAATTCATCACAGTGGGACATAGTTCTTGATCTTCTTCAGAACACTCCTCCTGGCTTTGAACATGCTCAGCCCATCTTTCTCCTCACTTTCCGAAGCTGATATAGAAACCTTCCTTCACGTCTTTGCAAGAAGTGTCCAACACTCAGGCGTATGCTGCGCTGCGAGCCATCCAGCGGGAAGGCAGGATCGTGAAAACGCGACAGCGTGTCCTTGTCCTCTTTATCACAGCATCTGGCACTGAGCAACTTCTGGCAAAGTCACAATGATCATAAAAAGTAAGCGTTTTGAATTGATTCAGGATGTGAGGCAGCCACGAACACGCAGCTGAAGGCACAGTTTCGGAGCACACCTTGCACATCACTGACACTGGACTTTCCTAGGTTGCATTACCTCCTGTATTTATTCCCATTAACGCTAATGACCATTACAGCACAGGTGAATGCGCTCTTCCTGAGGGGATGCATTTAAGCACACTAATGTGTGGTGATGGTGTGGAGAGGCTCATGCTGAGGCACCCTACAGGCAAGGGTGTGGATTCTCTGAATCGCTGAGCCCCTCTGGGTAGCTCATCCCACCAATCATTTTCCCTTTGCTTTTGCCCTTTTATCCTATGGCCAAGCCCCTCTACACTGACCTGACTCAAGTATCACATCAAACAAGCATCCAATTAGAAAGTAAAATAGAAGTCATGGCATACTTTAATAAAAATGTAATTACATTAAATCAGACATATTTATTTCTTTTTATTTTGAGTCTAATAGTGTCTGATATGAGATTTCATCCTGCAATAGTCACTTATCTCCAATAACCTGTTGCTGTCACAAAGTACCTGACATCTACAGTTTAAAGGAATAGATGTGAGCTTATTTTGGCTCACAGTTTTGGGGGATTCAGTTCATGGTTACTCGGCTCCAAAGCAGAAACTGCATAGTAGAAGAGCCAGGTGAAGGACAGCTGTGAACCCTGTGGCAGCCAAGAAGCTGAGAGAGACAGAGGAAGAAGAGAGAATCCAGGGAAAGAAAAGGTCGAAATTCATAGTCCCAGTGATCACCTCCAACCAGTAGTACAGTCAGCTGTAAATTACTCAGCAGCTGAATCCCTGATCAGTATAGCAACCTTATGACCCAATCTTCCAAAAGCCACACCTCTGAATGCATGTGATTTTGGAGGACATTTTCAATTAAAACTATAGCAGGCCCAGAGGAGCATGCTTCAGTATTTGGGTGTAAGGGAAGCTGACCACACTTCCTAAGGGGACCATTTTTTCCAGTCACATTGTAAATCACATAGCACATGAAATGACTGCTCTTTGGTTAGTGGTAGAGAAACTCTCAAGAAGCAATTTGCTAAAATGGCTTGTAGGTGAACAAATGGCTCCTTGGACAGCAATTCTAACCTGTGAGGATGATTGTCATAGTCAAGAGATGCCAGGAGCCCAGGGTACATCATTGAGTGTGAGGAATTCTCATCATCCCTTTGCATGTACACCTGCAGTATTGAGATTGTGTTGTCCTACACTCTGCTTTGTGAAGCTCATCATGTGTGATGAATGCCTGATTCTGAACAGAGTTGTTTGCTTCTCACAATATCCTGGCTGTCACATGGTAGCCCAGCTTGGTGGAGAGAAAGCCATTTAGTAAAACTCAAGTGTTGTATAATAATGTTTAGTGGTGGGAGGGAGTGATTACAGATCACTGTGCTGAAATCAGGGAGTTAGGGTTCCAAATCAGCAGATGTTTGGAAACTCCTCTGCTTTTATTTATTTATTGTGAGGAAGGAAGGGTACTGGTATGACTGGTTTTTTTTTTTAATCTTCCTGAATCATTAGAAAATTGTTTCAATGCAACTTCAAGACTTTTGTGCATACGAAGCTGCTTATTCACTGTTTTACCGTTTGTTTGTATGCTGGAACTCGAAGGAAAATTCCCCAAAATTTGCAGTTGTAGGTTCAGTACACTGTAGGTTCACAAGAAGTTAGGCCTGTCTCCTGTTGTATTTGTTTTTCTCCATCCTCCCTCCAATGAGAGAATCAGAGCCGCGCTGTGGTCCTAGGCTGCCTGCCTGTCGGTGCACACTGGTGAGTACTGCAGCTGGTCAGCATGCATGAGCTCAGGTTGCAGAGCACAGCCTTACACGACAGAGCAGAAGGGCCACCAGGAACACACCCTCGACTGGCCTCCACTCAAAGAACAGGAGCTTTAAATGCTCAGTTTCCTCAGATGCATAGAGGAATACAGATGGGATGTTTTTCCTGTCTGAGGTAGGAGACAGACACGCATGAACAAGGGAAGCTGTCTGTTCTGGCTCAGCCAAGGCTCCAGAGTGAGTGTCCTCCATGCTCCAAGCTGGCTAAGCAAAGCCACTTCCCTATGGCCACAGATGAACTTGGCTGAGCGTGTGGCCGTGCTGTGAAAACAGTCCTCGCTGAAACCACACAGGATGTTTACGTATGGCTTGTTGATTTGTTTAAATAAGAGAATCGGACAAAATAAGCACACAGGCAACAGCTCAAAGAACTGCAGAGAGCAAAAAAGAAAACCTTTTTTAAGAGTAAAGAATTGGACAAGTTGGGGGAATGCAAGGTAGATATTCAGTGTTTACCTGTGGATGTGCAATCCTTACTTAAATTTGAATCAGTGTCTTTTCTTTTGGAAGTTTCATGCCTCAGACTTCTAATATTGCAGCACATGTTGCAAATCTCTAAGAATGAGTACGGGAAATTTCCCGCAATAATTTGGACCTGGAGTTGCCTCCAGCTGACCTTTTAGTGGAGCAGAGGCATCTCCCATGTCCCAGGAAGCCCTGCTGTAGAGGTTTACTCCCATGGCTTGATTTTTTTTTCTGACTTTTCATTCTATCTGACGTTCTTGTCCACATATTTCTAATAATGTGTAATGTTTTATGGAGACATTCTTCACAGAGCTGATTCTGTGGGAAATCTGTGTTTGTGTTAGTCTGTGTTCTGTTGCTATCATGGAACACCACAGACTGTGGTTTATAGAGAGAGGTTTGTTCAACTCATAGCTCTGAAGATTGGGAAGGTCAGTGATTGGGCAGCTGCATCCGGTGAGGTCCTCCTTGTGGGTGGGGCAGGGTCCTGAAGTGCCACAGGCCATCACATGGCAACATGGACCATCCTAGTTCCATCCTCCCCTCTCTTTATAAAGCCCAGTCCCATCGGATCAGGCCCCCTGCCTTTAGTTTTTTACTCAATCTTGGTTACTTCCCCAAAACCCACTCCAAATACCATCATCAGGTAAAGTTCCCACCATTCTGTTACCTCCTGATTGGGGTTCAGTTGTGACATGAGTTTTCATGGGTACCTTCAAACCATGGTGGGCTCTCTGTAGTTTCTGAGTGAGGCGAGCCTGTCCATGTGACCAAAATGAGTGAGTGTCCCATGCATGGCATGAAATTAGCAACTCTCATGAGGAGAATGTCTTTAGGATTTCTTAAATTTTTGATAATTACCTATTAAATTTTAACACATACCCATGATTGAATAAGTGACTATTCACTTATTCATGGGAATAGGGTCTCACCACAGTGTTCACTTCAGAAGATACAATTTTGCCCTAGAAATCAATCATTGTAGTTGGGAAAGCAACTACGATGAAAAGGTTGCTAAGGACCATGAGATCTTCTTTGGGTGTTGTAACCACAGGTTCTAGAAAAGGGATTTTACAACTTGAAACATGTAGTTCATTTCCCAAGGTTAAACTTGAGCTACTGTCAAAGATTCCATTCTTTGTCAAATGACTTATTTTCTCCAGGGAGCTCAGACTTCTCAGAATCTTTACAAATAATACCATGTTGCATTTACATAGAGCCAACATATGTAGGACCTTCTGGCTTTGGACACTATATAGGGGACCTTTGAGATGAGACAAATGGGGATATATTTTTCATTCTTACTTGAGGGTGACTGGTTATCCCGAACCTAAGTATTCTCCAGGGGAAATCACCCACACATGAAAAAGTAATTATGATGCTATTTTCTCTCTGTTTCTCTCTGCTGACATTAAGAGTAACAGTGACAGTTAACACTAACACCTGACCCTAAGACTGAAACATGATTCAGCTCAAACAGAAGTTTTGGGGTCATTACAGGTATTTCTGAGCAAGTGAGGCCTGAGTTTCCCTCAATTTCAATGGTAAGACAGAATACGGAAGCAAACATAAGTGAAATTAGGTCACACGCTGTCAGTTATCAGCATCGCTTCTGAGGTCACTTACAGCTACTGGATATAAAGACTGGCTCAAATCCTGATTTTTGCACTGCTGTGCTGTCCTTCAAGGCTGCTGCACCAAAACGCCGCAGATTTAGTGGCTCACACGACAGCAACTTATTCTGACCATTCTGCAAACTGGGAAGGCCACAGACCAAGTCCAGCTAGGTGGTGTCTGGCCAAAGTTCTCTTCCTGGCTTGTAAACACCTTGCTGTGTCCTCCCTTCCATGGCTCTTCCTCCCGTAATCAGATCCAGCCCAATCAGGCCACAGCCCCAACCTCTGCGATATCATTTAAACTGCAGTACCTCCTGCAAGGTCCTATTTTTGTCCTACCTGGGGCTACAGTTTCAGCACACAAATTTCAGAAGGCCACAATTCATCCCTAGCACTCTTCATGAACGGAGCAGTTCTGGATAAGTTATCACCATCTCTAAGTCTTGTTTTAGGATTTGCAAAGTATGTATCAGATTTATTTCAAGGAGTTACAATGAGGCTTGGAGGATAGAGTAAAAGCTTCTTAAAAATCCTGGAAATGTTTACGACTTCAAAAATAAGTCTTAATTATTACCACGCCCATCGTAACTCCGTGAGGGTACTGGTTAATCCTTCCCTCAAAATCCCGCACACTGCAGCAGGGTCCTGCACAGAGAGATGTGAATCCCAGTGGACCTCCACGACTGATGCCCTGAAGCTGTCCCTGTTATGGGTCCTTTCCACTCATCACTGGGAGAATCTAGCGGTGGGCAGCTGTGTCATCAGCACAGCACCTCTTGGCTTCCCCTCCTTCAGCTGATCTGAAGAGACAGTTTGCCTACATGCCACTCCTAAGTCATAGTTCTCAGTCCACAGTCAGAGGCCCTGCCCAGCCAGAGCTGAGGTGGTGGCGCATACCTGCAGTACCAGCAGGCTCACAGGCACAAGTGTGAGCCCAGTATGGGTGACTCAGAGAGACCCTGTATCAAAATCAAAATTAAAAAAAGGCTGCAGATGTGGCTCCATGTGAAGGCCCTGGGTTCAATCTCTGGTTCAGTGATTTTAAAAAGGAAAGAAAAAGAAAAAGAGCACTAATCTGCTGAAAAAGAAAGAGTTCAAGGAAAGGATTTTAGAGAAATCTCTTTGTAAGTCTTTCACACCACACTGTTCAGGAATCTCAGAGGAGAGGTGTCTGACAGCCACAGAAGGTGTCACTTTCATGGTTTCTCGCTCAGGGCACGTGCTGAGCAGAGGTTAGTCCCTCCGGCCCTTGCCCCCCATCTTATCACAGAGCAGGCACGCTCATGACGCACACCTCAGGACGCTGGTCCTCCACCCCACGCCACTGTGAGTGCAGCACTGGATGCAGCCAGCCCCTCCCACTTGCTCATCTACCCCGCCGAGCCATGGTTCCCTTCTGCTTGGTTCCACCACACTGGCCTCAGCCCTGTCCCATCCACACATGTGAAGCAGGGTTGCAAGAAGGCTTCTGAACTTCATGCTTGCAGTGCAAAGACTTCATGTTTTTACTACACTCTCTCATAAAGACGAATGGGCAAATGTCTCTTGGGTCTCAGTACAATAAGTAAATATAAGTAATATACTTTAATTATCAACAGCATGGTTCCTGCAATGAATCTGATGTCCAGCCCTCCTTACCCCCATCTATGAAAAGATTCAAAATGAAATGTGCATTTCATTCATAATAACTGCAGTGACTGTAGAAAGCATTCAGGCCATTATCTTGCTACTGAATTTATCTTGTTCTCCTCCCTCAATTTGCACAACCATTTAACAAATAAAAACTTGAAATCTCCTTGCCTTGCCTTTCTTGTGTTAGTGCAAAGTTCTTTTTCCAATGAATGGGAGGGCCATGGTTGAATCTGACTCTCATGTATGATTGCCAACTCAGATCTGCAAAACGTTCCTTACAATGTAAGACACCACCCCCACACTGTGCTTCTAGAAAGTTCCAGGCCTGACCGGGTGGGGTGATCCCAGTTGGTGTCCAGTACTCCTCCATGACCTGGTCCCGCTACAGGGATCCCAAGGCAAAAGCTGAAGCAAAAGGTCAAATGGCGAGAGGGCACACAGAAATCCTTCACGCTCTCTGTAGACATCCACGCTCTTGCCTGGTCAAGTAAGCATGCCCCCAGGTTACTTGCTTTTGTTTTCTGGCTGTGCGTATTGTTTATTTTGCAGATATAACACAATTTCCAGTGATGACTCTAAGAATGTCTAAATTTAATTAAGTTCTGTTACTCAAGCCAGTATGAGAAATATTGGCATGGTCCACCAGACACCACGGAGCACTGGTTAGTTAAATATTCCCTTGCTGCTGATCACAGTTGCAATTCTTAATTTAAATCATTCATATCTCTATGGAGTGTGCTTAATAAAAATGTTTCAAAAGAACTAGGTCATTTTTGCTAAGGTTTTTAACTCACTTCCGTAGCTGTCACGCATTATCTTCGGTGAAGCAGATTTTTAATGTCACACAAACCAAGTAACTCAGACTTCAAAGACTCAAAATTCAAGTGTTCAGTGGCTAGACTTTAGAAATTAATCTCACACAGTCTCAAGATTTTGACAAGTAACTCAAGGGCAGGATCAAGGTGGAATGGAACTCAGATTTGGACTATGATATCACCTGAGGACTCCCCATGAAGACACGTGTAGCGCTACATGGATAAATCCACAACTAAACAGTGACTTTCTTTCATTTTTGGTGTGTCTCTGTGTTTTGGCATATCAAAATTCCGAAAGATTTTTTCCAGGCCTCAAGAAAAACTTGCACACATTCTGTGCAAAGCTAAGAGCACTCTGCACATATGTTTTGAATACATCACATATAAACTCTTAAGAACACAGTATTAATGAAAGCCATCAATCTATTCATTTATTGTTCAATTTATTTTTGTGGAAAAGACTTAGCAGTTTAGTTTTACAGACACAAATATGATTATTGAGTTTATCAGCTACTATATTCTATGCCAATTAAATTTGATGGTTTGGTGCCATACTGGAATAAATTGGGAATAGCGTCCCAAACTTTTGCTTAAATTCGGCATGAAAAACATTACGTAAGTCCCTTCTTCTGGCTTCTACTATTATCATCTATAAAGCAGTATTGACTGATACCCAGAAACATATAACCAGGGATCATTTTTTTTTTCTATAGCCATTTAATCTTTGCTTTTTTTCCATTTGGAACTTACGTGTGATAATGTGACTTCAATTTGTTTGTCTGTTTGTTTCTTGTGATGGGAGACATAATGACCATTACAACAAATTAGAAAAAAAATCTATAAAGAAGGAAGTATGGTATGGATAAGTGTTCCCACAAGGGCCATGTGTTAAAGCCCTGTCCTCAGCTCAAGGTGCTATGAGGTGGATGGACCTTTAAGAGGCGGAGCCCATTGGGAGGAAGTTTGGTCACTGGGGGTGTGGCCTTGAAGGAAGACAGCCCCTTTCTGTCTCCTAATTTTTTGCTTCCTGACTGCCATGGGGTGGGCAGTGCCCTCAATTGTATGTTCCACCTTCATGTCCCACCTTTCCACGGCCCAAAATGAGAAGCCAGCTGATGATGACTGAAACCTCTGAAACCATGGCCGAGATAAACCCTTCTTCTTTTTAAGTGATCACTGGCATTTTGTTACACGTAATACAAACATGACTGACACTGAAGAAAAGCACTGATCTTCTAAGACAGTCTACTCTAAGCCAACAGTCCATATATTTTTATTTTCTTCTCTTTTAGTGCAAGAAAATATTTACCAAGTTTCATTTTGAAATATGCTTCCTTTAGACTTTGTTTTGTTTTGTTTCCACATTTAATTCAGATTTTCAACTTTGCTTTTTATCTTTACTTGGGTTTTTATTTTTTAGCTATTTTTAGGGACTAAATTTGATTATATTTCTTCTAAATGCCTTGAAACAATCACACATATTAAAGCATTAATGTGACTAATTACTTTAAATGGCTATTTTTTAAAAAATCTCTGAATTAATTGGTAAATTTGAGTTAAACTTAACAAGATTTCTATTTTATATTGATGATTATGATTTGGTATTTTCTGTAGTGTTTTAATTATTTTTGAGTGAGACTGCATCTCAGATACTGTCTTTAAATGTGTTTTTGGTCTTATAAGAAGTTAGGAATGTTCCATATTCTTTACTTAAATGCAAGAGACCTCTATTTCTTAAAAACTGAAGAAATTTAACCTATGAAATAATCTGGAATTGTCACATGAGTAGAATTTTTTAAATTAAATATTTGATTCTATAAATATCTCTGGCTGAGTATGGAGATGTGTACTTAACAATCTTGGCACTTGGGAGACTGAGGCAAGAGGATTGGTACAAGTTCATGGCCAGCCTGGACTACATAGCAAGACACAGTTTTAAAAAAACCAATAAGTAAATAAATGAATAAATAAATAAATAAAAGAATCTTTAGCCGGAGATTTAGCTCAGCAACCTAAATGCCTGCCTTGCAAGCTCACGGTTGTGAGTTTGATCCCTGGTACCAAAAACAAAAACAAAAACAAACAAAAAAAAAACTTTAACATGTAGCTGTTTAGATTTTCATTTTTTTTTACCCCTTGGATCATTATGGTTTGAGTCTGAATGTCCCCCCAAAGCCTCACACAATCATGGGGGCAGGTTTCTAGAATTTGTGGTTAGTTCACAGTCTAATGGTGAGATTATGGGTGTGAGTGCTATGCCCACCTGAAAATGGATATGGTCTACATACAATATAAGGGACAGAATGAATCTCTCTGTGCTTCCTGTTCCTCCCTTTGTGCTCTTATTGCTTTGCTGTCTTCTACCACCATGAACTGTTTCCCCAGTGCAATGCCACCCTACCTTGAAGCCAGCTGATTATGAACTGAAACCTCCACAAACTGAGCTAAATAAACTTTTCCTTCCTTAATTTGGGGTGTTGGGTATTTTGTCTCAACAAGAAGAGAAAAGGAATCAAGACATGGGTCAATTTTGGAAATTTATATTTCTCAAAGAATTGTTTTCATCATTGTGGCATAATTATTAACAGTATACTTTTTAAAATTTTATAGTTTCAATTATAATTACAGTTAGGCCACAGATTATTTTGCTCTTTATAAATATCACACACTGTGTCTTCTCTCCAGTTTGTGCTACGTCCACACATATGTTCTGTGAGCTACAGATTCCCGAGATCACAAGGAGCACAGAGGGGCACAGAGGGGTACAGTGTCCAGAGCCCTGAGTAACCCATACCCTGGCTCTCCTGGCACTGGGCTATGTCCCTAAAGGTGACCCCCACCCCTCCATGAGTCTTGGCTTAAGGAAATTCCTTGCTACCAAATTTCAGCCACCCACAGTGCACAGGCATCTCAGTAGTTCTCCACCCATCCCAGGAGAAGCTGCCATTTCCCCCAAAGACTCCTGGCCCTTTTGTGATGCCCTGTTCACTGTCCCCAAGCACCCCTGTTTTGTCCCTGTTCTCACTCTACAAACCTCAGTCACTTCTGTCCTGGACTCTACCCTGTAGCAGCTGTCTGAGGAAGTCTGTCTGTCCCGCCATCTCTCTGCCAGCCACTGACCCTGGCTCTCCCCACTTCCATGCTGCATGTGATACACTGCAAACCCCAAGTCCATTCATGTCCCTGGTTAAACATCTCCCACTCCTCACTACACGCAGTCTAGATTAAAGCTCTTCCCTGGGGAGATGCTCCAGGTCTTGGGCTCACAAGCAATTCTACCCAAATTCCCATCCCACCTGGAATCCCAATGCCAATCCTTGGGGCCTCCAGCAAGCCCCAAACTCCCAGAGTCTCTGCAGCATGGACTGTGCCAAATTACTCTGCATTTTATGTCTTATCTTATTTCCAGCACTGGGGAGAGTTGACTTAATTTTTTCCCTAAGTTATATATTTTAATTTCTATCTATGAACATCTAATAGATTTAGAAGTAGGTATCTATACATAGCTATCCATAGCTGTAGATGCCGCTATGTACCTGTGGATGTCTACAGATGTGGAGACTATCTGTAGGCGTCAGAGAGATGGTGGTGGGTAGATGGGACAGGTAACCCCCAGCATCACCCAGCACTGTTTGCTTAGAATAGGATGTTTCATGAAAATAAGCTCCAGGTACCACGCTGTCCTAAACTACGTTCTACAGATGCTTCAGCATATATGTAGACACTGATCCCTGCCAAGACTAACAGATATGTCGAATAATCAGCTGCTTCCGAACTTGTTGCACGAGTAAGTTTATATAATTGTATTCCTATTCTTATACAGTTTATCATTTTTTAGGGCACAGACGATTTAATGTGCGATGAAATCGCTCTGCCCAGGTTCATTCTCCATATAATGAACTATGGGACTCCCACAGAGTCCCCTGGGAATGAATCTGCCACCAGGCACAGTGAAGAGAGGACAAAAGAACACAGCAATGAACTGCATCGACTCAACTCCAGATCCGCCCCGAGGCTCACACAACGGCACAGCGTGATTCTGCTGGTGACAAAAGCCCTGCCCGCAGGTCCCAGGGGACTAATCTGGAACACAGTGGACGGCTCGCTCCCTGGCCTTCCTGGTCAGCTCAGAACCATCTCTGCTGGGGCCCTGTCAGTGCCCTGTCCTCCCTGCAGGGTCAGCTTCATGCCCCCTGGATGTGATGGTCCCAAAGTCACCTCCACGTTTTTCTCTGTGCTGGACGCCACCTCTGAATTCCAGATTCTACTTGAAAAAGTGATCCAAGATTCTAACAGACTTTCAGACTTGAGAGATGTGTGCTGGATTCCTGAGGTTTCTCCCACTGTCTTGCTAGACCCACATTTTTCTCAGTGTCAAAAACCACCTGCCACATTCATCTACTTCAGAGTAAACTCCGCGGTGAGGATGCAGGTCCTGTCTCTCGTTTGCAAGGCATGGCCCTCGCTGTCGGCCTGCGATCCTGGCCTTTGACCACTCACCCCTATGCTGGTCATCCTGACTCCTTGCATGTTGTACATTTCCAACTCAAGACAAAACCCAAAAAGTAGATCAAAACTGTCACTTGCAGGGAAATGGATGAAAACAGACATCTAAGCTGCACCCAGAAGACAAATATCACACGTTCTTCCCAGTACATGGAGTCTAAAAAAAAGATGTCATAAAAGTACAGAGGACAATGATCAGACAGGAGGAGGAGGGAGGAAGGGGTGTGGAGGGGGCTGAGGGAGGGTGGGGGAGGGATATGATCAAATCATATTTTATATATCAAAACCCCGAAGTAGTAGACACTGAGAAAAAGAAAAGGGAAAATTCCTATATTTTAGCAAAAAAATATTAGAACGTTTAATGGCATAAATGGGATATTCTGTTGAACTAGAAAATAAGTATCACTATTAAAAAATATGGCTGAGCAGAAAAAGAGATAACAGAGTCTATGCCTGCAATTCTGCAAACGTCCTTCTGTGCTGAATCCCGTTAGGCTGCGATATCCCTGGAGGGGGCTGTTTTTAGTCCAGATTTCAACCCCAGGTCTAGAGAGTGCCTGGCGGGTACTGGGCACACAACCTGGGACAGCTCAAGGCCCCCGCCCCCTGCCCCAGGCTCAGCTCCTCATCAAGACTCTAATGAGACCCCACTGAGGAAGGCCTGGCCCTGCGGAGCTGCCCCTGAGCGAAGGTAGCGTTTACAGGGGGACCCTGTTTAGGACTGAGCACTGCCTGAGGCCCCCACAGATCACAACCAACTTCAGCTGAGTGTCAGGCCAGCAGCTAGAACCGTGAAATGTTTCTCTCTCTCTTTCTCTCTCTCTCTCTCTCTCTCTCTCTCTCTCTCTCTCTCTCTCTCTCTCTTCTCTCTCACAATCACATTTTTGAATAAAGTCCTGCCCAGGTTCAGGTCTTTATTTGGCAGTCTATCACCCATCTGACAGAAGAGGCTGGTTTTATTTTCATTGTCAAGTTAGCATCTCCTATGATCCCTGCAGCTAAACTCTAGTCCCGGAGACCTTTGCCCACACACCTGCAGCAGCTAGGGGTGATTCCTGCCCAGCACCCAGGTCAGAGGGGGTGAGTCCTTGTTAGGAGGGGCATCTCTCTGTAGGGAGCCAAACTGCCACCTGTGAGGTGCCCAGAAGCTGTGCAGAATAAACAAAATTCTTTCCCACGAGAAGCTACAATCATTCTTCAGGCCCCCTGGGAGCCCGCTGCCAGGGCCTCTCACAGATGCTACATTCTGCGGGTTCACTTGCTTTCTAGAACACGAAGCCACACTTGCATATAACCTATGCATACCCTCCTGCTGCAGTCACCTCTAGATACCGATAACCCCTGACACAACGGCAGTGCTGTGGAAATAATTGTTCAGACAGCCACAAGTAGCTCAGGCCTGCATATCTGATTCACAAATGCAGAACCCTGAGGATTTGAAGAGCCAATCGTACTCAATTAATACAGCATTTCTCTCTCAAACTCCCAAATCTTCTCTAATTATGCTGACACACATGCTTCTCATAGCATTCCCAGATCCTGGTGTCCAGACAGCAAAGAATGTTTCTCTTTATGACTGCCACTGCCAAAACAACAACAATAATAATAATTTCAACTGATGACAACCAAAGGGTATCATTTCACAGGATGAAAATCCACATCTAAATAAATTAAGAAAACTCCAAAGACCCACAAGAAATTTCAGAAACAAGCTCACCAACATCAGGCACCATTTACTATCCCAAAGGAGAGGAGTAAGTCACAGAACATTCTGGAAATGCTCCGTCAGCTTAACACGAAGGGAGAATAGTCAACTGCCCAGATGAGATAGATAAGAATAAGCTATTGTATCTGCCATGCAAAAACAGCCAGTGCTATGTGAATTGCGGGATTAATAAACTTTCCAGAAGTCTAACTGCATGGAGAGAAATAACGGAACAACAGTGCTAGATAAATGCTTCTCCAGAAAAATTACTACCAGCCAAAGGGACTGGAACCACAATAACCACAGATGGTGAAGTCACCAATTTTGAGATCACACCTGGGCACCAGCATGGAGCAGCCAAAGTTCCAGAGAGGGGTCGGCGGGGGGGTCAGGGAATTCCAACACAGATCACACAAGGCCCTGGGAAAGGAAACGCTCAAGCAAAGGGCTCCTCTTCCCCCCAAGACTCCCACTTGTTGCAAATTTTTTAAAGTCTAAAGAGGAGATGCTAAGAGCAAACCGTGCCAAGGACAAGAAGGAGCAAGCTTCCGACTTCTTCCCGGAGGCTCTGGGTGGACAGAGGTTCCAGGCAGAGGCCAGCCAGGAGGCCCTCCACTCAGTCAAGCTGGCCTTTGTTGAAGGCGGGGAAGCCTCAGTGGCTGGAGGACAGGAGGATAATCTGTAAACATAGTCCCAGGCTGTGAGCAGCAGTGGAGATCTGAGAGCAGATCAACCGGAGAAGATGGCAGATCTGTAAGGACAGACAGATCAATCAATGTGTCCTGCTTCTCTCGGCACAAAAAGAGCCTCACAAGATGAGAGCGCTGAAAAACCTGCAGTCACGGGCTTCTGGGGCTGGTGTTCCTGTTTGTCTCTTGTGTTTAATCACCAGGGAGCTAGGGACACAGAGGCCCAAATCTGGAATGAACAAGCCCGTCCAGTAGCTTACTGGAGAGGACAAGGCCAGGGCAGGGGAAGCCATGGGACCCCAGCTCTTAACAGAGACAGCAGACCGGCATGGTGCGTTAGGCCCAAGGGGCCACGGCAAACTAGGGCCCAGGAGACAGTCAGGGAAAGGCGGGGCACCCAGACACCACCAAACTGTGACATCGCTAAGTGAAGGAGCTGTAGGCCCGGGCCAGGGCAGCAGAGCAGGTACCCAGCACACAGCTGTCGAGCAAAGCAAATGCCCCAGAGACCACAAAGCAAGGACCAGGCCACAGACAGAGAGGGGCTCCGAGAACTCAGACAACCCACCGATGGGAGAGCACTAAAAACTGCAGGTCAGTCTGGGTCTCAGCCCAAGCTTGGCTAGAGGGAGAATTCTGATCCAGCCCTGCAGACGTCTAAGCCAGTGAACAGCTTCGCTGTTTTCAAATTTTTTAAATTGTATCAGTGCATGTTTTCAGCACACGATGACCACAGCCACCCCGGGGAGCTGGTGGTTGTGGAAACGTGAGGTCTAGCAAGGGTGACGACTGGGAGCCATCTGTTGTGGGAAAGAGGGTTTGCTACTGCTTCAAAAGCAGGGACCTCCATGCTCCAGGGTCTACACTGGGAGGAACCTGCCCCAGCCCGTGCGCGCCGCCACGCGCCCACCAGAACAGACAAATTCAGGAAGACCCAAGACACCCATGAGGACATTTAGCCACCAGGACACTGCTGATGGGACCTCAAAATGGTACAAACCACACCACAGGCCTAAACTGCTTCACCCCTCAGAATTAATCAAGAGCAAACAAAGGATAAAAACAATCATAGCGATTTGTTCTCTACTAACGCAGACTAGAAAGGAACCAGGAATCCAGAGGATGCACACAGCGGTTTCTTTTGTATGACGCAGCACCCAAGAAAAAGGAATCAACATACAAATCAAGCCAGGTGTGGCTGTGCACCTTCATCACCCCGGCACTCTGGGAGGCTGAGGCAGGAGAATCAAAAGTTTGAGCCCAGCTTGGGTAACTTACCAACCTAGACTGTGGAAGACTCTGTCTCGAAAGACAAAAGACAGGGATATAGCTCCCTGTGAAGGTCCTGAATTCAATCCCCAGTACTGCAAAATTAATTGATGAAAAAGCAAATCAGCATAGCATAGATGAATTGCAAAAATAGTCTGTCCCGGTAAACAAGCAGACACAGAGTATCTCCTGCAAGATTCTACTTGTACCACAGACTGGAATAAGCAATCTGCTGAGTATAATCCATGCTCCCGTCTAAAGAACTTGGGAACTACCTGAGGGGAAAAGAGGATTCCGAAAAACTGTTGATAGAACAGTCTGGGTTAAGGCACTGCATTTCACAGTAAGAAATCCAACAACTCAGATGTCATGGGGCAGGGGTGTAGCTCAGGGGTGCAGCAAGTGCCTGTCACATGTGAGGCCCCAGTTTCATTCCTACTGCCCAAAAGAGGGGTGTAGGGCTAACAGGATGCTGAAAGAGGGAAGTCCCCACCCGCCATGTGCAGAGGACTTGGAGCAGAGAGCGAAGCCAGGGGAGCAGAGTGCAAAGCCAGGGGAGCAGAGAGCGAAGCCAGGGGAGCAGAGAGCGAAGCCAGGGGAGCAGAGAGCGAAGCCAGGGGAGCAGAGAGCGAAGCCAGGGAGTAAAGCCACCATCATGGAGCCACTTCGATGAAGACTTAGTGATAACTAGCAACAGGACAGGTGAAAATAAAGAAAGCATCTGATTTTGAGCGTAGTTAAATCCTAGAAAAGAAATGTAATAGCTCACCATCACCTCCCATCTGCTACAAAGCAAAACGGTTACTTTTGCGTATAGTACAGCGATAGAAAGAGCCAAGACTCACCTCAGTAACACAGATAAAAGGAAGTAGGGTTTGGGGGCTTAGAAAATGATACCCCCAAATATGGTCTTTTTTTTTTTAACATGTTGAAGAATCTGACCTAGAGAAAATAAAATGTCTTGGTCCTCTCACCCCTGGCTGCAGAATGAGGCCCTCTCTGGACTCCCCAGCTATGTGGAGAGCAGACAGAATAGAGAAAACAGGAGCACAGCCTGCTGGGAAGGGGTGGGAGGACCCCCAAACACCTGGATGGTCCCTAAGGAGAGAAAGTCTGGCCCTAGGCTCAGTCCAAGGCCTGAGTGTTGTGGCCCAGGCCACTCATGTGCATCAGAATCAGTCCCGGCCCTGTGACCCCCTCACTCACTTTCCATCTCCTGGCGGAAGAGGGGTGCAGGCTGTGAGGAGGTCAGCAGCTCCGGAAACCCCTCAGGGATCTGGGGGCCCTCAGATTCATTCTGCTTCCATGAGTATAAAACATCAGGATTGATTATAAAAACCCAATAGGAGAAAGTACATAAAATCTAAACAAAGACCCCAATCTTACTGTAAAGCACAACCACAACCAGAAATACTAATGTGTTTGCAGAACGCGAAAGGCCAAGCTAAGCAAGGAATAACTTTTAAAAATCTGAAATAATATTAAATAATAGACTGAAACCTGGGAAAGCTACAGTGCTCGCTTCGGAAGCACATATACTAAAATAATTGACAATAAACTGATTTTCCTGACATGGAAAGTTGAATATGCTAAAGATGAAAATCTTACCTAAGAAAATATGCAGAATTCATGTAATATTAAATTTATTGTAAGGGGGGCGGGCATTTAGCTCAAGCATCTGCCTGGCAAGCACTAGGTGGTGAGTTCAATCCCCAGTACCCCTCACCCCCCAAATTTTTTTATTGCAAAGCAAAATACACAGTACCTGCTGGGGAAAATGTATCCTTATATATAGTGTACCTCTCAGGTGCCAGTCTTTTAAATAGTTTAAAGCCGTATTTTGTGATAATATTCTCAAACTTTCAAAAAACTGTTAAATTGACTTAGCTCCACAAGAAGTTTATGAAGAGCTTTAAAATGTAAGTGCTCAGAATCTCCAACCAGATTAATAGTATGCAACAAAACGCTGACACCAAAGCCTACTACTGGCTTTGATGTGTCTTTAATTTCTCAATTGTGTAGCATTTCAACATGATTTTTCTCCACTAGTCAAGAGGAGGAGCCCTTTCTTAAGTGGCTGTTTCCAGGAACACATCTGTGCTCTCCCTCAGGCGGGCTGGCTGGTTCATCTCCACATCTCACACAGGAGAAACTTGATTAAAAGTTTTAATGACTGATTCTGAGTTTCGTTTTTTGAATCCATTAATATTTTATTTCTAGCCTAGCACACGACCATTTTTAAAAAAAATGTAAGGTGTTTGGAAGGAAGCCGATCTTCTATTTGCCAATGAGACTTCACGTGTTAGGAGAGCCTCTTAAAGAATCCTCCTGTCTTCATATGGAAAGCAAAATATGTAAGATTTCTTGTCACATGGTGTTGCAGTCTGAAAACTGTCTCACAGGGAGCAGGGATGAAAACCAGGCAAAGGAAACAAAACACCTTCTAGGGGCAGAGGGGAGGCACCATCATATATGCGTTAGGGTACCAAGTTGGACAGCCAAAGAATAGGTAAAGCCCAGGCCTGGGATACAGACTACCCAGGCTCCTGCTTGATCAGATCAATAAGCAGGCAAGGTGGGGGCTCCGAGGGACCAGCCCAAGAGTCGGTGTAAGGAGAGAGAAATCTGTCCTTGAAAGACCTGGTGTACCACAGAAGATCTGCTGAACTGAGCTCAGGAGCCATGTGGATTTCCCAACATGCACACAGCTCAAGCAAAAGAGGCTGAAGATTTATTGTCCTGAGCTGCCAAAGGGCCGCTGGGAAGAGAAGAGAATACCCTGGAAGCAAGGAAACACAGAAAACAGTTAAGTCCCAAATACTAGCAAAAACTGTAGGAGGATGTGACTGACCAGTAAACTACAACGGCAAGGAGACTCCAAGAGCCCCCAGCTGTGGTCAGTCAGTCACACAAACAGAAAACAAAAGTAAGTAACAAAACTAAAAGGGGTGAAGCTGCAGCACCCCACCGGGACTGTCTATACCCAAGATAGTCCAGACAGGCCAGGTGTCCACGGGAGAAGAAGAAATAACTGAATCAAGATTTGCCGCAGGACTACACAGCCTGCTGCCCACCCCCCCCCCCCGATACATCAGGAAAAGAAACACTTTTGTAAGTATTTTAACACTAAATTTATGGAGATTCACGAGATTAACACAGTTATCCTTGGCCTTTTCGATTACAAGAGGTGCTCCAAGTGACGACCGTGAGCTTCCAGATGGCATTTATTAGTATGACGGACTGTGGACTACGGTAGACACTATATACAAGGCACAGTTTTAAAACGAAAATTAGTTTCCAAAAAAAGAAAGAACAAAATAGTTCCCATATTGAAGCTGAAAAACAAACAAAAATGTTATGGAAACTGACTTGGAGGTCTAGATATTGAATTGCAGACAGACTTAAGATCAGCTCTTCAAGTATCTTTCAAGATGTAAAAGAAAACACACATGAGTGGGGGGCACATATAAGTAAACCAAAGCAGAGAAGTGACAATTATAAAAACAATTCTGCAGAGTCTCCAAAGCTCAAAAGTCCAATTATGGAAGCAAAATGCCCTAGACTAACTCAACAGAAGGCTGGAGAGAGCAGAAGAGATGATCAGTAAACTTAAAGACACAGCAATGGAAATTAGCCAATTGAATAGAAAGAAAAAGATGAAGAAAAATATGAGCAAATCCTCACAGACATGTCAGACACTCCGATAGGTTTTCGGTATGTAACTGACATCCAAAAAGATAGACGAGGGAAACAGAGACAGAAAACAAGCTGAAGAAATAATGGCTGAAAATCTCCTAAAGTTGGTAAATTTAGCAAGGCATGAAGACATTACAAATTTTTTAAAAATCAAATGTATTTCTGTCTTGAAGCCACAGCTAAAACTGAGTTAATCAAACATTTCCACTTAATGTTAGAAGAATATAATATTAGGAATTGAAATAATAAAAGCTACACAGGACCTACACAACATGTATAAAGAACCCTATGAGAAAGTAAAGGTTACTTAAACAGACATGCCACGTTCAGGGGTGGGACACCTCAACATGCTTATGATGCCTGTACCCCCAGATGGATCTGCATGTTCAGTGCAACCCTATTCAAAATTCAAACAGGGATTTTGTAGGCTCTAGCAAGCTTATTTTAAAATTTTATGACAATTCAGAAGTCAAAACAGTTTTTAAAATAAAACTTTTAAAATAAAGTTTGTCAACGATGCTCTCTGATTTCAAGACTGGCCCCAGTGAGCAGGCATCTGGCAGGGGCAGATGGGTGAATATGAGGGTCAGTGACACAAAGCAAAGAGTCCAAGACATTGATCCTCACTTTTACAGCAGATTAATTTTTCCAAAATATGTCAATGGGAAAAGATAATCTCTTCAAAAAACGGTGCTGGAACAACCAGAAATCAATACAAGAACAGTGTATCTCTCTCTCCGTATCCCAAAAAGTGTGGCTGAAAGACAATAAATTTGAGAGCTAAAATCATAAGACTGGAAAACAGTACAAGAGGAATTTTGCTACTTTGAATTAGGAAAATATAAATACACAGGTTGTAAACTGGTCACCAAAAGCATAAACCATAAAAAAAAAAGGATGAATTTTCCCAGAGCTCTAGAAATTGAAAAGCAGGAGGATAATGAGTTTGAACCCAGGCCGGTCAGCTTAGCAACTTAGACAAATAAAAAATAAAAATGAAAAGTGGCCTAGGGATGTAACTCTGAGCAAAGACCCTGGGGTTAATCCCCATACTGAGCCAGAACGAAAGAAGGAAAGAAGGAATTGAAGGAAGGAAGGAAGGAAGGAAGGAAGGAAGGAAGGAAGGAAGGAAAGGTTGGTTGATGAACTGAACTTCATCAAAATTAAAGACGTTTTAATACCATTTCTAAAGCTGAAAATGCAAGTCATATACTACACAGGATTTGTATCGACCTCTTCAAGTTAGTAACAGCAATCAAGCAACCCAATAAAGAGCCAAGGATCTGAAAAGCCCCTGCCCAGGATAAGGTGTCATAACCACCAGAGAAGATGCTCTCCAGCAGGAGTCGTGGCAGTGCCAGCCCAGGTCCAGCAGGCCCCTGGGCTTCTCAGAAGGAAGCGCTGTCACTGGCGTGCTTGGGCAGTGAGGTGCAGCCCTGCGCTGTAACCCTCACGGTGCCGGTTCCCTGCCTCTGATGTCTCCACCGGGAACGCTCAATCCCTCTTGCACAGAGCTCTCTAAATCCATCACAAATAGTTTGCACAGGTGAAACAGGCCAGGGCACTGGTGAATTTAAATACACAGCCAACTGGCAGAGGGCATGAGGTCCCAAATTCCCAGGGACCGCCCCTCCTTACAGGGAAACACTGCATGGGCCCATCCCAGGAGCCCCCCAACTCCATCCCATCTGCATCCCTCCAGGCGTCTCCCGTGGTCCCTGCTGGCTGTGACCCTGTCTCCTGGGGCCCTACAAGAGGACCCCCACCCCGTCTTTCATAGTGTGGTGCTATAGTAACAGAGTTCTGCCTTCCACTCCTCCAAGACACTTTCTCTTCCAGTCTGCCTTCCAAAAGACCTATAATCATACCTACAGTCATCCAAGTGTGTGACGCCAACCAGGGCACACGCACCCCAGACAGCCATGCTGGGAAATGGTCGGGCAGTTTCTCAGCAGGGGAAGTACACTCTTAAATGCCCAGTGCTTCCTTCCGTTCCCAGCCTCCTACCCAAGACTAATAAAAACCCATTTCCACACAAAGGCTTGCAGCGACCCAGCTGAGAAGCTGGGAAAACCCTGTAAATGTCCATCACGTGGTCGATGGACAAAAAGCGTGATGTGCCCACACGTTGGAACTCTGCTCAGTCATGAAAATGAATGGGGTGACACAAGTAATAACATGGATAAATTTAGAAAACAACATGGTAGGTGAGAGAAACCAGTGGTAAAGGCATTGTAACTCTATTCCTGTGACGTCCATGACATGCAGAGTCAGAACCGCAGTGACAGAAAGCGGATCTGTGGTTGCCTGGGACCAGGGCTGGGAGCTGAAGATTGATCTGCACATTAACAAGGAAGCTGTCACTAAATGCAAAGCGCACCTCCTAGCTTTGATTAATAGGGGAAGAAATGAAAAACACAGCACAGTTTCCATATAACACGCAATGGTGCCCAGAATCACAGATCTCCGAACCTTGAAAAGCTGCTATCTTTTCCTTATATCTGTCGAATTAACAGGATTAAAAGTTTCCCATTAGTTTTGAAAGAACCAGGAAGCTAAAATATAGAGAATTCATTTACCAAAAAAATTCAAAAACGTGGTTAGGCACGCAGGTTGACTTCAAAGTGACTCTTTCAAAATTCAGATCAGGTCGAGAGAAAAATCCAACTGATGAAAGAGAAGACAATTTTTATTTGCAAAGGAAAGTTTACAGAATTTTGAAATTTGATAATTATAGCTTCTATTTTTAGAGTATATCAGTTTGGACAGATGAGTAATATGTACGATCAAATTCAGGTGTGTTTCTATTCTGTTGGTTACACAGTTAATTCGAGCATGGTCTCTATACCAACACAGTCAAACATTTACTCTCAGTACCAGTCAAAAATAATTTTACTGTCAGCAATGAAATTTTTAAAAATATACTTAAAGTCGAATCAACAATAAGGTTTTATAGTCTATCTTTGATGGAATTAACTTCATAAAGCTTTGTTTTGACTTCAAATCCAAGTATTGAATTAAAGGCAAAAAATTAAAAAAAAATCACAACTGGCTTTGTTTTTGAAATTATCGATTTTCTACTTCAAGCCTGTAAGATACTGATATAAAGTTGACATTATTCAAGTTTTGCTTTTTTCTTCTTCTTCTACTGAAAGCAGCAAATGAACAGCATTATTCTACTTTCCCCACAACTACAAAGAAAGCTGTAGTTGAAAATGAATGACGTTCACAAGGAGCCTAAGTCACCTGCTCCCAAAGCCACGGGTCACAGGGAGGCAGTGAAAGTGCCTTTTCCTGTGTCTGGAGCCTCAGGATAACCACTAAACTCTGAACTAGAAGTCAGTGCTTCATACGCGAATTTCTCTTTTGCTCTGTAGTCAGTGAGATCACTCCAGTTCCCATCAATAACAGCGTCAAATTTGTGCAAACTAAACCTTCATTATCAACACCCCAGAGAAATGGAAATCAGTGGTAAATATTGGCAAAATGCTCCCCAACCCTGCCTGCATGTCCTCCGGTCTCCCTTCTTGGTGTCTTTCTTCCTTCTGAATTGCTAATAAAGGATTAAGAAAGAAAGTGGAAAAGATTTAACAAATGAATTACACTCAGCCCTTCGAATCTGCAGTCCTGCCTCTGTGGGCTCAATCAACCTGTATAACAAACTGCTGAGACAAGCAGCTTAGGAAGAGAAGAAGCTGATGGGGATTCAGCTGTGGAAGTTTCAGAGCACCATCAGGTGGCCCCATTTTTCTTAGACCTCTGGAGGGTACTCTGGGTGGTAGCACTGGCAGGAAGCAGGTGGCAGGGAGCTCACCTCTGACCCGGAAGCAAAGGAGAGATACAGTCCAGGTCCCAGAGTCATCTTCAAGGTTCGCTTCCCATGATTTAGCAACCTGCCCAGGGTTCCATTGCCTCCCTACAGCATTTCCTGGGGACCAATCCTCTAATAACACGAGTCTTGGGAGAACATGTATGATCCAGACCCTAGCACTAAAAGTGAAAATATGTAGAAAAAAGTCTCTGCTGTACATGTGGTCCTGCTACTAGTCCATAAACGTACAGTCTAATGGCTACTCACGTAGCTTTCACACTGCACTCGGTAGGATTGGTAATTGAGGGATGACTTCAAGTATATGGGAGGGTGTGTGCAGATGATGTACAAATACTGCACCATTTTAGATAAGGGAGCAGATTCCCTACCACTTTCCCTATCTGTGGATATCCTGGAGTCAACTGGAAAAGATACTCTTGACTCAGAATCCCTGGCTGGAAGGATGGACAGCCCAGCTCCAGGCTGTGGTCCAGTCTGGTCCCTGGGGCAGGCTAGAGGACCCTGCACCTCACCACACTCACCACAGCTCAGCCCGTCCCTCTAGGGCTCCTCAGGTGGGGCCGCAAGGCGCCTTCAGTAGACTGTCAGTTTTTACCTGTTTGTAAGTTCGGAGTCATGAACGATTGCCATTCTACTTAGAGAGTGCCAAGGCCCCGAAAGGCTGATGGGCAGAGTCAGCACACGGGACTCGCACTTGATCCTCTGCGTCTTCAAATACAAACAATAGCCACACTCATGTCCCTTTGGGAAAATGAAACAAAACTCACATTTTTCCCAGTTGATCAGAATATTTGAACAAAATATTGTTAATGAGACATTTCAGACCCGTTTGCAATGGCTGAACTTCATTTTAATCACTATCTTTTTTTAAAAAAAACTTTTTTTAATTAGTATCTAATTGCATTAGACAATGATTACACTCCTTACAAAGTTCTTCTGAAGAAAGAACTCACTGGCCAGGAATGAATTCCTTTAAAAGAAATATCCTTGTATTCTCCCTCTGCTGATGAGATCTGAATGAACCAGCCCTTCTTTCACGGTAGCCAGTGGGGAGCGACCTAGTGTCTCCATCATCCTGTCGCTGAGATGATGACCTTCAGGCTGGCCTCCGCGGTGATCACTGTGGTGAGAGTGGCTCCCGGAGTGTGGAGTGTGGTCACAGCGTGGCCTGTGAGATGTTTCCACCACTGCAGCCGAACCCAGAGTTCCACAGAGGCTGCAGTTAGCACGTACATGGGGTGCTTTCAAGATGTGCATCACCACTATGTCCTCTAAGGACTTCTGCAGACCCCAAGGGTCAGTCTCTCCCGAAGTAAGGACAAGGAGTGTGGTGTCTGTAACCCCGCTTTATTTGGAAGGGACTAAGGCCTTGGAGGTTTATTATGGGAATAGAGTGGACTTCCTCAAAATAGAAAGCACTGCTGTGCTGAGGAAAGGGGGCTAGCGTGGGAGGGCTCTCTCCCTTCCACCTATTTACCTAAATGTAAGATGTAAGAGGTGTCGTCTTAAGTACTTTCTCAGAGCTGGGGCGAGACACGGCCACCCACAGTTTAAAGGCGAGGTTTATTTTGACTCACAGTGTTAGAGGGTTCAGTACACACTGGGCTGGCTACAGGGCAGGAAACGCACAGTGGTGGAAGGCTCCTCCCGGTGGAGTGGAGGAGAGCTGCTCACCTCATGGAGACCAGGAAGCAGAGAGGGAAGCGGGGCACTGGGGAGGGAGGTCACTATGACCCCATGACTGGATGCCTCTTTGATAGACGCCACCTCTGACCAGAGCATTCATCTCTGAACTCTTTGGTGGATTAATTCAGTGGATTGACCCCAGCTTTGAACACAAGAGTATTCTGGGGGAATCCTAGATCCAAACCATGTGAACAGGTGTCCTGCCTCCCCACTGCAGTAGCAGGAATCTGTGAACCACAGAGAGCTCCACACCCGCACAGGCCTAGGGGTGCTCCAGACGGGTCTATAATAGCAAGCTCCACCACAGCCACCCCTGCCACTTAGCCCCCCTCACCCTGCTTGCTGCTGGTGGAGACTCAAAGTCCTTTTTCTTCATCTCAAAGTCCTTTTGCTTCACCAAAATTTCCCTATTCCTTGCTGAAGGTACTCTGTACATTGGAATTCAAAGCTGTCTCTTTGACAACTTCTCTCTCCCAGGTATGTATAAAATTGCATGCTAATAAACTTGCTTATTTTCTCTCCTTAACCTGTCTTCCATAACAGGCATCCATTCCAGCTACATCCCTTTCCCTGAACTACAAAGAAACCTGTTTTGCTTGCGAGGCTGCAGGAGATGAGCCAGGTGTCTCAGCCCCAAGTCTCAGCGGGGAACAGGAATGGAACAGCAAGTTCTGGTTCCTGGCTTGAGGTTGTTCTCTGCCCCAGGGGACAAAGTGGTCCACACACAGCTGGTCTGGACAGAGGGGACAGTCACAGCAGAGCACACACAGTGACGAGGAGGAAGTCCTGGAACTGTGGCATCGGAAGGCAGGGGACAGACATTTGCTTTGACCTTTGAAAATGAGTCATTTTGTTTGTTTCTGGAACGTTTCTAAGGAACTTTAGCTGATGTGAGCAACCGAACAGGAAAATGTGAACATGAGCAGAGGGCTCAGCGACTCCATGCAGACAGAACTCCGGAGGATGTGCCACGGGGTCAGCAAAGCCAGGACTCAGCACTGCCGGAAGCTACGTACTGAGCAGGCCAGCTTTCCAAGGGCTCCAAGTATCCAATCAGGACAGAAGTGAATTTTACTTTTGTAGGGGACACAAGTGGCATTTTAGTAGACATTGATGGCATTTGCTTTTTCTATGGCCACTGCCCTCTGTTAAGTACTATCTCGCTTAAAGTTTTAAAGGGAAATCCATGTCTATTCTACTTTCCTGACCTCATTTACAGGTGAAGACAGGTCTCCCAGCACAGGTGGCCCCAGTGGGGTTGGGGTAGCCCCATTTAGCCCGCTGCAGGTCTGTGGCTCTGTCTAGGGGGTCTGTGAAAGTCCTCTGCCCAGATTGGAGTTTCTCCACCTTCTGCTCCACGGGAAAGTGATACAGAGCTCAAGAAAGGGAAAAACAAGAAAACAGACAACTCACTGGGAAAAAAAATTGCACAGCCCAAAATGGAATCACTGCGTAATCGTGTCAGACACATACATTAGTGTGGAAGAATAATAGACTTCAGCGCTGCAGGGCTCTGCGAGTCATCAGGCCCATTCTGGGAAGTGTTTATCTCAGCTCTCCATCCACTGAACACTTCAGAGGGATAATTTTAAAAATCCTTCCTTGTTTTGCCTCCCACTCCGCTTCTTTCAATTCCTACCCCTTTGTACCTCTCCCCCCGTCAGTTTCCCCAGAGTCAGACAGGGTAGCATTTGGTGGCTCTCCTCAGAATGAAGTCTGGTGTGTTCCTTTGTACCAACCTCAGTCTGCTCACCAAGGTACAGAGATCTGTTCCCACAACTGCCACCCCTAGCCAGTCCCATCAGAATCAATTAATAGCATAAGCTACAATGGATACACCCACATTCCCAAGGTATATGATTCTCACTATCTAAAAACTTTCAGTGTTCCTAATTAAAGAATTGGTGATGTTTTTCCCATAGGATAACGCTTTACTCAGAGATAGCTGGTGTGTTTTCAAAAGACACTCAGTGAATGTGTGATTAAAGATAAATTCAGTTCACAGCTGTCAAGATTAGAAAATTGTAAGTGCTTTTAAGTGAAGGCATTTGTTTTAGAAAAGATGAGATGTAATTTTCAGAATTAGAGGTTTAGGGTACTGCCTGGGGTAATGGACTCTTTTATACCTGAAGTTTATCTTCCTGAAAGACAAATAAAAGGTTTGAGTTTGGCTGCAGGAATCGGAGCAGAATGTGTGTTCCGATCAACAATGAGGGTGTTTTACATTGTCTAGCAGCATCCGCTGAAAATTCTTGCTGGGAATATTCATTGGCTCACTCTTGCGGAGACAGAGATGGATTGGGCGAGTCACGCGCTGGGTTATTTGTCTGCACACTGTCTGCCCCTGACCCATCGTTCTACCAGAATGCATCCCAAGTCAAGCTACCTCTGCTAATGGTCGCACTGATCATCCTGCCGACGTGGGAAAGTGATCTGTCTTGGGATGAATGGCTTCACTGTGCATTGTGACAACGGATTTCCCTTTTGCGGAGGGCATGGACTGGGGAGATTTCAGGCCACTGCATTAATGACTAAGCAGCTTTTAACAGATGAGTGATGGGAAGGGACACACGGGGATCATCTCGGAGGGGGCCCTGCCTGTGAAATGCACTGCAAGCTCTGTGGCTGCTGCAGCCTCAGCCTGGGAATGTTACCATGGTGTTCGTGGAACACATCTGAGGGACTGACTGAAGGAAAATTTGTCAATGGGTGTTATTTTTTTTTTCTTAACTATATCAGCACAGAGTCCATGTTGTCCAGACCAGTCCCAAGTTGGATGTTAATTTTAAGAAGCCTGATTTCCGGTGTCACTCCTGGGGGACAAGGCGGGGAGGAAGCAGCAGGGACTTGACTTCCTCAGTCCGCAGAACGCGCCCTCAGGGGTGCAGGGAACATGAGCCCAACTGTGCAGATGCAAAGCGTAGCAGATCAGTCATCTCGATGAGGTGGCAGAGATTCAGGGGAACCAGGGCGTCTGTCCAGCTCTGTCCGTCCAGCTCCAAAGCCAGTGCTGCTGTCCACACTATTCAAGGAGTGTGGTCTAATCTGAGCACTCAGAGCTGGGCAGAGAACAGCTCCAAGCCCCGGTCTTCCATCAGCCCCACCCCTGCTCTTCCTCCCATCCCCCCTCTCCTGAAGACCTGCACCCCGGCCTGTCTGACCTGAAACAGAACCCCATCCTTAAGCTCTTGGTTTCTGCCCACCGTACACCATGGGTCACTGGGTCTGCCGACTCCTGAGGGTTCTCCACCCCGCAGCTGCTCTCACGAGTCCCCTGCCCAGCCGCGATTCCCCTTCCCAGGACACTGCAACAGCCTCTGCTCTGCATCCCATGGCTAGCGGGATTCTGGAGGCTCAAGCATTCTGTACCATTCCCATCGTAAAGTCCCTTCATTGGCTTTCTGTTGCCTTTAACGTAAACCTAACATCCCTGAAATGCTGTAAAATCCTCCGTGAACTGGCCGATGACCAGCCCCATGGCCCTGCCTCACACATCCTGGCCCGACTCCTGGTCCACCCCCAGGAGGACCACACTGCTCCAGCTCATGGCGCCCTCCACCCCCTGGCCTGCTAGGCTCCAGGCCCTCTCCAAGCCCTCTCCATCTTCCTCGTCTTCTCACCTTCTGCAGCACCCCACCCAGCATCCTCCCTGTGCACTGCTGGACCCACTGCACAGTTTCTCTAGCTAATTCTGTTTTTCTGGAAGTCCTGCTATTTGCCATTTTGTTTCCCAAGGTGCAGAGCAAAGAGCAGTGGATACCTACTGAATGAATTAGTGAGGGACTTCCAAATCCACACGCTGTTTAATAAGGGCTAGCCATCCACAGACATCACTCTGCTTAGCAGCTCCATTTTCCAAGGACAACAGGGATCAGGGATACACAGAGAAATGGAGCTGCCTGACGGCAGTCTCAGCTAGAAAACCTCACCAAGTCACAGAGCAGTCCAGCCAGTGACTACGTTAGTTAGCTTCCATCTCTGTGTCAAACTCCCCAAGAATGTCAAGATAAAAATACAGAAAGATTTATTTGGGCTCACGGCTTTGGACTGTGGTTGTCTGGCTTCCTCACAGCTAGGCTTGCACAACCATGGTGGGCGTGGGTGGCCGGCGAAAGCTGACCACCTGGGGTGGCCCAGGACAGAAAGCAGACAAGGAAAAAGCCAGAGAGGAAGGGCTGGGGGCAAGAGCCCAATGTCACGTCCCATGAACCAGTCCCTTTGACTCCCTCCACCCCCTTCCAGGAGCCACTGAGCTAGGGACTCACTCACCAGTTAGCCCATCTACAATGACACTGGTCCCATGATCTGATCACCTCCAAAAAGCCCACTGGCCAGCCTTTGTGGAACATTTTAAACGTAAACTCCTAAAACTAGGCTTCAGTTACCAAGACCCATTTATATTATGCTCAGAGTTATTTTCTTAAGACAGTAGAAAAAATGCCATCCGAGATATTTTAAAAGTTCAGGTGCTCAACATTGAAATAATGAGGCATCATTTTCTGCAAATTCAATTAAAACCAGGTAAGCACGGTTGTAATAAAACTGGTCTTTATAAGCGTGCACAGCCTTTTGGAAAACGACAGGGCAGTATTATCAGAGCCATAAAAATGTTTCAATCCCATGACCTAATCATCTCACTCTTGGAAATTTATCCTAATGAAATAATTCAAAAACAAATCAAGGCCGCATATGCAGCGACGCTGCTGCAGGATTACTTTCTCTCCCAGCCTCCCTCTCTGCTGTCCTCATAATTCACAGAGAACAGCAAACTCAGGAGATTTAGAAGGCAAACTCCCTTTCAGGCAATGAGCTCATTAAGGACAGGCACCCTGACTTGATGCCTCTCTGTATTTTCAGAGAAATAAACAGTAAGTACCCCGATGTTTCACTTTAAAATACAACACAAATAATGCACTTGCTTTTCCAAAAACGTAAAAGCAGAACCAAATATTGACTAAAGAGAATGCTTCACCACAATGCTTCCTCATCCCCTAGTGCAGGACAAAACGGGACACGTTTCAGGTCCTCAAGCAGACAACAGTGCGGAGATTTTCCTAAGAAGCAGGCCTTTTGGGGAAGCACCATGAGAGGACTTGGGGAGCCAGGACATTCGGGAGCATCTCATGAGAGACTCTTAGGCCTGTGAAGCTGGGGCCGGGACTTGAGCTGCTCCTCAGCAAGGTTAAAGGGCAGCATGTGAAATGGACATGGCCACACCCCATAGGGATCAGAAACAAAGAAACATAATCATGCCACAGATAGGACAAGAGCACAGAAGGCAGCGAACTCAGGAAAGTACTTCACTGGAAGAAACCGGGAGCAACCGTTTGGGGCAAGCTGCCTCTAACTTAATTTAAAGTTCTGCACCCATGTTTGTAAATGTCAGGGCCATCTGAAGTTGCTTGGAAACCTGCAGAGAAGCACAGATCTCAAGAGAGGGAGAAGGATTAAACTCCTGAATTTAAGAGACCAAGCTGTCTCCATCTGTACTCGTCACCTGTCCGGAGTGAGCAGGGCCAGGGGTGCCCCGAGCAGGGACCAGGCAGGCAGCAGTGAGCCCAGAATTTGAACCAAGCAAAGATGTGATGAGCAGAAGCCTGAAAACACAGAACCACAGTCCGGGCAATGAGTTCTTCTCCAAATAAGAATGAATTCCTGAGGTTTGCAGGCTTTCAGAGAATGCGTGGCTTTCCACCCCCATCAGTGTCCACAGAAGCAAACTGCCAGGACTCCAGAGGCTGGTAGAAGAAGTTTGCTAGCAATTTGGAGCTGAGTTCTTGGCTTGTGCTGGGTAATTCTAACCAAAGACGTTGAAGCAAGGTTTTAAACTTCTAAAAACTATTTTCCTACTTATTTGGGGTGAGTCTGCTCACTACAAAGCCCCTTCTTCCAGGGCTCAGAAGCAAGAAGAGTCTAACTTTTTGTAGCTAATATTTACTGTTACTTATTATGGTTCTCTTTCACTTGGGCTGCTTGACAGCTTATACTCAAATTTTATGCCCACCTTGGGCATAAAATTGGGAACTGAACTTAGGGCCTTCACAATGAAGTACCCCTTTAATGTCCCTGCCCTTTTTAACTTTTGAGACAGCATCTTGCTGAGCTATGAGTTGCACAGACTGTCTCAACTTGTGATCCTCCTGCCTCAGTCTCCCTGAGTGCTGGGATAGCAGCCATGCACCACCCCGACTGGCTTTGTGTCCATCTTTAAAGACAAGTGAACACAGAACACTGTTCTCTGACCTAATCCGCCCTTCAACAGTCACTGCCTTGGTATTTTCAAATTGTGAAGTACTGTATTATGTGTTTCTAAAACTCTTAAAACTTCTAGAAAAAGACCAAACTTTAACTAAGCAATGCATCTGGAAAGCACCTGAGCCTCCAAGTGGCTCAGGTGATCTCGCCCCACATATAGGACCTAACAGAACAGACAGACCGTGTCCTTCTCTCAGTAAGTCTGAGTGGGAGAGAATACTAAAGAAGAGTAGGCAGAGTGTGGAACGGGCCCTTCTGAAAGAGGAACTCTGGGGCCCCCCGCGCAGACCAGGCCCCCAGTGGACTAAGGCTCACAGGCCCTGGGAGGCCCTGGACATGAAGCCTGCAGCCTGTGTGGAAACCCAGAGGGCAGCACTGCACTTCCACCCCTGACGTGTTCAGTACCATGGTCAGGGACACAGGGTTACAAAAAGGAAGCACCCAGAAGGACCCCGGGGAAGTGTGGAGCTCCAGGGTCAAAGAGAGGTCTGAGCCCTGCCCAGAAAGAGGAAGCAGAGAAGGGTGAGTTGGGGAGCTGCGTGTCCAGGCATGCAAGGCACCTGGAGGGCAGAAAATCTAGGAACACCACCTGCCAGCATCTGTTGGCCTGTGTGTTCTCCACACTTCCTGTCTCTTACAGGTGGTGTTCAAATGAATACGCAAGAGGCAGGGCCTGAAGCTGTTTTCTTCCTTTGAGCTCCTGCCTAACAAACCAAGCCCTGATTTTGGAGAATATCTTCCAACAAATAACTGGATTTCAGCCAATCAGGAACTTCTGAGCCTCAGCCAATCACAGGCAATAAACTGATCATACCACGCCCAAATAAGGCAGGCACAGCATTGCACATGCTCAAATACGAACCATGCCAGGCATGGCCAACTGGGATTTCTTGACCTGGGCTCCATTTTCAATCCATAAAAACTCACTGTTCCCACTGCACCTCTCCATGAATCTTTCTCAGCTCAGACAAACTCCCTTACATTTACTTTAAAGCAGGTAAATAACATATACTTAGAAGGGTCGCGGCTTCAGCAGGCCTAAGAAGGAAGATTTCAGAAAGTTATCAAGGGCATCAGGCCTGCAATCGAAAAGTCTGTCTCTGAGGGAAGAGGAAGGGTCAGCCTCTCAAGTGAGTCAAAGGAAATGACTGAAATGTCTCCTGTCTTATCTTCCTAAGAAGCTGTCTGGATTTCTAGCTCCTTTACTTTGATACACCTTACAGATGTTAGAGTGATGCATTCAGAGCATACAATTTAATAACTACTAGTGAATTCATTTAACTCTGCAGCCATCATAACAAGGCAGCCAACAGCCTGCGCTCAATGAATCCCCTCACGCCTGTTTACAGTGAATTCCCACTCAGACCACAGCCCTAGGTCACAACTCACCAATGTCCTTTTAAATAAATTTGCCTTTTTATGATATTTCCAGTAAACACAAGTATGAAGTACGTGATCTTCCCAAAGTGGTTACGCTTGTTTAGAATAATGTTTCTGAGGTTCATCCACTCTGAAGCATGACTGTACGTTTTCTTAATTACTAAACAGTATTTCTTCTCATGGACACACTACATTATATTTACCCATTCGCCAACTGAGGAACGGTCGGCCTGTTTCCATTTGTTGGCCATTACGCAGGACCTGCTACAAATGTCTACGTACATGTCTCTGTATGACTATATGGTCTCAATTAGCTGGGTCACAAATTTAGGATAGAATTATTGAGACATATGGTAGGTTTCTAACTTTTTTTTTTTAGAGAAAAAAGGTAAAACAGAAAAAAGGGTAGAAAGAATATAGAATTTCAAAAAAAAAACAGCAAGAAATCACTAGTTGATAAATTACATTTTGTTATCTTAGAAGCAGTTGTTCAAGTTACAAAATCAAAGGTTTTAAGAAAATATCAAACTGTTTTCCCAAGCGGGTATGCCATTTAACATTTCGACCCACGATGCATGAGTGCTCTATCTTCCAACACTGGTTTTAGCTGGCTTTTCTTTTTACTATAATTACTTTCGTGGGATATGGTGGTGCTTCATTATGCCTTTGATTTTTATTTGCCAATTAACTAGTGAGGTTGGCCATCATCTTGTCCAGTTGTTACCCATCTGTCTGTCTTCCTTGTGAAAGCTTATATGCAAATCCTCTGCCCAGTTTTTATTATGTTGTTTAATTTTTGAGTTGTATGAATTTTTCATCCATACTTGACACAGTTCTTTTATCAGACATCATTTGAAAATATTTTCTCATGATTGCATTTGGTTTTCTTAGTAGTGTACCTTGAAATTCAACAGATTTTAATTTTCATGAGATTCAATTTTTTTCTTTTATGGATTATGATTTTTGGTGTTGAATCTAAGAACTTCTTGGTCCAATATAAAATTGTAAAAATGTTCTCTTGTCCCGTTTTTATACAATTAAAACTCATATTTATGTCTGTGGTTCATTCACAGTTAGCATTTATAGATGGCATGAATTAAAGATCTTAAGTCATTTTTATGTGATTATTTAATTGTCCTGTACCATTTAATAAAAAGACCATTGCTCCCCATTAAAGTGCCCTAGATGGGAATAGATACATAAGAATTTACATACTGTATTTATCTTTGGATTTCAACTCTTCATATATATATGTATATTTATAATATTATTATAATTTTTAATAATAAAAATGTTCCAACTTTGTTCTTTTGCAACATTGTGTTATCATTTAATGCTCCTCATGAAGTTTAGGAAAAGCCTCTCAGTTCCTCCAAAACATGAACTGCATAGCAATGCACTGGATTTACTGCTTGATTTGGGCAGAATTTCCATCTTCTTCACACTTGTGTCTCCATTTATTCATGTAGCCTCTATTTTTTTTTGCAACATTTTGTAGCTCTTAGTACAGAAATCTAGCACCTCTGTCATTAAATTTATTCCTAAGTATTTTATTCTTTGGGGAGCTACTCCAAATGAAATTATTTTCTGAAATTCATTTTTGTTATCCATTACCTGCTATAAAAACTGACTTTTTTTGGTATATTCCCTTGGTATCACTCTGTGTTATGCCTAGCAGAGGTGTGTGTGTGTGTGTGTGTGTTTATTTTCACATACAAGTTCATGACATTTCCTAATAACGTTGTTTTTGTTTCTAATTTGATCTTTCCTTTCTTTCCTCTTCTTCCACCATCCCAAGTTGAAGGATGGCAGAGAAAGGAACCTGGATGCCCTCGCCTTATCCCTGACCTTAGAAATACCGTGGTGCCATCTTTACTGCTTTATCTGAGAATTTTCCGGTTACCCTTTATCAGACTGAGAAAGTTCCCGCTCAATCTCACTGTACTGAGAAGTTTAATCATGAGTAAGTACTGGACCCTGTCAATTGCCTTCTCTGTGTCAACTGAGATTCTGCATGGTTTTGCTCCCTCTATCTTATCCGTACGATATATCTCATGCTAACTGATTTTTCAAACACTAAGTTAAATTTCTATTCCTGGAATTACTCCCAATCGCTATAGTGCTTAGTCCTTTTTATTAAGCTATATTCAGATTTTTTAGGAATTTGTGGAAGAGTTTTACATCTATAATCACGAGGGGAAATTTATCTGTAGCTTTCTTTTGTGGATGTGATCCCATTTTGAGCTTTGGCATCAGGGTCATAATGCCGAGACTGAACAGGGACAGGTTCCCTTGGCTTCCTATTTTCTGAGCCATTGTGAACAACCCATATTATTTCTTCTGTGAACATTTGGCAGAATTCACTATAAAAGGCATGCAGACCTGGGTGTGTATTCATGGAAGTGAATTCAAGTATCCACTTGAATTTGTATTCATGTTTCCCTTGAATTTTATCCATTTCTTCCAAATTTTTGATTTGCTGGCGTACAGTTGTTCATAATATTGTCTTATAATCATATTCATTTTTGTAGCATCATTAGCGCTGCCTTCATTTTCTTTCCTGACTTGTGTTCTTTGACTGTTCCCTGGCCAGTTTTGTCAATTTTATTGTTTCCAAAGAACTTTCAAATAACTGATTTAATTTGTAATGGCTAATTGCTGAGCTTTGCTGAATCAGAAGTCTGAAGCAACTCAACATAATTAAGTTACTGAGTCTTCCAGACGTAACTATGCTGTCTCTCTGGATTTACTGAGCTCTTCTAGTACCTCTCTCCATACGGCTTCAAGATTTTTATTTGTGGAAATCTAAGATAGTTTATCTGGATTTACTTCTATGTGTCATTTGAGACTGGTTTTTAATGGGTTTCTATTTGTTGATGGCATCTAATAACATCGCTGACTTTTAAACACTACCCTTGCTTTTAAAACCTGCTGAAGTTAATTATGCAGTCTGCTATTTGGAAAGAGACGTAACTACGTAATCTGTAAATAAAGACAGCCTAAGGGAGCTGTATTTCTTTGGTAAATGTTGGGAGGACTCACCGCAAATGCCTCTGCTGCAGGAAGCTCTTCTTTGTGACAGCATCTTGATGTGACTCACAGCCTCGTGCACCATTCAGTCCTGTCCAACCCACTTCATAAACGTTAACTAAGCAGCACACGGGAAAACCACCGAACAAAACATCGCCTGATTCTCAGTGCTTCTCACGTGTTTTCCCTTCGAGTACATCTAATCGCAGGAACTCTCTGTGTTTCTCTTAAAAATTCTGTGTTTTTCATTTCCCTCCGCAGAAGACTGCATTTATTTTGTTGTGAAAATGAGACCGTCGAGCAGCAGTGAGCCATCAGGGAAACAGACAGACTTCACATCCAGGGTCTCTGTGCCTCTACAGATCTCTTGGTCTCCTTGCCCCCCGTGGCATACTGTACTCCACCCTGGAGGAGCAGAGCTATTCTGATGAGGCTCTTGTTCTGCCACAGTGATGTCTTACTTCTTATCAGCTCTCCTCTGGGTCCCTAAAGTCAGACGATGGCACACGCGGGGCGGCGGGATCTTCTTATCCCTGACAGAAGCCTCAGGCTTAGTGAATGCTGAGAAGCATGTCTGCAGCCCTGGGCCTTGAATGCAAAGGGAGCTGTGACCATCTAAGGTGCCCCAGCCCCCGAGAAAAACCTGGGTCCTTGGATGTCAACGTAGCTCTCCCTGTCGGCACCATTGTGGGAGAAACAGAAACGAAGCAACAGTGTCGTAAAACATCCATTTTTATCAAAACAGAAACCTTTGGAGAGGAATCTACACAAGTCAACAAAGTGAATATATTAAACTGTATTTGATTTGTGATCATTTATTTATATTCAAGACATTCTGGGTTTCAGTCGTTCGCTGCTTTGATTCCAGTGACTCTGGCAGCTAGCAAGCGAACTGTAATTTCCCTTCTTTGGAGAAAGAGCTATTTAATGCTACAGGTCGTGACATGCTGGCCCCAAGAGAGAAGGCAGGGCTGCTAAGGTCAAGAGCTAAAACCTTCATATTTCATCCCAGCGAAGTCCACCCGAGCATTTAATTTTACATAAAGCATCTATTTTTGATGTCCTCTAGTTTGTGATGCATCAGACAAAATCTTTTCTTACAAAAACATCATCTTCTTGCATGTGGGGAGGAAGGCGTACTGACAATTACTAAAACTTATTTGTTAACTTCAATTATCATACGCATTTACTTCTGATAGAAACGGTTTTCATTCTTCGAGCAGATCTCTTTGCTTGGTATCTGTCACCCAAAACGCCTTATCAAGGTCAGAATCTCCTGTCACTGGAGACGGCTCAAAGCCAAGTTCTCTCTGCTGCATGAAACAAAACTTCCTAAGGGCATGATTGGACCCATTTCAATTAACTTTTAGCTGTGGTCTTGACAATAAGAAACTTAACACTTTGATACAATCAGCTCCAATCTCTTCATTCAAAAATCTTCTGTGATGTAAATCTAGTTTAGAAAATCCCGTTCATCCCTCTAGGTATCTTCTCAAAAAGAATTAAAGACACCCTACCACAATGACCCACCCGTATTCACGCTTACAGTGGCACCATTCCTAACAGCTAACCCTTCTAAGTGCCGTCTATGTCCATCGAGGGATGAACAGATAAAGAAAACGTGTCGTTTACACACAGTGGAGCACAACTGCACCACAGGGAAACAAAACCTTGAGTCCTGTGTAAGGAAGCAGATACACAATGAGTCAGACACACACACGTCAGTACTCCATGGCTTCTCTTATATGAGAAACCTGAAGTGTAAACACCGAACCAAGTAATCGCAGGTAACGGGAGGTGGGGAGGCAGATCTTTCCCCAAGAGGAAGGGTGGAGCAAAGAAAGGGGATGAATAAGGAATGAAGAGGTGCGATGTCTGTGCACCAGCTTCACACCAGGACCATGAACATCATGCAAACAGAGACTAACAACAAATACACCATAAAAAGAAACCGGAACCTGTCACCAGAAAAGCCCACCCGCCTCTCAGAGTACAGAGGAAAAGCTGAATGTGTAGCTGTTAACCAACAGAGCACGCACCACCTCCCCTGTTCCCAACTCGTCAAGTCAACAATAAAACTCACTGCTTCTCTTGATAGAGCTCATTCATGTAGATTTTGCTCTTCACTAGGCTTTGCTTACTCAGGGAAGGAACTGTACCCTAAATGACAAAGGCGTTGACAGCAAATATAAATTACTTGAAATAGTTATAAACTGTCACATATCTTGATGGAACAGAGTTCATTCAAACATCTTCTCAAAGCTGTTCTCTAGCATCAGACCTCTCCAGGGATACACGCTAAAGGCAGAAAGAACTTTAAAGCCACGCCCATCTCCACTCCATGAGCTCCGTGGTGCTGCAGGCGGGATTGGCAGGAGTTTTCTGCGTGTGTCCCGGGTCAGAACGACTGCACCATCTCCCTGACCCTGCTAGTTTATGCTGTGAAGAGCTGGGTTGCTGGGGCCACCAGACAGAAAAGGAAGAAGCAAACTGTCACGAACAGGTGACATGGGTGGGGTGTGTCACTGTTCACTGCAGAATTACTTCAATTTTTCTACTGGTCTGAAATTCTTCTAATGGAACAGACAGAGAAGGGACTCCAGGATTGAATTTCTGATTCATCATCTACTCTGAACCCCCGAGCTGGGGTTCCATGGCTATCTGACCCCAAAACCTAGACTGCAGTTATTTACCAAGAGATGTGAAATACCTCAGATAACCAAGAGACCACATATTTCAGCCACCAGCAGTGAAGCCACTTGTTACACATGGTTTGACTGTGTGACCAGCTGGTCTCCTGTCCCTCTCCTTACAAGGGGTCCTGAACCCCAATGTCACTCTACCGTCTGACACTATATCATCTCCAGGCCAGAGACTCTCCTCCCTCTCTGTCTCCTCCATGTCTTCTAACGTACAAGTTGTGACCAAATAATACAGTGAATGTTTTTTTTTTAAAAGTACTACAGTAAAAAGCACATACTTGCCTTTGACTTCAACATATGTATCTTGTTTTTCTTTTTTACATACATGATTTAAAAAAAAACAACCTTTATTTTCAATTAATTTTACATTCACAATAAAATGTTAGGAAAAACACAAAGACCTCCAGCATAGCTTTCACCCAGATTCCCCAGCTATTAACATTATACATTTGCCTCATCCCTGGCTGTCAGCTTTCCGTTACTGTAACAAAGTACCTGAGGTGATAAACTTAAAGAGAGAGAGGGAAGCCAGGGACAGTGCTGTACACCTGCAATCTCAGCCACCCACACCCCATCATCCTCGCCCCTTTCTGCAGCAGCTCTGGAGTCCTCTTTCCTGATAAAATGTGAGTGCTGGCGTTGCCCCCCAGCCATGAGGAAGCAAAGCAGTTCCTCCTCCACTTATTCACCAGATCTGGCACTATGTGACTTCCGGCTCTTCCCCAAAGTCCCAGTGACCACAAAAGGAAAGCATTCTGAATGGACTCAGGGCACTGAGGCAGCCACAAAGGCAGAGCCACTCAGGAGAGGGGACTGCAGAGCTGCTGCAGACAATGGCAGCAGTCAGGGATCAGGGTGCCGAAAGCGAGGGAGAGGATTCCCAGGGGATGAACGGCACCGTGTCTTGCAGCGTGGTAAACGTTTCTGACATAAACACTCACTGCAGTCTTTATCTTGCCTGTACACCAGCTCCAGAAACCACACCGATTCCCTTCAACTGCACAGAAGTGTCCTGACATCTTTAAACGCACAGACTTCAGGCCACTCACCTTCCTCCTCATCTGCTGGACTCTGACCTCATGGATTCTTCCAAATACACACAAAAGAGCTGCCGAGCCTAGTGTCCCACTCCGTACCATTGGCCCCTGGACCAGGTTTCCATGATTCCTGCCTCTCTCACACAGCGCCGACCTTTTCAGATTTTCCTCCAACAGAAAGGTCACCTCCCCTCCCGCTCATGCAGTTCAAGAATGTCATGGGGGTGGAGGGTGGTGCCCTGTGGAAGACTTCTGAGGCACCTCAGGGCCACTTACAAAGCCACATCACACAGCCATCCAGCCTCAGCCCAGCCAGGTTCTCACAGCTGAGACTGCAGGGTGCGCCATGGGCGACACCCAGGAGGCCCAGTCTCTCTCTCCAAGGAGGACACTCAGGTCCATGGAGCCGGGGGTTGTGACTCCCAATTCTGTCCTCTTCCAAGCTCCCCTCAGCCTCTATCTCCAATCTCCCTCTTGAGCACAATCTCCATTTCTGCTCTGGCTAAGAATGAGACCCAGGACCTCAAAGAGCAGGGCAATTCCCAGGACAGTGCTCAGTGCCTTGGGGACAGGGCGCCGCATCCTTCAGGACAGGGAGGAATGCCCCTCGATCAGTGAGGGTCAGGACATTCAGCATCTGTTGCCCTAAAGCAACGGTGGCTTCTGATCTTCCTCCAGCTCTCACTAGGAATAAGGGCAGAGCAAGGGGGAAGCATTTCCTGCCTCATTTGCTTATGAAAAATATTCAATTATGATCCAAGTTTAATTCACTTAGTAATGAAAAGCAAATGATCTCTCAAGCAGCATGTTTGATCTGTCTTGGAAAGAGAGAAACAGCTTCTCAAGAACAAACAAAGCCAAATTAAAACAAGTGAGTCTCCTTGGAGGTGGAAATTGAATTTCTCCCCAAAGAAATTCTGAGCATCCATATAACACCAGCCGACACCAGGAAGACACAGAAAGTCCTGGTTCTGGCAACTCCGAACCAAACACCAGGCACGCGTGTTTGCACACGCATGTGCCCACACATCTCTCTGGACGCGTCCATCCGCCGGGGACAGAGCCTGCAGTGTGCAGTGGACAGCACAGCAGCGCCACCGGTCCACGTCTCACGTACCGTTTTTGCAGATGGGACAGCACTGGTCAGGTTCGTACACGGGGTCCACACACTCCGTCTGGGGACACGCTGACACCGTGCACAGCACCTCGCCGTTGGCCTCGCAGCGACACCTCTCGCAGGGGGACACCTGGAACACAAGCCTGAGGGTCAGGTCAAACCTCCGCAGTGCAGCCCCTGCACACACCAGGTATTTTTCTCCTCTGCAACCTTTGTGAAGGAGCTCTATTGGTTTTGGGAAGGTTAACGGAAGGACGTGGCCCAGTGGTTTCCCTGGGGGACACAGCTGTGTCGGGTCCCTTAGGAAAGGAAGCTCTCAGCGGGGCCGGGGCTCTGCCTCCCTCTCAGCTCCTGAGGACTGGCTCTGCTCTTGGGCACCTATCTACTGGACTTCTGCAAGAGCTTTCTTTGGAAGAAACATTTTCATTTTTTAAAAAAACAATCAAATAACAGACGCTAACACCCAGGTGCCCCTTGTATGAGAGCACCCCTTTCCCACAGCCCTGCATGCCACCCCCACATGCTGGCATGGACCCTCCTGGGGCTCCCGGAGTGGGAATTCATGTGAGGGACAGACAGGGACCGGAGCGAGGCGGAGGCCCTGGTGGTGTCCCTGAGCTGGCTTTGCTGGAGGTGCGTGAAGGCTGCATCCTTGGCGTCTTCCTGTAGTAACCAGACGCCACCACTAATGCTACCAGCCCTGCTTCCAGATGAGGAAACAGAGACCCAGAGGCGCCAGGCAAGCTGCCCTCGGCAGGTCTTTCCAGGAGACTGTGATGCCACTGAGGTCCCTGACCACCGCTTCCCAGGGCTGTGATGGTTTTCCATCAGGTTCTAATCTGTCTCTGGATGTTCCTGCATTAGACCAAATTCCACCTTTTGGAACCACTTGAGCCAAGCACAGTCGAATTTCTGGAAAAGTCTCACTGCACTTGCAGCCCAAACCTCACACAGAGATGGGCGCGGTGTGGGGCCTGGATGGACTGTTTTCTGGAAGGATGGGGTGGTTTTGGATCGGGGTTGAAACAGCAAGGTACAAGTAGCGTGCACAGTCCCAGGGTCAGAGGAGAAGCTGGAGGTAAGGACAAAGCCAGACTTGGTGGTTGCTTTGTTAACAACTGTTACCCCAGCACTCAGGCACTCTGAGGGCTGAGGGGGACCGAAAACCAGAGCCCAGTCAGGACAACTTGGTGACTTAGCGAGGCACCCTCACAACATCAAAAATAAAAGTGAAAAAAGAGGGCTGGGAACATAGCTTACTGCAAAAGCAGTGGGTCCAATCCTTGTGGCACAGTTAAGTAAACAAATGGGGGACAGCGGAAATGGCAGGAGGTGCTGTCAAGCTGCCCCTCCTGCTTTCCTGGGACGGGGGAAACCCCAGCTGACTTGTGTGCATCCCAACACGCCTGACTGTCTCATGAGGTAAACAACAGTGGCAGTGCCCCGGATCCCCCTCTGTGTGTGCAAGGAGAACGTGGGGGCGGAGTCTCTGCTCACGGACCGGTAGTGGCAGAAGCTCAGTTTGGGTCTGAGTGTCTTTCTGTGGTACTCGACTCCAGTCAGCCTGCCTATGAGCCAGGATGTAGCAGATGTGCACTGTGCGTGTGTGTGAGTGTGTGTTCCCATGTCCTTCATCCCCCTTTATTTCCCTGTGCAGACTGTCACCAGGGCACATATGCAGGGCACCTGATGAGGACACCACACTGGGTCTGCAAAGCAGAGCCCTGAAGGGGCCTGAGACACTGCTTACTGCCCTCAGGCGTGCTCCAGGCCTGAGCCACTGCACCCAGGTGCAGAGCACAGAGATGGAGAGATGGCCGCGCTGTCCCGGGGGAGGGGCACCCATCCCTGTCCCCAGCAGAGGGCACAGAGGCAGCAAGGGCCTGCAAGGTCACTATCTGGGTGCATCCTTGGGAAGGAGCACAGCCTGGCCCTTTGCCTTGGCCTCAGCTGTGCTCTAGGGAGGGGGCAGAAAGTGCCATATCTATCTGGGCTGGAAGTTGACGGGAGGCTGACGGGAATTGGCCAGGCCCCAGGAAGGGCCGCCAGGCGACCCTGCAGCTTCCTCTTACAGAGGTTCTGGTCCCAGCAGGAGCCCCAGGCATCCTGGTGCCCTGGGAAATGGGGCCGGATTGCTGGTCGACCTTGGAAACTCTCCCTAGTCTCTAGGGGCTGAGACTTCAGCTATGCCTGCACAGAACCTGGTCGACCCTCGCCAGGGCCCACTCGGGCTCCTCGTCACTCTCTCACCAGGCTCAGGCTTCTCAGGTTCCCATGAGGCCAGGCTGATGAGGGCCCCTCAGATGCCAGCCTCATGCCCTGCTGCTCTGGCCCGGCTGAGCCCCTCATGCTGCCTCATGCTGGTCTCTGGGTTTTGGAAGACAGAGCTTCTCTTCTGGTCAGAAGTCCCCAAGTCCTACCCAGAACTCAGGTCACAGAGCAGAAATGGGCCTGTAGCATGTAGAAGCAGGCGCTGGGTGCACCCTGGGAGGGTGTGTTCTTTCCCCGGCTCTTCACTTCTCTCGGCTTCCTGGCCGCCATGATGTGAGCAGCTCTCCTCCACCCAGACCCTTCCACTGTGCTGTTTCTGCCTTGGAGCCAGGTGACCATGGACTGAACCCACACTAAACCTCTCCTCCAGTGCATGGCTGTCAGGTATGGTGTCCCAGCACTGAGGAAGCGACTAAGGCAGCCTCTTTCCTCTCTTAATTTTGTGCCCTAGACTCTGATGGGGCTGCATCCACCCAGGCCGATCCTGACCTAATAAACACAAATGATGCTGGGTCCTTGTGTACAAAGCTCAGTGACACCAATCCACCAACCAGAGCACACAGCTGGCTTTGCTTACCTGTGCTTTGCTCCTGCTGACCTGGCCCCCAGCAAAACTCACAGCAGATAAACCTTCGCATGTCACAGATCAGCTGAACACCTCATCCTCTGGGAAACTTGCTTACTCACCAGCTGAAGACTTCTGCTTCACTAAGCCGCAACCCGAGCCCCTGCCTAGGCCCTACATGGCCTTCATACAAGGCAGGAATGCTGCCAAGTTCAAACACAAACACAAACCACAGTACCCACTGAGCCCGGCAGCCAGCCAAGGACAACACAGCCACGTGCAGTGTCCCCATGTCACACAGGAAAGCTGCTACTGCACTCCAATCCTGGAGTCCCACATGGAAGCTGTGGAGCCCCGGTGGCCCTTCCCGTGGGGCCAGGTCCAAAGCAGCCTGGCGCCCACCAATCCAACACAGGCCTCAGCTCAGCGCCCTAAGGTAGATGCCAGGAACAGTCCAAAGCTGTGCTGCTTCAAAAAGAATGTGGCTTCTCCCCGTGGGAAGTCAAAATAAAGACATTCTCGGTCTGTTCATTCTTTCCAGTCCAGAGGCCAGAGAGAGATGGACAGCACTTCTGCCATTCTGGGGAAAAGTGGGAACAAAGGAGATACGGGGAGGAGGACAGTGCGGGGAGCAGAGGGGACCCGGCCTAAGCGGACGGCGTGGCTCTCCACATCCATGCTCTGGCTTTCTTGGTCGGCAGCTGACTCTGTACACAAGAGTCCTTTAAGTGAATCCAAGAAGTACATCCTCCAACCCAAAGCAAAACAGCAAAGAGGAGACACAGTCGGGGGAGTGCTTGTTTCAGTGGAACCATTGTGACCACAGCCTGAATGGCACAGCCGAAGAAAGACGTGAGCTCGATGGAGACCAAAGGAGAACTGGCCTGAACTAGGCCCTTACAGAGCTCCGTAACTGCATCTCACGCACACAGGCAGTGAGGGTTACACACTGAATACTGAACACACTTCTAAACACGTGAGAGAGAGTGTGTCATATGGCTTACCCAGGAAGCGGTTCTTAACAGAAACTAAGGAGGCTGCTAAGATGCGCAGGGCCTTACACGCAGGGTGACCCCTCACGACCTAACCATCTCTTCTGCACCCCCCCGGGTGGGGTCCGAGCTTCCAACAAGGAGCCCCACAGGATGGGGAGTGGGCAAATCGGGTTCGCACTCCTGTGAGAACAGAATACAAGCAGCTCCATGGAGGATCGCACACATTTTACACGAATGAGCACAGGTGCTACCAGGCGTCTACCAGGAAGGCGGCCTTGGTTCACTCCAGTAACTGATTCTAAGTGTAACTAACCACAGGAATCAGTTCTGAAACGCCCCAGAAAGCCGTTGAATTGCAATGCCATTCTTGTCTATATCTTCAATCTCTTTCCACTGTGGGAGTAGGAAGTGCTTTTGGGACCCTTCTCCCTGCTACTTCCAGACTTCCCAGCAGCCTCTGCTCCCCATTCTCCAGGATGCCTGCCTCCTTGGAGTGGAACATACTTTTCCCCAATCCAACTGGACACAACTTCCTAATCCGTGCTGCCAAGGGAGGTTGTGGCATGGAGGAAAAAGCAAGAGATCCCTGTGCCAACGACCCAGTCACCCGTATAGCAGTCACCATCGCATCTGCAGGCTGCCCTGCCAGTGGAGGCACCATGGAACCCCTCTGCTGCAGAGCACATATGCTGAATGCAAATGCTGACTCAAAAACAGATAAACAGGAGGGCTAAAAGCCCACAGCAATCCCCTAAATAACTGTAATGCTTTTGTAAATGGGGTTAATTCAAGCGCGGAAGAGAGAAGTAGGATCTCACAGGCTGCAGCATAGATCTCTATCAGCTAAAACCCCTAAGCACCACATAAACTCTGCCCCCCGTCTCCTTGTTCCTTTTGTGGGCAGAGATGTTCCACTTATTTTTCTGAGGCTGGAATGCTTTGATGCCACAATGACACAGAATCAGATTAACATAAAAACAGAAATATTGCAATCTAGTCTGGCTCTTTCCTTTTATCTGTCTTTCCCAATTCTTTTCTCCTCGAAATTATTTTAGTCCTTGGGCCCCTAGAGGTCGACCAGGCACGTAAAATGCAATGCTCATCTCTCAAGTCTCTAATCCCAGTAGTTTGGAGAAGAGAGACAAGTGGGGCAACCCAATCTTGGTCATTCAGGCTCCAAAACTGCAAGCTAAGAAAACCTATTTTCTTTTCACATTCTCCAGCCTAGGGTATTTAGTCACAGGAGTGGAAAACAGATTAATACAGGGTCTTATAAATATTGACTAGGTCCAGAATGAAAAGATTTGCAAGATAAAAGCTAAGATTAACATGCACATCAGATGACAAAAATCACAAAAATTAAAACCCAAAGGGCTGCCCAATTCTTCACACAGTGCTCCAGGGTTAGATACCCACACTTAAGGAAAGGAAGAATAAAGTTAAATATCTCCACTCAGTATCCAAATCCACTCAACATTAGGACTCTTAATCCACACATGGAAGAGGATCTAGATCTGATATAAATGCTAGGGAAGAGGACAGCAGGGAAATCACATAGATAAATGCAAGATCTGAAAGCAGAATTTAAGACTTTTTCTGGTTTTGAAGCTTGTGCAGCAGCCACAGCATGCTCGATTTCTTGTGTCGTAATTCAGGGGTCTTTAAGCCCAGGCCATGGGCTGGTTCCGGGCTGTGGCCTGTGAGGAACCAGGCTGCACAGCAGAAGAGCAGAGTCAAGAAAGCAGTGTCAGCTGTGTTCGCAGCTCCTCCTTGCTGCGAGGCTGCATCCTGGCTGAGCTTCCCCACCCCATCCTGGCCACCATCAGGTCAGATTCTCATCGGAGCACAGGAGAGGGGACCAAGCTATGCCCCTTCTGATCCTCCACAAACCACGGCTCTGTCCCCAGGAACAAACGTCTTCCATGAAACTGGTCCCTGTGCCAAAACATTGGGAACTGCTGTGCTCAACTCTCTGCCAATGCTCCCTTTAAATGGTTAAAAAGTTGTGCTGCCAAAGTGAAGCTTGTTACTGTCTCACTTACACAACTGCAAAACCGTGCTTCAAATCCACGTATAGAAGACGCAAGACGTGGGCTGTGTCCTGCAGAATGGAGGTGGGTCTACATGGAACCCAAAGCAGTAACAAAAGGACAGACACCCCCCCCCCCCAGGTCCCATCCCTACCCCCAGCCCTGGGTCACCGGCTACAGTCCTTTCTGTGAATCTTTTATTCTCGGGAGATAAGGAAAGACAGGACTCCCTCCCTCCCAGAGCTCCACAAGGGCGGGAAGATGGAGGTGGATACACCAAGGGGAACTAACACAGTGGCTGACAGCATCCCATGCCCTGTGGACTCACTGGGCAGAGAAGAAAGACCTTGAATGAGGGTCAGTGAAGAGGGGAAGTTGGGGCAGGTGGAGAAGGGAGCAGGCTGCAGGGGGAGGAGGTCAGAGATTAACGCTGTCTGTTCCGTGCTGGCTGAATCCAACCCTAAGTAAAGGTGCAGGTCAGACTTGAGATGGAGACGGAAGAGACTGGGAGTGCATCCTGCGTGACTGCTGTCACCCCTATCTCAAATGTCCCTCCAGGCCCATGCCATGGGCCTGGAGCCCACGGTGGTTTTATCAAGAAATGATGGAACCTTTAAGGTGGCTGGTGGGTAGTCTCCATGTTACTGGGGATTGTTCCTTGAAGGGTACCTGGGGACCCTGGTCTCCTCTCTTTCTTTTGCTTCTGAGTCATGAAGAGAGGGGTTCCCCCCTGTCCCCTCTGCCATGCTGGGCTGTCTCTCCACAACCCCAAAGTACCAAAGTCAATCAACCATGATGGAGAACCCACAAAACTGTGAGCTAAAGTAAACCTTGGCTCTTTATACATGGGTGACCCTCTTTTTACACTGGTATTTTGTTACAGCAATTGAAAGCAAATGTAATAATGGTGTTTAGCTCAAGGGATTATTATGGGAGATGAAATGAATTAAGACGTGCAAAGTTAATACATGCAGCGGATGCTGCAAAAGCTATCACAATGGAGCCACATGGTACGAGTACACAAAACAAGCAAGGAACCCTGTAAATCAATGGTGAAGTCCTTTTTTAAAACTGTAAAGAAAAATGAGTGAAGTCTATGAATGTGGCAACTCACAAAAGCAACAATCTGAATAGCCAGTTAATAAAAGAAAGAGTGTTTCATCTCACTGAAAATCAGGAGAATTCAAATCTAGTGAGTATTTCGTATGAATCAGGGTGGCAGGCAAACAGCACCCTATTCCATCAAGTTTTGCAAGAAGCCCTGGTGCGGCTGGGGTGCAGTGATGCTGGATCACGGCACAAGGTCACAATGGCAGTTCAGGAGAGAGGGCCACTCACAGCTTCTCTCCTCGCCTGCAGCCAGCAGGAGGCTTCAAGCAAACTCCGTAGCAATCAGCTCACCCACAAGCTCAGGGCACCGGTGTCTTCCTCCAAGGAGCTCACAGGTGCCAAGATACAGGTGATCCCTGCACTTACTCAGTAGCAGTTTGTCATCCGTCTCAATCACAATCTTGAAATTGAGCGTGCTGGTGTACAACTGTAACCCAAGCACTTCGGGAGGCAGAAGCAGGAAGACTGCAAGTTTGAGCCCACCCTGGAGAAATAAAGTAAATAATAAATGAAGCAAACAAACAAACAGGACTGAAGATGTAGCTCAATGCCAGTACCATGAAAGAGGAAAATTCTTGGCAGTGAAATAATGGGGAACTTTTCAGATGCTATTGAAGGATACCCTAAAACTCTAACAGTCTGTCACAGAGGAAAATCAGAAGCAACTGTGCATCAGTAAGAGAAGGGTCCCAAACACCACTACGCTAACCAGCTGGGCAGGGACAAGACAGTGGCAAACACTGACGAATGATTACCCACGAAAGGAAATAAACGAAGTTCAGAAACACACAGACAAGCCTGGAGTATATGTGGCCTCGTGTGGTCTGCGTAACTGCCCAGTCTTCAAGCACACAGAGTAGTGGGTACTGCACAGGCACAGGCTCGGGGCAGCGAGGACGTCCACCAGGAGACGGGCCTACTAACCGTGCACCAACCTCTCTACCACTGGGATTTCTGAGGAGGAGGGAGGGGCAGGGAGGGGAGCTTTGGTTCTCTCTGTGCTCTTTTATTTCCCTGAATGAAAGAGTAAGATGCAAATGAGACAAAATCACAGCATCCGGGAAACACCAGGTGCCTGAACCACGAGGTGCCCTTTAGGTGCATCCGATAAGCCTTGCACACAAACTCTGTAAAAAATACTCATTCAGCACCAAAGGGCATTAAGCAGGTGTCAAAGGTAGGGAGGAAATGCCCTGGATCCCACTCTTCATCCTTCACCCCCAGCTAGTAGCCAGAGGAGGGAGGGGTCTGGGATGCTTCCTTGTGCAGGGCTTCCACCGGGGTGGGGGAGGGGCTGCTGCCTCACCAGCAGAGGACAGGGCCAGGGAGCCCTGATCTAGAGACCCTGCAGGCAGGACCTAGACAGCGGCTCCCAGACCTGGTTCCCCGGCATGCATGTGGCCTTGGGCACATGCCTGCCAGCCCAGGATGAGTTGCACAGGCAGAATTAATTCCTCACCTCTCTGTCCTTACAGTCCTGGGGCTGAGGGCAGAAGCTGGGCTGGCAGACCAACCTTGGCCTCCTCTGACCAAGCCTACATGAAATACAAGGAGAGACAGCAGTGGGGAGGTGTTATGGTTGATACCTTGTGTCAGCTTAAGAAGTTTACAAGTTTAACTGAGAGACTCAGCAGGGAGCCAGGATCCTTACTTTATAAATGTCCTAAGCCTACGCAAGAGGAGGGCAAGGAGATTTTGTGAGTGCTACACCCTCCCTGGAATATAAGGGAGAAGGAAATGTTTGCTTTCCTCCTCTTTGCCCTGGCTGCTTCTGCTGGCTGCTGCCATGAAGTGTGGCCCCTGTGCCACGCCACCCTGCCTGGGAGCCAGCTGATGATGGACTGAAACCTCCACAAACAGTGAGCTAAATAAACCTTTCCTTCCCTAATTTTGGGTGTCGGGTATTTTGTCCCAGCAATGAGAGAAAAGTAAACAAGACAGGAGGCCTCTGGCCACTGGGACAGGAGGTTTCTAGTCTCGCCCCAGCAAGAAGGAAGGTCAGAAGAGTTGCTGCTCCAAAGTTAGGCAGCACCAGGATGGGCCTACTGCTTCACCCTGCTGGGCCTCGGGGTCTTCATGTAAAAGGGAAGGAGAACTGGCCACGGTGGCACAGGTGGGAGGCTGAGGCAGAGAAGCTTCAGCTCTGCCTGGGCAACTTGTCAATTTAGCAAGACCCCACCTCAAAATAAAAAATAAGAAAGGGCTGGGGATGTAGCTCAGTGCAAAGGCCCTGGGTTCAGTCCTTGGTATCCTCAGCCCCATACACACACATAAGGTGTTTGAAGGTATCTGAGAAACCAAGCAAACAAGCAGATGGTCACCACACTGGGGTGCCCCGGTGCAGGTCAGTGTGCCCTCCTGCAGCATAAGAAGGCGCACTGTGCCAGTTCTGCCCCGACTGGCCGTGTGACCTTTGGCAAGTTTCCTGGAACTTGTGCCTCAGGCTCTACTCTGGAAAATGGGGATAGTTCAGTAAATTAAGGCTCAAGGTGCTTAGGCCCCAGTGAGTGTGAATACCAGAGGCTCAGCAGGTGGAGACAGTGGTCCAGCGGTGAGCTTCCGTGTCCCTGTGGGACTGGTTCTAAGATCCACAGACACCGGAATCCTCCCGTGGGGAACCAAGTCCCTGGATAAGAGGCGCAGCATCCACACAGAACCCACGCCTGCCCCCTGCGTGGTTTAAGTCTCCAGATGCCTTGGAACACCAGACATGCTGTCTGCTGTGGAACCAGCAGCGGCTTTAGTGACTGTTTCTGAGCTTCTCAATCCACAGCAGGCCACACCGACGACGCAGCACCTGTGGGTGCAGAGGGTGGAGCACGTGCCGGTGTCACCCAGCCGTGTTCCTTTCCCACCAGAGTCTCCCGGTCGGTCCACCCGACCTCCTCTGCCTGAGCAAAGAGGCCGGGCCTTAGCATCCCGGAGAGTGGGCCTGACTGAGAGCAAGTCCCTGGGTCAGTCTGTGTGAGGCATTCCAGGAAGGCTTCGCTGGTGGGGTTTTTACCCACCCAGAGCCCAGGTCTGCAGGCCCAGCCTAGAGCAGACAGAAGGAAGAAGCCACAGAAAGCATCCTGGGAGGGGCACTGTCTCGGTGCTGGAAATCAGGGTCTGAGGGGGGTGGGAGAAAGGGCAGGGCACAGGCAAGAGTCAAAGGGCACGACCCCATGGTGGGTGGTGAAGGGGGCTGCCTGAAACATCCCACGAGGTTTGGGGGGTCTGGGAACCTAGGGCTGGTGCTCCTTCCCATGGACGGACTCCGGAGGGCCCCAGAGGCCTCTGGGAGGCAGCCAGCCTTTCCCACGGTGCTGGGACTGCCAGGCCTGGGAGAAATCGGGGGTCCTCTGTGCAGAGCTCTCAGGGTGTGCTGTGCCAGTGTTCCAGGGGGGACTGCGCCAGGGCACCTGCAGAATGTGAAGACCCTGACCCCTAGCTGGGTGGGGGACACACCTGTCACCCCAGCATGCTGAGAGGCTGAGGCAGGAGGATCAAAGTCAAGCCCAGCCTGGGCAACTTAGCAAGATCCCGTCCAAAAAAAAAGGGTTGGGGATATAGCTAGGTGGAAAGTTCTGGGTTCCACTACCTGCAACAGAAATGAACAAACACACCACCCCCCCACTGCCAGGGGCTGTGAAGAGAGAGGTCCACTTCACTGCAGTGAGCTCAGGGAGGGACCACGGCCCTAGGCGGGCACAGGGCCTGTGGCCCTAAACTCAGCGGGGATGGCGCAGGGATAAGGTGACCTGGCAGAGCTCTCCTCAGAGCAGCCAGCAGCAGCCAGGAGGCGCCATCCACGGTGACAATGCCTCAGCTGCCCCGCACTCACCCAATTGCAAGCCTGGGGCTCCCGCAGCACATGGGGACGCCCCCTCGGGCAGGACAGGCGTGGTGTCCCCAGCTGAGCATGCGCGTGGGAGTCAGGAGACCGAAGGACACGGTGCTGTCTGGTGCCTCTCCTTACCTGGGCTCTGCAAGGCTCATTTGGACCTCAGCAGGGCACAAATCTGAGGAGTCTGGACGGAGCCACTCCTAGCCAGAGTCCTGGTCTTGTCACCAGGTGGCGAGAAAGTGTCCTTTCTGGCTGCTCCATCCCTCCAAGCTGGGTGGGCTCACACGCTGGGCGGTGGGCCAGGCCTGAGACTGAAGTCACCAAGTCACCGAGGCCCCTTCTAGTTCATCGCTGCTGAATCAGCCTCTGACACCTGGGACCGTGGGCCTCCCCGTGTCTGCCTTTCCTACTGTGCTCTGTGCTCCAGGAGGCTGAGGCAGGAGGACTGCACATTCAAACCCAGCCCGGCCAGCGTACTGACTTGGGGAGGCTCTGCCTCAAAATAAAAGCCTACACAGGCCTGAGGCAGCAGCTCAGTGGAAAAACATGGGGTTCGGCCCATAACACTGAAGGCATGTGGTCCGTAAGCCAACGCACCCGCCAGGTTCCTGTACTGGCTCCTCGCTTGCAGCCTGCAGGGAGACACGCGGGCCTCCGCCCTCCTCTCCACGTCGGGTCTGCCACACAGGGGCTCCTCTGCTCCCGCCCAGCCTTCTCCTGGCCACCACCTCCTCTGACCCTCCCACACCACCCCGCCACAGGCCTCAGCCACGTGGGCACACAGAGGCCACAATTCCAGCTTTCCCAAGGCACCGAGGGTCAGCAGGTAGCCCTGCTGTCCAGCGTCCTTTCATCTGCTAGCGCTGGCATAGACATGCACACCCACACACACGCGTGCACGCGCACATGCACACATGCACACACACATACGTGCGCATGCACACGCAGCAGAAGGCGATGGTTCTGAAGTCCACAGCAACTGACCCGCAGCAGCCGCTTTGACAACGCTGGCACAAGTGGGAACAAAAGGACCCTGTCAGGGAGGAAAGGATTCTGTCCTGCTTGGTGTTTCCATAGCCCGTCAGCCAACAGGGCTGCACACAAAACGACTTAATTAAGAGCTGTTCCCACAAGCTGTCAGCTCCCGGCTGCTAAAAGAGAAAACAACCCCTGCACCTGGCTCTCCTCGGTGCAGCCAGTAGCTGCACTGCGCCGCGGCCCCCGGCAGACCACCTGCCCACCACTAGAGACTCAGGTGGACGCACCGCAGGAGGAGCTGCCGGGCTGGGACGAGGGGACACGTGGGCAGCATTTGCATGGTGCACTGATCTGGCGGCAAAGAGCTGCACAGCAGCCAGGTATGGCGGTGTGTGCCTGCCACCCCTGCTCTCTGGGAGGCTGAGGCAGGAGGTTTGCAAGTTTGAGCCTAACCTGGACAACTGAGTGATTTGAGACCCTGTCTCAAAACAAAACAAAATAACCAAAGAGCTGAAATGTAGCTCAGTGTGAAAACCCTGGGTTCAATCCACAGTACATAATCGATCAATCAATAAATAAAAAATTGAAGAATTTTTTAAAAAGTGGACTAGTTTAGGAGCAAAAGGAAGCGTCCCAGCTCTGTGATGTTCAGACCTGGTGACCATCCTGGTGTCTGCCAGCCTGAGACCAGCCAGGGTGCATAGCTGACAACGGTCCTGCCACCTCCCAGCCTCCTCCTCCTTGGCGGACACAGGGGCAGCCCACCCCTCACGGGGTCTGAGTGTGACACACGACACAGAAGCAGGGACCCAGGATGCCCGAGTGCGGGGCCAAGGACAGGCTCGCACCTCCTCCCTGGTGCCAGGGTGCCCAGCCCGCACGCAGTGACATGAATACATAATTTTCTCAATCTCAATCCTAAATTGGGTCTTCCTAGGAGGGTGGTGGTGTCAGCCAGGTGCCCCCGCCATTCTTTACCCCAGAGGACAGTGACGATGGTTGCCCTAAGCCAGGAGCAGTGAGGATGACCGAAGAGCGGCATCACTCTGTCTGTGCCCAGAGCTGCACCCTGGCTCGAACATGGCCCTTGGGGACAACTGTGTGGGCTCAGGACAGCAGCGTCTGCCTGTGTTCTTAAGTCCCCCCATCGGTCACGCCCCTCCCTCATGAAGGTCCGCAGCCCAGTGGTGTTGTCCCGGGTGGATCAGGACGGCATGGCGGGGTCTGCAGGGCTCTGGAGCTGGCACGAGCAGGGCAGCTCTGCAGTCAGGCACAGTGTCCCCCGCTGGGACCGGGGAACCAGGCGGGCTCATGTCCCGGGCCCAGAGAGAGCTCTACACACATCTTGGAGTATGTGACAACTCAGAGCACAGGGCACCCCTCAGGCCCCTGCCCCTCCAGCCCCACATGCCCAGGACAATGGGCAGCCTGGGCACGATTCCTTTTCCCACCGACCCACCTGGCATCCCCGCGGTGTGAAAAGCTGAGGCATAACTCAGGCACACCCTGAGCCACCTGCCACGGCCCAGCGGCTCTGCTGCAGGAGGGCCTTATCCTTATCCAGCGAGAGCATTACGGGTAGGGAGGCAGCAGTGTAGGTCCTGACACCCGCACCCCCAGCCCTCTAGGAAGCTGAGGCACTGTGCTGCCTCCTGCTGACCTGAGGCCCGAGGGCAGCCCACCGCCTTGCTCTGCAGCCATGTCCTAGCTCTCTGACAGCCCTGAGCACCTCTCTTCTGCCCGGGGTGCTGGGCGGCCTCGCCGTGATGAGGCTGGATGTGGAGGCACCTTCTACCGACCCTCCTTTAGATTGGCCGGGTTTTCTTAATCACGACATCTCAGGCGCTGACTCTTGAGTTCTCCCGCACCCTCGGTTGTCGCCAGGGTCTAACCAGGGATGTGTTAGCTTTTCTCCCTCTCTCCAAACGCATCGGACGCCCTGACCCTATGCACAGCCCTCAGGCCTGAGGTTCACACTGGCTCACCTCTGCAGCCCTGCCGCTGCTGGCTCCCTCCCTCCCTCGCCTCCTCCTCTAACCTGCCAGCACCGCAGCGCTGCCCACTGAACAGCTGTCCTGCGGTCTGCGAGTCACACAGGTCGTATCCCAGACTTCTCCAGACTTGACTGGTGGAGTCCCCTCCCCCATGTGTGTCTGCCCAGGGCAGACCCCTTTCCAAACAGCATTCCATTGGTGGAGCTCAGCTCACGAGCTGGGTGTGAACAGGGTCCCACACCCAGAAGAGGGTGAGCACATGGGAGCCTGAAGGCACTCAGGAAACAGGACAGGTCCTTTCCTCTGCCCGGTGCTGGGATGGCTGCCCCTTTGCCAGACAGATCTGACTCGATTCTCTCTCTGTGGGGCCCTGAACTCCCACACCCAGGCCGGCCCCATAACTATCTGGGGTGCAGGCTACAGGCGCCAGAAGTCCCAGACAGCAGCCACTCAGACACAGAGCTCGCGGTACAGACGGAAACTTCCACTTCTACTGTCATTTTCTTTCACATTCCTCCGCTCTCAACCATTCTTTACATGGAAGATCTCGCATGGCTGATCTTTCTGTGTTTTATTGCTTTTGCTTATTCGCAGTACCAGGGGTTGAACCCAGGACTTTCACGCTAAGCTACATCCCCCCAGCCTTTTTTTTATTTTTCATTTTGAGAGAGACTCTTTAGTTGCCCAGGCTGGGTTTAAATTTGTGAGCCTTCTGCCTCAGCCTCCAGAGTGGGGATGAAGGCATGCATAGCCATGCCTGGATTTCAGTTTGGATTTTCAATGTTCCCCCAAAAATCCAAGGACCACCGAGGTGGTGCAACTGAGGGAGACGGAACCCTTAAGAGGTGGCCTGTGGGGAGGTTCTTGGGTCACAGGCTGTGGCTAGAAAGGGCTGTGAGACCAGGCCCCTCCCTCACGCTGTGCTCCTGCTAGGAGCAGCCAGCTCATCCAGACCAGCCTAGCGGGCCAACTCACCCTGCACGAGATGAGCCGAAGTGAGTCCTCACTCCAGGACTCTGAGCCGAAGCCAACCTTTTCCTCCCACAAGTCTGTGGTCTGGGGTAATCTGTGAGAGTAACAGAAAGCTCACCAGCACACATACAGTGCACAAGGCAGCTAGGGTTCTGTGGATTGTGCAAAACGTGGGTTTGAGGCCGTCTCCCATCCTGCTAGGACAGACAGGTCTCCTCAAGTTGGGAGCTCCCCACTTCTGCCAGAGCTGGGAACATGCAGGGCCACAGGGTGTCTTAACTTTCAGTCCAGTCTTTCCCCCCAGCCCAGCACTCTGGGGAGAACTCCCAGGGCCACACAGACACCCGAAGGCATCCTTCTCCAGAGCTGAAAGTTGCCAACCTGGCTGCACCCCAGCGCTGCACAGAAATAGACTGAGGCATGAGACCAGCTGGCAGGAGCTCAGCCTCTGAGCAGATGAGCAGCGAGCAGGGTTCCAGCAGCCAGGTCCGAGGAGCACAGGAAGGACGTCGCAGGTGCATGGCCTGGCTGGAAAACCCACTCACGCTGGCAGCTGAGGCCAACTCTTTTCTTCCCTAGAGCAGGTGGCTCAGCTCTGTCTGACCTTCTAAAGTGAGCTATCAAAAAAATATACATATACACACACAAACAAAACAACAAAAATGAACACAAATGACCCATGGCCAGCAGCATTTATTAATAATAATAATTAGCAATCAAAATAAAGGAGATGGCTCCCGCTGCATCCTGCCAAGGTCTTCAGGTATGCCACAGACCTCCCAGCTCCTCTTAGGGGACCCTCTCTGCCCTGCACCTCCAGATCCAGCCCAGGGCCTGGCACACCGAGTTCAAAATATTTTAACCAAATAAATGCAAGAATGGTTTCTCTGCTAGAGCTTAGCAGATCTAGAGAATGAGGGGGCAGTGCTCCATAAAAAACCAGGCTCCTGGAGGCCAGCCCCTAGGGACAGGGTTGCCCAGGGCAGGGCCCCCAGTGCTCCAAGCCACCCAGATGTATCGCCTCCCTGTCTCGGAGTGCCTCAGTCACTGCTCCTGCAGGGAGACACAGGGCAGCTCCTGCTTCCTACCACCAAAACCCAAGGCGGCTGCGTGTACTTTCGCCAGGGCACACGGGGAAGTGGAGCAGGGGCTCACCCTCACAGCTCCTCCAGCACCCACAGCTTTCTCTTCCCCCAGGCAAAGCACGAGACAGCTGGGGCCTCAGGCCTCTCCTGGACATTGGCTGGCTTGTGTGACTGAGAAGAAGGCACAGATGTCCAAGGCGACGGTCCAAGGCCTGGGTCTACAGAACTAGGAACATGACGGGCACCACATCTGCCGAGTGGGGATGTGGTCAGCCGGAGAGAGGACACCTTCCCAGAGCTCAGCTCTAAAGTGCAGCAGCCCCAGCACATGCCCATGTGCACTGGAAAAGACAATCGCGTGTCTGTATGAACCTTTCACATGGCCTCTCCTGCCTGCGACCCTGGCTTCAATCACACCGCGTATGAGACACTGTGAACTGGGCACAGGTCCAGATGCTTCCCGGGCCCAGAGGGCCAGTGCCCTGGCACTGCCCATGAAACTGCTTGCCCTGACTGCTGCAGAACACCCAGGACTGAGGGCTTTGACTCTCGGTACAACTTAGTATCGCACACATCAAAGACATGGACATTTATTTTATTTGAGAAGGTGTGAATCCTATAGGAGAAACCCACATATGCACATGCTTAGCCAAACGGGTCCATCACTCACTGGACACTGATGCAGGCCAGGTGCTCCAAGCCTGTGGAAGGGGTCTCCACTCCCAGTACCTGGGTTGAAATGCCATTCTCTCTGCCCCATAGCACGCTACTTCATCAGCATACGGGCAGGAAAAGATTGTGGAAGTTTTCCGAGTCCAACAGACTCGGATGCAAATCCTCACTCAACATTTACTAGCTGCCCAGTTTGTACCAAGTTACCATTTAGAACTCTAATGTTCTCTCTCTTAAAATAAAGAAAATGCCACCCATTTATCAGCTTGTTGTATAAATTACCAATGGAGGGAAAGCCAATATGTTAAAAATGCAGGCTGAACAGTGGTTATTTCTGCCCACTGCATTAAAATCATAGGATAAATATTGGTTTCCTCTGCCCAGTGTAAAAGGTCATTTTTTTTATTACATTAATTCCATCATCCTTAGATATCAAATACAGAACATAGAAATGAACACTTTTAACACTGTCTTTCCCAACCTGAGTTAGGGACACTTGGGGAGGTCCAAAGAAGTCATAGGGACTTTTCCAAAAAATGTTACTCTTCAAATGGCTTTCGAGAGAAAAGCAGGAACTAACAAGTTCCTAATTTGTAGGATCTTACTAAAAAAAAAAAAAAAAAGCCCAATGCAGCGACAGCTCATGCAACAGACTGAAGAAAAGAGCATGAACCTCACACAGATTTACTTTGTTCTGCGAAGGCAGATAAGTATAGCACTGTTGTTGCTCAACTAACATCAGCCAGTAGATAGACAGACAGATAAACGGATGCTATCTGAATGAAATCGTGTGATTAATCGTATCTTTCTCTTCACTGGCCTGTTCTCAAAACTGTTGTAAATTCTATTTAGATGGAGGTTTTGGTTCCCAATCTCATGTTGGAATATTTTTTCATTGATAAAAGTCTGGAAAGGAGGTTTTGTAGCAGAACTCAGGTCCTGGAGCTGCCTGTAGACAGCGGCTTGGGTTAGCCCGGTGGTCACAGATCAACCGGCCGCAGGAACCTTCCCCATTACCTCCTTCTCCACAGCCCTCCAGCTCTGAGACACAGCCTGAGCCAGCAGCACTGATTAATGGCTCATTTTCTGTTTTTCTTCAGAGACTTCCACAATTGCCAATCAGAGCTTCACACTGGCCATGCTAACAGCCTGGGTGCCCTGATTTGTATCATCCCGACCGAAAGCAAAGACATGTGACCTTTCCGTTTCTGTGCATGGCCTCATTGCATAAGCTACCTAAGTCCAAGTGGGTCCTAGGCAAACCCTGAGACAAAATTGCAGACTCACGTGTCAACCCTAGCAATACCCCCACAGGACCAGAATTCCCATGGCAGGGGCAGCACAGTGTCCACCCAAACAGAATTATCTCTGTCACTGGAGGTCACACTCGGTGTGCTACTGGACTGGGTGATAGCCACCAGGAGTGGATTTAAAACCACCCACACAGCCCAGCTGTCACTGGGTGACCCACCCTGCCACACACGACCAGTCACACAAGGCAGAAAGACAGTCCTCTGGTGACACTCCGGCCAACTAGACACACAGCCAGGTGACATGGTGGGCTCTGACTGGTGTTGCTTTGCCCCTTGGGGCCCGCTCAGACAGACCCCTTTCTCCTTCCCATCGCCCCATTTATGCTTCCCCCGCATGCTGCGGTACCTGTGCTGCCCCTGTCTTCTGCCCTACATTCTGGAACGCACGGAGGTCAGAGTCCTAACTCCTAACACCTGAGGAGGGAGCAGTGCTTGGTGACAAGGCATGGGAGAGGAACTCAAGTTAAAATGAGGTCGGGAGAGCGCATTCCGACCCAGGAGGACTGGTGTTTCTCCTGTGATGGGGGCTGGGGCAGCTCCACGGGAGAACACAAAACCCGTGGGTCCCCAGCTGCCCCCAAGAGGGCACACAAGAAGGAATCTGGGTGCAGACATGGCCAGACAAAGGGCCACCTGCAAGACAAGGACAGAGCCTCAGAAGACAGCGACCCTGCTCATGCCTTCAGCAGGGACTGAGGGAGTTTAAACAAGCTCTGCAGCTTAAGCGACCCCAGCTTGGGTACTTTGCCACAGTTGCCCCAGGAGATACACAGAGCAGCTTCCTTGCTCAAAGCTCGATGTCTCTGTGTAAGCTAGAGCACAAGACTCTGGAGAGGCGGTGGGGAAATTCTAAGTACTTCCTAAGAATCATGTGTTTTCTTAGCACATTTGGAGTTCGCACTATGCACCTCCTCTATGCATGTACAAATTAAATGACAAGTGTCCCTCAAGGAGCGGAGTGTTACTGAGTACTGCCGGCTACTGACAGCTCACTTTGTTGAGTGAGGGACATTGTCTACCAACAGGTGGCAGAGATCAAACAGGCAGTAAGGAACTGGCGGGTTTTTGTTTTGCTTTGTCATTGGCAGTACTAGGGGAGGAACCCAGGCTTTTTGTACTGGACTATACCCACAGCCTTTTTATTTTGTCTTTTTTGTTTGTTTGTTTGTTCTAAGGTAATGTCTCAGTAAGTCACTAAGTATCCCAAGCTGAGTCCAAACTTGTGATCTTCCTGCCTCAGCCTCTCAGAATACTAGCGCTACAGATGTGGGTCACCACAGAAGAGGAGTTTTCCTAGGCCAAAGTATTCAGAGGGAAGAGGAAGGACAGGTTTGAAATCTGCAGAAAGCAGCAGAGAAGGTGGCAAGAAAATATGTGCCCAAGACAGACAGCACCGGAAGCTGCAGAGAAGCCGTCCTCTGTCAAGAGATGGACGCCCCCACCTCACGGCACAGGGTGCTGTCTGGGGTTCTCCTCCGACCCTGGGAGATGTGCAGCCTCCATCAGGAGTAATTTTCCCTTTCAGGAAGCTCACCCTCGTCTTCTGCAGAGTCCAGGGTCCCCTTTTCTCGCTTCCAGCGGCAGCACAAAGGTAAGTACCATTCGAAGCATGACCCCACCGTCCTGGCCTGACCTCCATCTGACTGACTCTTCTTCAGAGCCAGCCAATGTTTTCCTTTTGCATCTCCCATCTGCTCTGTGCTATGCAAACTCCAGACGGCAGAATATCTCTCTCTGAAGCACACAGTACCCGGGCAGGGCATGCTAACTGGCTGGGGCGCTGCCGCATACGGACACCTGGCATGCACAGCTGACCCGGCCCCTCGTCTCCACACTCTGCCACAGTGTCATGGCGTTGGCACGACTTTTGTGCACCACAGAAACAAAAACAGAGACACAACAGGGCTTGCACAAAGCTGCAGGCAAACCAAGGAAACACCCAGGTATGCACCTGACACCAACTGCAAAGACAAACACGGTACCACACAGTAAAAGGTTCACACTGGAAACGTGACACAGAATTAGAAAAAGGTTTGCAACATTCACCTGCGCCTCCTTGTATCTGGCCAGGCTGCATGAAACCTAAAGGTGAAATGTCACCTGAAGATGGAAAACGTACACAATACTCTGAAACAGCTTTCCTGGCTTGGGAAGGTCAGATGCTAAGATCGCTGTCAGTTCCATCTGTCATCTCCAGGGCTTAGAAACACTTCCTGGACCTACTGGCTAACAGAGCAAAAGCAGGTGCAAGGGTTCTCGTGCTTGGCAGTCAGTCACCAAACCTGAAGGCTGAATCCCTCCCTCTCCTGGGATCCCCGAGGTGGTGAGTGACTCCTAGAATGGTTCGGGTTCCTAAAACCTAGGTGATAAGAATTCCTCAGCCAGGTTCATGGGACCATCCTACGGGACTCTGAGTGGTACAGACGCGGAGTTATGAATGATACCAAATATTATGGATTAAACTCAGTTGCTCATCTTTGATCTTAACAGTGTGATTGTCCTGTGAATCCAAAACACTTAAGGGAACAGTTCTGTTGCAGTCTGTGATCTTTCCCCAGGCCAATGGAAGCCTCTGGCCCCTCAGCACCCACGGGTGCCTTTAGCTTGTGCTTTATTGTGTGGCATCCAAAACATCTGGAAGTTATCTGCCAATTCTCCAGGAGAAAGAGTCCCTGGCTCTGAGCAGCACTGGTGGGCCTGGTTCATGGGAGATTCTCACCAAAGTTCTTTCTCCAGAGAGCTGAAGCAGACTGTCATAAAATAACGCACGTCCAGAACTATGAGCCTGCCTTGTCTAGGAGCCTGAAGAGAGCTGGTCCCTCCTCTCCTAACGGAGGAAAGATAAGAAACCAGAGGGGACAAGTGCTACCTGGAGAGCGGCCAGGGCAGACTGGAAACCCATGCCTCCTGACACTAAACCCAGGCGGCCTCCACAGGATCCGGGCATTCTCTGTTCTCTGTACACCCCTCCTTGCCAGGTTACATCCCTGCAAGGCTGGCCAGCTCACTGCTCCCACCCATTCCCGTGACCTGCACATCCTGGATCCCTGGGTCCTCCCATCTCAGGGGTGATTCCTAAATCTTGCTCCAAGCTCTGCTTTAAGAGTTGAAGGTTCCAGCCGCCCTCTGCAGGTGGAAAAGAAAATCTCTGACATGGCTAAGTCAAGAGCCAGGTCCAGGCAGGTGGCAGGCAGTGCGGGCCCTGCCACACATCCGTGGATGCTCACCAGTGAGTGGTGCCTTCTCTGAGGCCCAGACAGAGTTTACCCAGGACCAGCGCATGCGTGGCTGAGCTTTCAGTTCAAGGGCAGTGTAACATGGGCTAGAGAGAGCACTTAATAACACAAGAATATGAGCCTCCCAACAGCTTCACTGCCTCCAGCCAAAAATTTAATGGTCTGTGCCTCAGTTTCCCCTTCTCCGTGAAGTGGAGACGGCAATCACCTGCTTTCTAGCCCAGCATGAGGTGGACTAAACTAGGGCCTGCGGGAAAAACGCAGCTGAGCCCAACACAACGACGAAGGCAATGACCAGGGTCCTGGACGGGTTACTACTCTCTGACAGGAAACCACGCTGAACCCTGGGGTGGGCTGCTTGATTCTGGCATCCACGGAGATTGGCACCTCGGGAGCGAACCTTCCCTCCTCTTAGCTGGCAGGCCATCTGCACGATTCTCTGAGCACGGAATGGAAAGAAATGGCTTCTTTCTCCTAAGGGTCTCCCGAAAGAGCTATTAGCTGAAGCACGCACCCCGAGAGGCACGGTAAATTGCCCTGTGTTTGAAAACAGGCTGAGCGTTTCACCAGCACCCCTTCTGGATTAGGGACCCTAAACCCACGTTTCAAAGTACGGGGCCATGACCGCCGCAGCAGCTCCCGCCAGCGCCGAGGGCCTCCTGCTAACGGAACCCTGTTACAGCGAATGCAGGGAAGGACTCGGCACCGCCACCGGCCACCGTGCGCTTTGAAGGATGCATCGCCTCTGCTCCGGAGAGAGGTCGCGTTCCAGGCGGCAGCACCGCGACCCCACCCCCGGGGCCCGCGGGGCATCTCCGCTCCACGCAGGGGAGACGCAGCCCTAGCAGCTGCCCAGTGGCCCGGGGAGGGGGCGTCCGCCTCTTACCACAAACTCTTCCAAAGTCTGGTAGGTCTGGCCCCGGAACTCGCAGTAGTTCTTCCTCTCCTTGCACTGCGGGCAGCACTGGCTGGTGTCGACGTGGATGCAGCGCGGGTGGAGCCGCGGGCACTCGGGCTGCGCGCACAGAGGCCCCTCTTCGGTGCACAGGCACGGGCAGGCCGAGGGGCCCGGCGCGAACTTCTCCCCGATCGCGTACACGAAGCCGCTCTCGTCCACGCAGCCCTTCCCGCGGTAGTCCGGGTACGCGTACTCCTCGGGCAGCTCCGGCGTGGGCGCCAGGTCCGGGCTGAGCGCGTCCTGGGCGGCGGCGGCCGGGGGCTCCCCCTGCGGGGTGTCCCCGCGGGGTCGCCCCTGCCAGTCCCCGGGCTCGGCGCCCCCGCCCTGCGCAGCCCAGGCCTGCTTCTGCTTGCTCCACGCCTCCCGGCCGCCGAGCCCGCGGCCGCCCTTGCCCTTCCCCTCGCGGGCGCCGCCGCCCTCGTCCCTCGCGGCGCGCCCCAGCTCGCTCAGCCGCCCCGGGCCGTCCCGGGACGCGTGCTCGCGCTTCTCCTGGCCCGGCTGCTCGGGCGCCTGGGCCAGCTTCTCCAGCGGGATGCTCGGGCTGCACAGAGCCACCATCAGGCAGCAGGTGACCAGGAGGGAGCTGGAGAGCGCGCCCACTGCCATCGCCGCGGAGCAGGGCATCCCCTACCGCGTCCCGGCGGGCGGGCGGGCGCGGAGCGCGGGCGGGGGCCGAGGCGCATTCACAGCCCGGGGACGCGCCGCCGCCGGCCGGGAGCCGCCGTCCCTGCGGAGAGAACAGCAGCCGCGTTGAGCCCCGCGGCCCGCGCGCGCCCCGGCCCCGGCCCTGGCCCGGGCATCGCCCTAGAGGGGCGCGCGGGGCGCAGCGGGGAGCTCAGATCCCACGGATTGCGCAGCAGTGCACGGGGACCCGAGTCCAGAAAAACGCATGCATGGGAAGCCAAATCCAAGAAAACACGCGCGTCTCGAGGGATCGCGAGGAGCGTGGAGCTGGTCGCGGGAAATGCTGCGAGCCAGACCCCCCCCCCTCAAAGCTTGCACGAAACCCCATAGGATTCCGGCGCCTGGCTGTCCCTCCCTCCCTGGGTCCCGGTCACACTTCCCGAAGGTGATCAATGGAGAATCCCGCAGTGGAATCGGACCGCAGGGCTGGGAAGATGAAAGAGAAGCCTGCCCGGGGGGGGGGGGGTTCTCCGCTGGAGAAATCGCGGAGGCGCGGATAACCAGCCTTCTCCGGGGACCTCGGAGACTCATCTGTAACTTCCTAACCGCCCCCTCCCCGCCGCGCCAGCGCGTCCCGGAAGGAAGCCCCAGCCCCCTCCCCACACTGCCGGGTGGGGACCCGGAGCCCGGCTTCTCCGGGACCCGGAGGCGAGCGCAGCGCTCATCCCGGAACTGCACTTCCCGGGGTCGGGACCATGCACAAGTGGGGTGGCTTGGGCTGCAGGGCGCGGGGTGGGCGTTGGGTGGGCGCAGGGCGACGCCGCTGGAGGGACGCCTGCCAGCCTTTCTGGGCCCCAAAGTTTCTGCATCCCAAAGGGCCCCAGGTCGTCCCCCCTGGCAGCGCTGGGCCCGGAGGAGCCAGCCCCCTCCGCGGGACCCCACGCGCCAGCCCTCGGCGCTGTCCTGCGCGTCCGGCCTCGCCGCCCCTCCTCCCTCTCTATCGGGGCCGCGTCCAGCCGGCTTTCTGCTCCCTCCGCCCTGGGCCGGCCGACCGCAGCCTGTAGTGGATCGCCCGATTTACAAACTTGGGCGACGGGCGGGGGCCGGGGCCCCTCATGCACCCTCGCCTGCGCCCCTGCGCCCAGTCTACGTACATGAGCGCGGGACTCGGGCCGGACGCCGGGCTCGCGGCTGGCGGTGGGGCAACTGCGGCGGGCGCGGCCCCGGGACACCAGCGCCCATCCTCCGGCCGGCCGGGGACCCGCGCGGGGCGGACCGCGGGGAGCGCAGTCCCACCTGCGCGCTCCGCCCGGCGTGTGCACCCGGCTAAGGCGTCTGCCCTAGTGAGCTCATCCCGCGGCGGCTGCGGGTCGCGGCTGCAACTCGGGCAGTGCCCGCGCCGCCCTCCGGGTCTCGTCCCTGCGTCCCCGGGAGGAGGAAGCGCGCCCCGGAGCCCCGCCTGGTTCTTCCCCGCTGGAGCTGTGCAGCCCGCTCCGTGCGTCCGGGGGGCTGGAGCAGCCCCGAGCGCGTCCAGCGGGCGAGCCGTGCGCAATCTGGCGCGCAGCCTTCGCGCCGCCCCCGCCGCCCCACGCGCCTCGGCCGCCGGGTGGGGACCGCCCGCTGCGCGCGCCCCTGCGCGGCCCACCTGTCCCCGCGCGCGCCGCCAAGCACGCACGCCCGCCCTCTCCTCTTGCCTGCTTTTCTTTATTCTTTGATTCCTTCCTCCCTGATTTGCCCCCTCTGGCTTTTTCCTGTCTGTGGACAGCTTGGTTTTGCCATGGTTGTAACGCAGAATGCAGTTTGGAACTCACAGGCCGGATTCACACGGACCGGACCGTGGGATGGGAGTTTCATTTTGCTTTTGTTTTTTCCACTATTACGCTGAGAAACCTGGAGGCATAGACTATTAACAGGAAGAAACTTCCCTAAAAATCCAAGCAGCACACTTTGAGAGGCTGCCTCTTCTGTCTTCTACCACGAAGAGAAACATTTATTATTATTATTATTATTAGCATCATTGCCATTGTTAATTTACTAGAGTGGTAAATTTTCAAGTGGGGTCCAGGTGGTCCAAGTTTGTGTTTGCCCTTTGGTCCTGACCATGAAAAAAATTTTTTTTAATGTTCTAGTTTTTGATAAAGGAATACAGCTCAGAGGTGCCTGTTCAAATCAACCTGTGAGCCTCGGAGGTGGAATTTTTATAGAAATGCCCATTACCAGACCAGGGGTTATGTTATTTTATGATTCCTAAAAAATACTCTGGTGATAAATTCGCCCCCTTTCCCTGTAAGGCCAGGCGCTCTGCTGCGGGCAGGAGTGGAATGCGACGGGGCAAAGTGTGTCCTATTTCTCTCTCTCTCTCTCTCTCTCTCTCTCTCTCTCTCTCTCTCTCTCTCTCTCTCTCTGTGTGTGTGTGTGTGTGTGTGTGTCCCACCTCCCACTCTTTCTCTGCTTCTCCCGAGGTTGATCCGGAGGCCTTCGTACTTTGCTGTCCCTCTACCACACCCTGCCTTGTATTTTGAGACGGACTCTCTGAGTTACAAACCTCCTGCCTCAGCCTCTCAGAGTGCTGGGAGTGTCTCCCCCGTCTCTTTATGTTGGTGAAGCCAGGTTTAAATGGGTTGCTGTAAGGAACCATAAGGCCTGGACACTGTGTTTCTCCTGCTGCATCAAACAACACAGTAAGACTTAGCAAGGTTGGCTACAGGGTTTCCCAAAACTCTTCAGGGTAATTTTCACCTTCAGGGAGATCTGACTGCTTCTGTCTTCCCCTGTCCCACTCTGTCCTGTCACTCCTGGACAGGACAGCCGCTGTCTTGCCTGTGGGCTGGAGTTGGGCGGCCACCGCCCATCCAGTGCCGCTCTGATGCAGGATGGCTGCTCTTGGCCCTCAGCACCTGTGGCTCCTGTGTCGTTGTGAAGCCTCAGCTACAAATTCCACAGATTGTGCAGGGCAGCCAAGGTAAAAATGGGGGTAGAGGTGGGATGTTTGGTGTTGCGGGTCCAACATGCAGACGCAGGCGCAGACGAGACACACCTTTGCCGATTCTTTTCCAGGCGTGAAATGTGCTGTGTGTTTTACCAGCAAGTCTCCCCCCAGGGTCACAGCGAGAAGGATTCCACTGCCAAGTCATTTGGGGGTGCATGAAAGGGAAAGTGACCTTTCTTGATTGGTTCTGACCCAACCTAGGTCCCCTGGGAACTTGGACCTGTCTCCTGGCCACAGCGGAGAGCCCCTCGTGAGACCTGTCAGTTTGCAAGAAGAAGCCTTAGAATAAGCTTTCAAGTGGGGTCTGGCTGGTCCAAGTTTTCCAGCTTGTTTCCAGACCAGACTTGGCTGGCAGACCCCCTCAAAGATGAGGCGAGTGGGAAGCAGTTTCAGGGGGGTTTTTAACCTCCGTGACTTAGACCCAGACCCAGAGAGCTTGAGGAGTTGAACTCAGCATATAGAGGACTTTGCCGGCATTGGAGAATTCTGCAATTTGCTTATTTCCAGTGAAAGAGTTGTTTATCCACTTTCCTTCCTCCCCCTTCTCTCTGTTCTTCCTCTTCCCTCCTTTCTCTTCTCCTTCCTTCCTTCCTTCCTTCCTTCCTTCCTTCCTTCCTTCCTTCCTTCCTGGTCACAGTGCCAGCAGACAGACCCCGCTCTGGCAGTGGGGACACAGGAGGCTCCATTGGGGACACTTTTTTCAGTGTCTAACCAGTCACCTGGGGTTACACAGCTGGGCTCTTTGTTTTCTTGTGTTTAAAAGGAAAGAGAGAAAATCTCCAAATGGATTAGACCCCCAAAGTGCCACAGGAATATGATCTATTTCTGTCACAGGCCCCAGTTTATTGGTTCCATCCTTTTTCCTGTGTGCTGGACTCAGCCGTGCAGCGAGTTGTGTCTGCAGCAGGGCTGGGGGCGCGCTCAGCCTCCGGCCAGCCTTGAGCCTAGCGGAGCAGGGGCTTCCCAGGCAGGATCCCAGGCAGACTTGAAAGGCCCATCACCCTCCTGTCCCCGCGGGCAGCGTTAATCTTACCTTCCTCTTCTCCGCAGAGCAAGGTTTCTATCTGGCTACCATCCTTTCAACAGTCAGTTTCTTCATAGCTCGGGGGTATCTGTACTGTCCTCTGAAATAGCAGTTTAGGGGCTCCATTCGTCTTCCCTGCCTTAGTGTCTGGGGTCCTAACAGGGCTAGAGGAGCGGGGAGAGAGGAGGGAGGGAGGGAGGGAGGAGGGGAGGAAGAGGATGAGGAGGGTGCCGTGGTTTGCGTGTGCCTCTCCTCCAGCAGCTCACTCAGGAATTGAGGTCTGAAGAGGGTGGGCCCTGGATCTGAGTGTGCTGTCAGGTTGGCGGCCTAGGAAAGTGACTAGGGTTAGGTCTGCTCCTGGTTTATATGACCAGGAAGAGAGTCAGCCGGCACAGAGCACCAGTTGTCTCCTGACAACACCTCTGCTGCCTTGGGGCTCTGCCACCAGGAGGGCCAGGGCCAGCAGGAAGACCAGAGCCAACAGTACAGCCAGGGCCAGCAGGAGGGCCAGGCCGAGACCTGGCAGCTCCAGAACTGTAGGACCAGAGAGGCCTCTTTTCTTTATAACATGGCCTGCTTCAAGCGGTTTCATAGAGTACTGAGAAACACACTAACACAGGGGGAAGAGGAAGAAAGGGAGTGATGGCAAAAGAGAGAGGAGCAAGGGAGGAGAAGGCAGAAGGAGGGGAGCAGGCTGGAAGGAAGGAAACACCGCAGGGAACTTGCTTGTCACCCACACAGCACTGGGTGTCTTCCTGGGCACCTGCTGCAACCCCCCTGCGATAGTCCTGGCTTTGAGAATCTTCCCTGCTTCCATTGTTCCGGTGGGAAACTACACTTCAGCCGCCTCATGACCACCTGAGGTTGCACATGGGGGAGCCGGGCTGGTCCTGTCTTCCCCTCCTTTCAGATTCGCCTCCTGGGCAGAGCTCCCTGCAGGAGAGCGCAGAGAAGCCACAGTGAGGCCAGAGCCTGGGGCAGGCATGGTGCTGGAGACTCACTCCTCTGCTGGGGGCTCAGAGCGGCGCCCCCCTCTGCTGGGCTCCCTGTGTGTTTGCAGTGTATCCTGGGATGAATTCCTAGAGGCATGGGCCAGGGAGGGGGTAGCTCGATGGGAAATGAGATGGTGAGGAACCAAGGAGCAGATCCACCTCGGCAGGAGAAACAGGACAGGTACTCTGGTATTAGAAGCTCGGAGGGTGCTTGGAGGCACTCACAGGCGCAAGGCACAAAGGGCCGATGGGAAAGAAAATGCGGAGTGAAGTTAGGGTGCAAGAAGAAGTTCCGAGGAGCAGAGATATTGCGGGGGCTGGGAGGCAGGTACAGGAGGGCTCTGCTCTTAGGCATCTTCTTGGGCTGCATGGGTGGCTGCCCTTAGTGACAGGAAGAGAGGGACAGAGGGCCTCTGGGATTTTGAGTCCCCCAGAAAATGCAGCTCCTCACTGGGTCCTGACCCCAAGGCCCAGACCCAGGTGCCTACCACTGGCTTCCACTGAACTCACAACTCGGACATGGCCATGTCTCCGTGGATCAAGGCCACCAGGGAAGGAAGCCCTGCCCAGCTTTCTCCTGCAGGGTGATACGGTGTCAGAGCCACTGCCGCCTGCAGGGAGGGTCGGCAGGATTTTGTGACTCAGGCAGAAGGTGCACCATAAACTCAGCCTAATGCCTCGAAGAAGCCACTGTCGCCAGTGCTCAGATGGCTTTTTATGGACGTCCACAGAGCCTGCCTGGCTGTTAAGGGAGCCACTAATTAAAGTTCTGCTCTGCAGCCAGCTACATGTCGGCAGAGCAACGGCGCCGCCCTGCTCAGCCTTCTGATACACGGCTGGGGTCGAGAGTTACGGTTCCCTGGCCAGCCCACCACACAGGCTACCTGATTGCAGCACACCGCAGGGACCCATCCCTTGGCCAGAACGTCAAAAGTCAGTGGCATCTGTTCAGACCGTCAGATGGATGACACAGCTACTGTTCTGCAATTACTCGCAAATGCTTGCTCCTTGAAGGTGGCTTCCAGGGATCCATTTTTAATATAGTGTAAAGTCAGCCAGGGTGCAAACACTGCAGTACCGCAGAACACATCCATAACAGTAAGTGGAGAAGTTTTGAAAGGCGTCGTTAGGAATCAGGGCAGGCCAGAGTTCATCTGTCTAGGAAACGCAGTGAGAAGATCATTTGCCACTGGTGGGGCTGGAGGGGGTGCGTGATGTGCTCTTGTAGGAAAAGATTAGGGGGAGAGAGACAGACAGAGATACAGAGATACAGAGATCAGAATCCCACTGCAGCTGCATGGAGAGTCCCATGTGGCTTCTTTCCAGGCTTTTGGTGTCCCGAACAAAGAACTGGACCACATACATACAAAAGGCCTTGAAACATACATTTATAGAAGGCAGATGAGAAATATGCTCTGCAGAATGAGAGCTGGCTGGTGCAAAGGCTCCCAGTGGCCCGAGGGTAAGAGAGAGAAAGGAGTCTTTTTAGATCCAGAGTCCCGGTGTCCTCTCTTTCGTGCAGACCAAGCATCGGCAAAGCCCTCCTGGCAGACCTGCCTTGGTGTCATGCCACAGATAAACTGGTTTGGCTTCCTGCTGTACCTGAGTGAAGGTCTAGGATTATTGCCTTTGATTGGCTGTGCCCACATACAAATGATGGTTTGAAAAGAGCAAGTTTCTGGCTCAAAATAAATAACAGTTTTCTGGTCAGTCCTGCCGTGATGATGGGTCACTGCATGGGGTGTGTCCCTCCTCCTCACCTATGGTTCTGCCTCACAGTGTCTTTTTCAAGGATGTAGGTCCAATTTCCTACCATTCTGCCACCAGGTCCCACTCTTAGGCGATCCACTGTCTTCCAATGTCACCACAGGCTGGCCACCAAGCCTTCGGCACCTGGGCCCCCAGCGAGTCCTGCAGCTGTGACTCGTGATGCCTTGAGGTTCCACATGCAGACAGGGGCTGGGACAGGCAGCGGGGGCTTCACAAGCGCCATGGGGTCACTGCCACTTGGAGGTGGGTCCTCGCCTCCATCTGCTCAGAGCCCAACATGGGGCCTTTCAGATGTCTGGAACTCGAACGGACAAAAGCAGTATAGAGTCCACTGGCCTGAGTCGGGAAATGCCCGGTGGGAACTGCAGGCCGAGGGACAGTGCGGGATGGGCCCATGGACACAAGCGCCCTGCTGTTACACGCTGGCTTCCAGCACTGCTGGAGGGTTCTCAGCACAGGTGGTCCTTCATGGCAGGGGCTCCATGGTCCTTCTCAGGTGCTGACCTGGCCTGGCTGAGCTAAGAGGGGCAGAGCCCATCCAAACGCCCAAGGAGCCCTCAAGACTGTTTTCAAATCTAAACTCTGTCGTGTTTGTGAGACAGTGTTACATATCCAGCCGTTCCTGTCCATCGGTTACCAAAGGGACCGGTTCCAAGACCCCTGGCAGATGCCAAGACCCATGGACGCTCAAGTCCGTTACACAGTATGGTTAGTGTAAGCATACAACAGACACACACCCTGCCCTATGCGTTAAACCACCTCTAGGTTACCTGTCGCCCTAGCACAGTGTAAAGGCTGAGGAAATAGAGCTACTTATTTGTTTAAGGAAGAATGTTGAGAACAGAGGTGTGTACATGTTCACGGTAGGTGCGATTTTTTTCTGAGTATTTTCAACCACGGTTGAGTATGTAGCTGTGGGACCTCTTGACCGGGGCTGACTGCATTTGTTTAATCACATCTTTTACCCTCCGTACCCCAGTCACCCCTTACCCAAAGCCTCTTCCCAGTATCCAGCGCATGTCAGATCTTTAGCAGGAAGCCAGGTCATGACACATGTTCCTAAGCAAGGATCGCTTAGCTAACCAAGGTGATTTTTCCTCCATCTGTCCATTTCCCCTCCTCCAGGCCATGCTTGACCATGCAGGGTTTTTTTGTTTGTTTGTTTGTTTGTTTGTTTGGGGATTTTTTTGCTGGACATCCCTAGAGATTTAGTATTCTGTCCCTCATTTAAAAGCTGGTTAGGTTTTATTTTCAGATCCTGAAAGGACCTCTTTCCTTTTTGTATCAGACATAAGGAAGCCTGAAATCTCTGGACCGGGAATTCCTATTCTATTGCTCTGTTTATAGCTCTTGTATCTTCATGATTTCTCGCTCTCTTGTGGTATTCAAGAAAGAAATCGTTTTGTAGCTCCTGAGGTGTCCAACACTGGGTGTCCACTGCTGGGCCGTGAAGACACATTTGACAGTGTGTGTGTGCTGTCTTCCCTGTCTCGTGCTTGTTGGAGCAGGTTTCTGGATGAATCATCGGCCTTTTGCTTCGTTCTTCACATCCCATTCATTAATTTGGTCTAGTCAGTTGAATTAACATTGTATCTTCCAGAAAATTAACTAACCAGTCCCCAGGGTTCCCTGCATCATACAGAGTGGTGATGCAGGGAACCCTGAGATTCTGTCGCCAATACAAATTGGGCTTGCTCACCTTGCGACAGCTGGTTTGCATGTAGACTGAAACCAACCCAGTAATTCACTGAAATTCTTTCAGATTAGTTCAGAATGTGAAACTTTTTTTTTTTAAACCTCCACCTCTCCCTTCTCGATGCTCTGATTTTCCTTATAGAGACTGAAGTTTTTAACTATAGCAGTTTCCTTCTCTCTAATGAGCTTCTTTTAGCATTTCTCACAAATCCATTACTGGAAAGAAATTTCCTGAATTTTTGTAGGTCTGATTAAGACTTTATTTTTCCTTCACTTTTAAGAGATAATTTTTTTTTTTTTTTTACTTTTTGGTACCAGGGATTGAACTCACAACCACATGCTTGCAAGGCAGGCAGCTATGCCACCGAGCTAAATCCCCAGCTTTATTTTACTGTAACTTCTTTATTCCATAAAATTGTTTACTTTCTTTACTTTTTTGACTCTGTGTAACAAGGCTTGAAGCATAAATTCATTGCACAGGTGTACAAAACTATTTTCTTTGTATTCCTATCCATAAGCTTCTGTACGTGGAATCCCTCTTCAACAGGAGATGCTTTTGTGGCTGTTTATAACTGAGAGACACACAGTGGCCCAGGGTCAGAATCATTGACCTCTCTGTCCCCTGACCCACACCCTTTTCCCCCTGAAGGTCTTCAGGGACTGTCACAGCTGAGCTGCCAAAGGGCCTCTGACCACAGCGCCCTCTTGTGAGATCGCTCCTGAAGGACCTGTCTGAGTGTCTTCTGGGGTACATACTCCTCAGAAACAAACAGTGGGAAGGTGGTGGTTGGTTTGCTTCTTTGTGCATCACAAATTTGCTTCTAAGTTGGTAATACACGGTAGACATTCCTACTAGTTCACAAAAACCTTTCGTCATCAGGATCCCTGTTTTCAAGCGTTTTAAAGACTTGTTAGAGTTTGCAAACTCTTTGGCTGTACTCATCCCTGTGAGATTTCTCAGGGGTTCTCCTCTCCTCTTGCAGTTTCATTTCCCTTGTCCCTTCAGCTATGCTGTCACATGGGGCTAAAATGTTCTTCAGCTTCATTCTAATCTTGCACATCACCATCCTTTCTGGAACCAAAACCTTGTGAGGCATGTGATGGAATCTTACTTCACTCCCTTCTTTCATGCATAGCTTCTGTGAAGTCAGACATAATTCTTATGTTTACTCCCTGATAGTAAGTGTTTCATTGGCCCTGGTGTCTTTCAGGACTTTTTCTTGAATTTTTTCTACTTGGAAAGTGAAGCATCTCTAGCTGCATTTCCCTGGCATTTATCCCGCTTGGCGTTCCGTGGCTTTCCTGAACCTGAAGCTTTGTGCAAGGCATTAATTTGGGGGAAGGTTTTAGTAATCATTCCAAGTATCGCTCCATTCCTTTTCTTCTGTTTCTGAGTTTCCCAGCACGCACCTCGTGCTTTTGTAGTTATCCCAAGAACCATCTCAGCTCTCTTCTTTTGCTTTCAGTCTTTCTTCTCTTTGCTTTGCACTTTGAGTGCTTCTCCTGGGATCCCCTCAAAACCTTTCTTTTCTCTGCACAGTTCAGTCTACTAATGAGCCTGTCGAAGAAGGCATTCTTCATTTCTGTTGCAGGGCTTTTGATGTCTAGCGTTACTTTTTGGTCTTTTCTTAGCATTTTCTCTCTGCTCACGGTGCACATTTGTTCTTCCACGTTACCCACTTTATTTCCATTTGCATATTCGTCATAGTTTAAATTCTGGGTGTGATAATTCCAAATCTCTACCATGGGGAGGGGGAGGGGGTTGTTTGTCTTTAGAATGTCTCATGTTTTTGTTTTTTTTTTCTTGATGACAGAGCATGATATTTTGAGTCAAAAGGATTTCTATAAAAATAGACCTCTATAGCTGGGTGGAGAGGCACACACCTGCAATCCCAGAACTCCCGGAGCTTGTAGCAGGAGGACTGAAGCACATTGAAGCCCAACCTGAGTAGCTTAACAAGACTGTGTCTCAAAATAAAAAATAAATAAAGGGCTGGGCATGTAGCTTTCTGTGAAGCTCCTGGGTTAGCTCCTCAGTACTAAAACAAAACAACAAAAAAGAGTCTTTTTAATGTTCCAGGGTGGGGGGAAAGGAAGCATTTTTAGTGCAGTGATCTGAGCTCAGTTTCTGGTGAACCTAAATGCAAGCAGAGCTTATAAGTCGTTTTCATCCCCTTGCAGGAGGGACAGGGTGACTGGAATGGTTGGGATCGGGTGTTCCCATCCCAGAAGGCAATTAGGCAGCTGCTGTGCTAACACCTCAGCAGGCAAGTTCCAGACAACGGGTTTCTCCTAAGGGAAGATCTCCTTGACAAGAGAATACTCCTCATCCTCTCCTGCTAGCAAACAAGAGCCCAGTGGAGCTTCAGAAGGTGAAACTCACAGAAGTGGGGGGCCCCTCGGATTGGGCTCAGTTGGACATTTTAATGTCAGATTTGTCTACACAGAACCCAGAGAATTAGTCAATCATACTTTGTATTTTCCCACCCTGGCTCAAGGTCCCATGGAGGTGGCTTCTCAAAGACTTGTGCTCCAGTAAATGGTCATTCTTTCTGTGTTTGCTCATTTTTCCATTACATTTGGAAGATATTTTCCAAATTTGGAAGATATTTTCTCTGTGTGCTCATTTCTCCAAAAGAAATCGAAGAGGTTTTTGTTGATTTTTTGATTTGTTCATCTTTTTCACCTGTAAAGAGAGAGAGGAACAACTTGTAAGCTTCTCTCCTGCTGGACCAGAAACTCCCTAGTATTCTTCAAGTGATTCTAACTTTTCAAGTATGTTTGCATTTAAATATTTCTTCTTTTTGCTCAAAGATACTGCTACTATTTATTTATTGGAAGTTGCATATGCTCATACCTGGCCTTGTTGGAGATTATGTTCAAAGAAAAGTTGTCATGGTTTAGATCTAAAATACCCCCCCAACCGTTATGCATGTGGAAGTTTGTTGTGCTCAATGAGGGTGCTGCAGCTGATTTGCCATTAGAATGTGGGGTCTGGTTGGCAGCGAGGGTGTGAGCCAGAAGTGTATGTTTTCCATCCCCAGTTCTTCCTTTTTTCTCTCTGCTTCTTGGCCACCAGGGGTCGAGCAACTTTCCCTCCACCAGCTGCAACTGGAAGCCAAAATAAACCTCTCCTTTAGGTTGTGGACATTGTGTAAGGTGTCCCAGCAACAGGAAAGCAACTCAGATGGAGCGATGTCGCTAGCTGTATGGCAATAGATGTATGAATGTCTGCCACCCAGTATCCATTTCCTTTCTGATAACAAAGGCTAACTTGATTTTCCTCCTGAACCCACTACCCATTGCGAAGCCGCTTACTTCTCAAGCAAAGCTGATGGCTGGACATGTCTAGTGGGGACCAGGTCCTGGCCTCTGGGTCCTGCTCGGTGAGGTGGAGCTGATCACATGATCCCTTGAGATGACAGTGAGGTCCAGGACTATAGCTTGAACCATCTCATAATTTCATTTTCTTTTCCTTACTAGTACAGGGTCTTGTAAACATTAAAGCAAGATCTGGTAGAGCATCACAGGTGACAGGTTCCAGCTGAAATGGAGATAACACAGAAGAGAAATGAAGCAAGAAAAGAAGACAAATTATTTCTTGAGAGTGTTAACGTGCAAATCTTCTAGGTCAAAGATGTCTCAACTGGTATTTTTTTCAGTTTCCCTGTCCCATATGTTTTCCTTTCTTTTCCCAATCTGATCTGAATCGGAATTTTCTGTCACTTGTAGATTCAAAAGCCCTGACAAATCAAATGGCTCCTTAAGTTCATTAATAGAACTCTGCTATATCTCACATGGCGGTCCCCAAACATATCTGCAGACATTGCAATCCCATCCTAATGATGCAACTGTCCATGGGATTCAGATCTCTTCCCTGGTTTCAAAAGTGGTCTCTCACTTCGAAATTAAGTCACTGGTTCTCCTGCACAAGAATCCTTTTCATGCCATCCCAGCAAATCTGCCTCTGTGTTCTTGGAGGCAGCACTGGTCCTGAATTGTGCAAAGAGCCACCATTGCCAGCTTGGCGTGGGTGTTTTCTGGCAGTCCAGCACCCAATCAAGGTTTCTGGGTCTTTTCCAATTATAACACCATTCAGAGACACTCAGCATTTTCCTGCCTTGAATAATGAATTGGACTCGTTTAAAGGAGGAAATATTCACCCAGGCTCTACCACCAATGTTGACTTAAAATTCTTTTTATTGTAATTTTACTGAACCTTATGCAAAGATAGAATACTCCAAGCCCTTGGGCTTATTTGGCTTTTAGACAATTATAAAAATAAATTTACAGATCAGATATAAAATCAACTCTAAACCCAAAGAAGCTGAAACCTGCCATACAAATTTAAGGAGACAGGAAAGGAATTTTCCAGAGCCCCACGGCTGCTCGCACCGTAGGAGGGCTTTGTCTCTCATTATTTGCGTTCCTCTGAGCTCAGCATGGTCAGGCAGTGGGTCTCTGTTCTCCAACATTTTCCTCTATTTTAACTTCCTTCATTGATTCATTAGCAGGGCTTCCCATAAAGTCGCTGCCTCTACTTAACACAAATACAACTGTTATTTGTGAAGACTCACTGCTGTTTCTTACTGAGTCTGTGGCCATTAAAATTGTACCAAATGCCATATCAGCAGAGTAATCAACACGTCTGAACTCTGGGGAATGGCTCATGTGATGGTCCTCCTAAGGTGGTCAGCTCCACATTCAGGATATGCTTATGTCCTTTTAGACCAACTTTATTAGGAAACAGCTTATAAAAGTAAAGAGGTTTTATACTTCAATGAATTTTGACAAAAGTACATACAGGTGTAACCAACGTGCCATGCAAGATGGCAGCAGAGGACCCGTGAGGCAGGCAGTAAAAGAATTTACCAATAGACAAGGAACGTGGGAAAGACAAGACTGTGTTTCGTTCAGGTTACACTGCCAAGGGGTTCACGGACAGTTTCCAGGATGGAAGCTGCATAATCAGGGCAAGAGACTGGGAATTTTGTAAGGGTTTGAGGGTATAGACAAAGAGTCCAGGCAGCAAATGTGGTATCTAAAGGTTGTCTTTTCCTGCCTCATTTAGTACCGTGTAGGTCTTTCAGAGCACATGTATGGAATGTAAGATTACAGGATGACAGTCACCTTTGAGAAGACCACTTCTTTAGGCCTTTAGCCTTGGAGAAAAAGGTTATGGGTCAGATTCCTCGGGAGGGATGAATGGATCTTACATCAAAGGTTTGTTGCTGTTTTACGACCACCTCCTGAGTCTTTAAATGGAGTTGCTTTGTTATGTGATTTTCACCAGAGTTCAGCTTTCAAGCATTTGAACCCTTTTCACTGAGGAGGCCACCACTGGGTAGAGCAGCAACTGCTCCTTCAGAAGATTTCCTGTTCTCAGTTTGGCTCAATCCTTTGACTACCAATTCAATCTCTCACTGCCAGTCCCAGAAAACTGCAGCCACTTTGCTTAAAGACTTCCTACTGGGGAATCTTATGATGTCTGGGGTGCAGGCCTGGCTTCTTTTACCCCTCATGACACTGAGTTTCCTCCGTGTGGTTTTGCCCCTGAGGCACTGCTTGGGTTCCCTGCTGACTGGGCTGCCATTTTGTTTCCCATGCGCATGCTAACCGGACATTTGGGTGGTTTCCACACTTTCACTCTTAGAATCATAACTGGTGGAATATTTTTTTACTCGAGTCGTTTTGTGGATCCTTTCTGAGAAGTGAAATTACCGTGTATATGGCTAACTTCATAAGAAATTATCAATTTTCTTTCCAACATGACTATGTATGTTTTATATTTCTACCAAGGATATTGGGAACCTCCCATTCTGCCACGTCCTTGTCAACACTGACATTATTAATTTTTTAAAATGTTAACCTTTCTTATGTATTTTTGGCCCTTCATGTACCTTATCCTCTATAGAGCCTACTAGAATTACTAATTTTAAAAATCATGGTTTTTTTTATATTGAGTTTCTTGAAAAAAAAGTATATGAATTCTTAGATAAAAGTATTACACGGCAGTTATTTCCCTCTGTTTTTACTTTTTAAAAGACATTTAATAACTCACTTTCATACTTTAGCAGTCTCTTGAAATGTAGAAATTTTCAATTTGCACAACTTCCGGCTTATCAAACTTGTGTTTGCTTCTTTGCTACCTTTCACCCCTTCTAAAATAACTTTTGACTCCTCTGAAATGGAGAACAGTTCCTCCTCTCTCTCGTCTTCTAACTGCTTAATGGATTGAGCATTAATGCTTAGGTTTAAAATCTAATCAAAGTAATTTTCTGAAACAGCCAAAATTAGAGGTTAAGGCTCATGTTTTTTCTTCAGAAATTGATACCTCCAGCTTTTCAAGCACCATTTGTTAAGAAGAATTTCTTTGAAGAATTTGTCAGATTTGTGTAGTTGTCTATCAGTTCGGCTTGCCAGATCTCCATTCTGTCCCACGGATTCCTATGTGCACTCTGTGCAAATACCTGTAGTGCCTGCTAAACTAACTTTATAGTAAGTCTCAGAATCAAGTCACGTTACTCTTTCCAACTTTAAAAAATTGCATACATTTTCTAATTCTTTTGAGTTCTCATAAGCGTAACTGAGAATCTACACGTCATTTTCTACAGAAAAACTTGCTGAGATGGCATGGAGTCTACAGATCCACTTTGAGAGGATGAATCTCCTCCATGAATATAGTATATCTCTATGCATGTTTAACTCTACTTTCCCTATGGCATTTTTAGTGATACAAGTTTCATAAATTGCAAAGTATTTTTGTTTGCAAATGGTATGTCATCATATGAAAGGGGCCGATGTCTCCTGAAGCTGAAGGCTGAAATCGTGGCCAAACGACACAGTCAAAGGGGCGTTTACTAGGAAGATGAGAAGAAAGAAAACTCACAAGTGGGAAGGGTCCCGAAGTGAGGTGCCAGGGTGTGTTCCTCATCTAATTCACTTCTGGAGAAACAGAGCATGGGATCCTGCTGTGTCCAGTGGTCATCGATCCCTGGTGGCCCCCGCAGATTTAAAATAGCAAATTAGGATTCAGGCTTTCTAATGCAAAATTCAAAAGAAACGCAGTTGTTCAGTGTCTTTGAATTCCTTGAAGCTCAGCTTGGATGTAGGGAGGGGTTATTATGTTGGTGCATTACATCCTACAGTTGGAACCCTAACTGCCAGTCTTTGTCTTAACTTTTATCATTTTCACACATTGAATTTTGTATTTCTGGGCTTAGCAATCCATATGGCTTGAGTCAGCTCTTGACCTGTGCGTGCATTGTTTTCTTTGGAAGGCTGACTCCGTCTCAGACCCCGTTCTCCTTCTAGCTGCCTGTTTCTTAGCTAAATACCTAAAGCACCTCTTATACTACTGTAAACAGCACTTCCAAATTTTACTTCCCAACTGATTATTGCTAGCATATAGTAATGGAATTACTATTTGCATACTGAACTTATATCTGATAACCTGCGTAAATTCTCTTATTAATTGGAATAGCTGCTTTAAAAAAGATTTATGAGTTTCAATTAAGACAACTGTAATTCTTTTTTAATCCTTAGTACTTTTTTTCCCTAATACTTGCCTGTATTCTATGGGAGCCTCCAACAAAAGAGTCTGCCTTGCTCCCAATCTTACATGCAAAGCATTCAATATGATGATTAAAATTACTATTGGCTGTAGAATATACTTGTGGATGTCCTTTGTTAGATTAAGGGAGTTCCTATTTTTCATTACTCGTTTTTATGATGAATGAGTATTACTTATTTTGTTCAGAGGGTCTGTTATCTCCAAGGATTAACCTGACTGTATAATTTTCTGTTAAAGTGTGAACTAGTGTTCTTTCTTTTTAATTTTTAAGAGAACAAAACAAAAGAGAACAGAACAAAGCAATCAAGACAGAACAATGCAAGCAACATGGCACTTCACAACAAGACAACTGGATATCAACAGTAGCTACCATAATGTCTCTTTTCTTTATAATAGTTGAGCATAGCTTTACAAGATATTATGGCAACCATTGCTGATTTGAAGTCCTACCATGCTTTTGTTCATCTGTTTCCATTGGTTCTATCCTGTTATGTCTTATTAGATTTTAATATGTGTGATAGTATAAACAAATTTCTTAAGGAAAACAAGATATTATAGAACTACTGGTTTTTGCACATTGAACAAACCTTATTTTCCTGGGATGAATCTCACCAGGCCACGAGGTGCAATTCAGCTGTTGATACTTAATGAAGCTCTTTATATTTATGTTCATGAGATACATTAGTCTGTGAGGTTTTTTTGTTTTGTTTTGCTTTTTTTCATAAGATCTCTGTCAAGTTTTCCTACAAGGGTAGTGCTGGCTTCACAGAAAAAACTGGGGAACGTTTTCTTATCCTGTCTGTTTGAAAGACTTTTCTGAAAGATTGGTATTGGTTCTTCTTCATATGCTTGATAAAATTCAACCTGGAGATTTCCTGCTGAAAATATGAATCTACTTACACTTTCAAGTTTAAAATAAACATTTAAAAATTTTAATTCACTTATGACCTATGTTTCTAAAAAACTCATGGTATTTAGTTTGTCAAATTGCATTGGTATTCCACTCATAGTAGAGCTTTGTTATTAATATCTGAAAAATCTGCCCTTGCCTTGTTGGTTTCCATCAGCTATGGAGCTGAGCTACCTGCTCACCACTTTATCAATGAATTTTTCGCCATGCTGCAGTCCTTCCCTGGCTAACTGTGCCCCGCTATTCCCACCACTACCTGGGGAATGAAGAAGGCGTGGCCTGACACTGAAGGGGTGTGGCCTGATTCTGAGAGGGTGTGGCCTGATGCTGAGAGGGTGTGGCCTGACACTGAGAGGGTGTGGTCTGATGTTTAGTGGGTGTGACCCGACTCTGCTCAGCCAGGGTTACCCTTCTGAAGTTTCAGCTCCTTTCACCTTCTTTACACCCAATAAAAATATTTAGAACATTTCCTTTTCTATTTTTGTTGACGAATGAGAATGACTCTTTCCTAATCCTTTCAAATATTAAAAAGTTACCAGAAACAATGAAATTAAAAATTTTAAAATCAATGATGCAAATGCAAAGACCTCAAAACCAGTGCTCCAAAATCCTCTGGGTCCCAGGATCCAGCTAAGGGTGGTGAACCAGTTTTGGTTGATCTTGGGTTTCTTGGAGGGGAAGTCTGTAAGGAACGTTTCCTTGTGCTTCAAGCAGGAGCCAGTCCTCTGTTTAACTTGGAAAACTGAAGGCCGGCTCGGCTGGTGCTAGTCAGAGCTTCAGTGTAAGAACCCAGAGTTTTCAGTCAGGATTCCTTTGGTTGAGACTGTTAGATATAATCTATAAATCATTGCATGAGACATACCTATGTGAAAAACATTGCTTGTTGGTTATCAGTAATTCAAATTTAACGAGGCCTCTTGCATTTTCCTTGCTAAACTAACAACATTATTTCTATTGCAGAATGCTGACTACTTTTATGCTGAGTATCTATAAAAAGACTTCAGGAAGATAGCTTTCTTTTTTTTCAAAAAAAAAGGTTAAAAATATATAGAAGTTTCTACTCTTAAATGTGATCATGGCTTTGCCCATAGAGATTTTTGCCATAGTGGAATTAGTAGAGTCACTTCATAATCTTGGGGTCTGGGGGACCCCTAGAACAATATAATATTTTATGCAAGAAAAACTTAAAATTTTAGCACAATTGATTTGAGAAAATGAATATTTTCTTCTTGCTGATATTAAAACTTACATGAAGGGCATTAAACAAACTATAATGTATGTGGACTTATGTCCCCTTGGAAAAATGTAGCAATGCATAAACAAATAATCAATAATAATGGGAACACCCAAAAAGGGTCTTTCTCAGTGTGTGTGTGTGTGTGTGTGTGTGTATCCACTATATCTTGGACACTCAAGGTGCCATCATGAACATAGCTGCATTTTTACAGAACAGCTTTTCAAAATAAACTGTAGGGAACTCTTTAAATACTGATTCCACACCAAAGATCACACATATTTGCAATGAAGGCCTAAGATGTCACTCTCTGTCCTAGTGACTATGGCATGGGGCTCCCTCCCTCCTGGAATGACACGTGCAATCTCAAGCCTTCCGGTGACCCCCTCCCCAGTGTCACCCTGTGGGATGCCATCTGTTACAGAAATAGCAGTTAGCTGCTTATTTTTCTGCAGCTTTAAACCCATCCAGTAGTTGGCTTTGCCATCCCCCTGTCATTGTCATTGCTTGGAAGAGCTGTTTCCATGATGCTGTGCCAACGTGGGCAAGTGCCATCTTGAGTGCCTGCCACTTATTACTGAAGAAACTAGAAAACTGGCCCCCATGAAGAAGCTGTTGGAACAACTGGAGCCAGGGCAAAGGCATCGCAGCAATGTAGAAACACCAGTTGATCTCCGTGGAGGTGAATCCTCACCTGCAGTGGGGCTACTGTGGTGAGGAAGTGGACCCATGGGGCAGCCTGGGGCCGTGCATTTGGGATCTGTGGCCTTACCTCTGGCCTTTTTATAATAAGCTGTTGCTGATAGCTAATCAGGTTTTGTATGGCAGGCAGCTCAGGATAGTTCTTTGTAAGGGAGAACAAGTCAATCCATTGGTTAAAGGAGGTAGGAACATGGCAGTGAGCAGAGGTTGGCTTTTAAGGGATCAGCTTCTAGGAGCCAACAATGGAGTTGAAATTTCAAGTCTTCATTAGCAGGGAATCCTGTCTCCTATTCCCCAAACTTTCCTCCCAAAGAATTTCAAAGTTGTCAGTCATAACAACCTGTCTCACAGATTGGCCTGCTTTAAGAAACTTGGCAAAGCTATCATGACAGTTGGCTCCAGAGACTCTGGGTAAATGGTTATCCACCTGCCACGCCTGTGGAAATCAGCCACTGTCCTGCTGCTGTAAATCTCTCCCAGATTTACAGCACTTCTGAATGGCATTTCCCTCTGTGCATGCAGCTCTTCAAGGCAAGGGTTTGCGGCAGAGCCTTGGGCTGCCTGTGCATGAGGGATTCCAGGGGACCCTGTTCCTCCCTACACAAGGGTGAAGCTAGGACATCATGCCCCGGAGCCCCACCCCTGGCCACGACCTTGGATTGCTGCAGAGTCTCCCTCCCACACTCGCTGCTGTCTCCTGGAGTTCCTGGTTTCCCCCAGCCTGGGTTTCCTGTCATCCTGAGCTGTGACATTGGGTAGGGTCTTGCTTTGTCCTTCTGGTGTTCCTGGGTCTCACACAGTCCGGGACTGATGCTCTGTGTGGGTGGAATGGTAGAAACTGGGCTAAACAATGTTCTGCTGAAACCCTAGACACTGAGACACTTTGTGCCCGGTAAATGAGTCTCATCTTCCCTCTGCCTCTCCCTCTCCTTCAGCACCCCCTTGATTCTTCTCCACAAACTCAATGGCTTCCTTTCATCGACAAGATTCCTTCAGGTTTGTGTCTCCTCTTAATTGCTCTCAGAGCGGAGTGAAGGGCTGGAAAGGCAACATCTTCCAAAGCAAATTCTCTTCAATCTACGATGGATTCTACCCTTCAGGGAATCTATCATTAGAGGACAAGATTGATGCCCTTTGAACCTCGGTCTTGCAGTATTAACAAACCGAATTGTCCATTTCAAGCAGGTGTTTGTGAAGAGCATAAGATCTAATGTGTTCACTCATACATTTTCTCATGAGAAAACATCCACAAAGGATTTATTCCTTTTCAGTCTTCTCCGTAAATCTCTCTTGTGTAGTTGGGGAACGTCAGATTAACTTATCTCCAGCTCTGCTTCGCTTTCGATGACCTGGTCTCCTCCACCTTGCTGAGGTTTGGGGAGCAAGATCTGGTCCTCTGACCTGGGGTCCAGTATCCTCTCCTGATGGCTTCCGTATGGCCCCGAGGCCAGAGCAACACCTGGTCCAGGAATCCTCAGGCTCCCTTATGCTTGGGTATCTTGTTCTTTTCTACTCTCGTTTGACCTGAAATTTGTCAGCTTCTGAACTTCCATCTTTTCCACAAAATACTCTTCCGCTTGCCCAGCAGCAGGCATTGGCATCTTGGTGCTGGTTTTCTGCACTTACCTTATGCCACCCCTGAAGCTCCTTCTAGCGTCTCCTGTAGCCCATTGAGCAAATGTTTGTTTGTGAAGCTTGGCTCTTTTCCCACTACGGAGTAAACCCTGCGAGATCAGAATCTTCATGTGACTCATCTTTTTTCTCTCTCAGAGCCTGGAAGATTTTTGTATATACAGAAGACTCACTCTGAATTTTTTTTTAGCAAATTGACTCATTTATTAAAATATAAAGTATTTACCCACACAGTCTCCCAAGATCATATGCTGTTTTATGCCGCTGAAAGTCTATTTTTTATTGATAACATTTCTTCTCTAGTCTTCAGCAAAAAATTCTTAAATAATTTATGGCACAATCAAACCAATAGTTATCAAATATGGTGATACTATTTTATAAAGTACATCAAAAGCTTTGCATTCCAAGAGAAAGAGAAACAGATATAGAGTTATTATATATGTATATGCACATGAGGCCGGAAAGCTACAATCCAATATATAGATTTTTTTTAGTACATGAGAGTTTTGTGTAACTTTTTGGTCTTGTTTCCTATTCTTCTGTAATAACTGTTACTTGTGTTTATACAAAAGAGAAAGGAAAATATGAAATTCCATGGTTACACTGAAAGAGGAAATAGAGACGCCATCCCCAGGAGCCTCCCTATGTTTGTAAGTGACCATTACCAGGGGACCAGGGGATGCTGGGCTGGCCGTGGAGCCTCAGCTGCTGAGCGCCCAGGAAGAGCTGGAGGCATGAGTTTCCACCCTCTTGGGGACAGCCCCCACTCAGCCCCCACACTTTTCTAAATTAGAGAGACGCTCTGCAAAGGTGGCTCACGTCTCCTCAAAGTTGCACTAATCTCCTCAAAGTTGCACTAATCTAAAAGTTAAAATTACTTCCTCAGACCTTATTAAATTTTGCTAAGCAAAGAAATCACTGACCTTTGAGAAGGTACAGACATCTACAGTTGATGGGGTGGACCATTGTCCAACACAGGATGACGCAGACGTGGCGCGACCTTATCTGAATAGAAACCATCCAGGTAAGTACTAAAATGTTGCTAACCTGAGACGAACTTTCCGGGATTCTCCACTGTTTTATTGCCACCTCTGCCCGCTCCAGCCGTTTCCTCCCATGGGGGTTTGTGCGGAAGGGAGAAATGGGTGCAACCAAGGTCAGGAATTGGAGAGACATGTGTCATTTCATCCTCTGTAGATTATGTAACCCTGGGCACTAACTAGCTGTCACATGCACATCTTTGATTCCAATTCAGAACTGCCTTCTGGACTGTCTTAGCTCTAACTCACCCAAATAGGAGCAGGTACTTTGGATTAGGCTTAGCCCTGATCCTAACCCTCCTTGCCCGGACCACTTAGAAGGTCTGTGGCCCTGGGCACTGACTTTCTTGGAGAACTGAGTACACGAAGAAGCATCCTAGTTTCTCCTGTATGTACAGCACTGTGCTATTTGCCATGTCCTTTAAGTTAAAGGCTCCCCTCCTCCCCCTCATCTTTCCGAAGCTTGGCAGTGATTCTTTGTATGTTGGCGTTAGGTGACCCCTCGGAGCAGCAACTCCCCACGAGGAATGCGGTCGGCCAGTACTGCGACTGTGTACTACTAAAATGAGACAGAAGAAAACAGCAGCGCCACCCTTTGCTTAAAGCTTATGTCCCAGTGAGCACATCACGCAGATAACAGCAGTGACTTTTCCCTTATCCCACAGGGGCACGACCACACATGTCTGCTTGTCGTCCAGATGTCCACAGCAGCCCTCGCCAATGTCAGTAGTGAGCCTCACCCTGAGTCTTCAAACTCCATACCTTTGGAGAACCAGACTGTACCCAGGGTCATGTCCTATGATCTCTGCTAATTCCAGGAGTACTTCAGAGACAAAAACTAACACTGCATCGCCTGGCCCCAGGCCTGCCGTGGGTGGGGAGGCAGACCCTCCTGCCTCATCCTCTGGCCAGGCCTTCCTCTTCCTTCAGATTTTGATTTGTTTTTCTTATTCTGGTTTCTCAAAATGTTAGACAAATAAGTTTCAACTTTCTTTTTTGACAGGCACACTTGTTATTGTTATTCACTTAAATCCTAGTTTAATGCAGTCAGTGTGCTGGAATTTTATTTCCATTAAATTCAAAATATTTCCCATTCTCTTGTATAACTTCCTTTCCATGGGTTCCTTTAAAATGTTTGGTTTAATCTGCAAACACTTGAAAATTTCTCCAGATATATTTCTCTATTGGTTTCAACTTTATTCCTAATAATCCAAGAACATTTTTTCTATAATTTCAGTACTTTCTATTTTGTGAAGGATGGTTTTTTAACCAGCAGTGAAGCTTATCCTAGGTATTCTTCCATGAAAACTTAAAAAGAAAATGTACTTGCTACTATTGGATTGCCCATAAATATCAATTAAGTCAGATTGGTCAAAAGTGTAGCTCAGTCAGGTGTGGTGCTGCATGCCTGTAATCCCAGTACTTGGGAGGCTGAGGCAGGAGGACTGCTAAACTCAAGCCCAGCCTGGGCTATACAAAGTGAATTCAAGGCCATCTTGAACTACATAGTGAGACTCTGACTCAAAAAAACAAACAAAACTAAACCAAAATAAGTGTAGTTCAACCCCTCTATATCTCTAGATATAATGTTAGAATCTCTAGTCACAATTGTGCATTTCTTGTCTTCTTTAAGCTCATGTATTTTTGAACTCTGTTGTTAGGGAAAGAATTATGCAATGACTATCTCTGGACCTACCTCGTTCAACAGTCTATTTTGTCTGATAGTCTCATAGTTTCTCTAGCTTTCTTTTTGATTTGTGTCTCATTTTATGTTCTTTAACTTATAATCATCTATGTCTTGTATTAAAAGTATCTTATAAATATGTATCTGAATGCTAACAATTTTATCCATCCACCTGTCTTTTTAAATGATGTATTTAAGCTATAATTATTAAGTATCATTATACTTTTGATGTGGTTATAGTAACAGTTATTGTTTTGCTGGTCATTTTTTTTTCTGCTTTTACTGTTCTTTTTGGCAATAATTCAGTATTTTTAAACCTGATTTCCCTTTTTCTCTAGTACTGGAGCATCAAAATTTTTTTTTTTTTTTTTGGTACCAGGGATCGAACTCACAACCTCATGCTTGCCAGGCAGGTGCTTGTGCCACTGAGCTAAATCCCCAGCCCCTCAAATGTTTTAAAAAGACATTTTACTGATTCTTCTAGGGATTAGAATGTACATTTTGAATTAATTATATCTAATCTTCCCCCATTGTGCAAAGCTCTCTAAACCGAATTCTTCCTGCTTCCCTTTATGTAACGGTTTGATGTGAAGTTTCCTTCGGAGGCAGGGCCTTGGGAGGTGACTGAAACCCAGGGGTGATGAGCTGGGTCATTGGGGAGTGAGACAGAGGGGAAGTTCTTGCCCTGAGCCCCTGCCTCTCACTCCGACTTCTCCCTGTCCTCTCTGCTTCCCGGCTGCCTGGGCTTGAGCAGCCCCCCTTGGTCACAGCCTTCTGTCTTGCCATTTCTGCTTTGGAGGCAGCTGACCATGGACCGAAACCTCTAGAACTGTGAGCCAAAATAATCTTCTTTCCCATTAAACTGTAGACATTGGATATTTTTGTTTCAGCACTGGAACAGTGGATAACACACTTCGTTTCTGATGTTTTGTCATGCAGTTTACTTTTATATATGCTCTAAATACAGTACATGATACACTCATACAACATTGCTTTTGTATAGCTAATTATAGTTTAGATCAATTAGAGATGAAAATGATTTACTGCTACCCTATGCTTGTGTCCCCAGCGGCACCCTTTACTTCTTGGAGTGGATCAGAACTTCTGTGTGACATCCTACCCCTCCATTCTGAAGTGTGTCTTTTACCATTTCTTGTAGTACAAACCAGTAGTTGATGGACTTTCTGTTTCTGCTTATGTGGAAGAACTGATATTTCATGTGCTTTCGGAAAGGTAGATTCATGAGGTGAGGAATTCTGGGTTCACTGCTTTGTAAATAGAGTGAAAGCACAGCACAAGCAGTTTCTGATGAGAACTCTGCCTTCAAGAGTTTCTCTGGATCTTTAGTTTACACCAGCCTGAACATTACCTATCTCGGTGGTGACGTTTATTTATGTGCTTGTGTGTGTTTATCTTATTATTCTTTGAGCTTCTGTCACGCGCGATGTTATGTCCTTCATACTTTTCTGTCCGTTCCCAACTATTATCTCTTCGAATATGTCTTTTGATCTTTTCTCTCTTTCTTATGGTTCTAGTCACAGACACAAGATAATTTGATACTGTTCCACAGCTCTTGAATATTCTGGTCTGCTTTTGTTTTTCTTGTCATTTTCTCTGCTCCAGTTGCTGTATCTTCATTTGGACTTGCTTGCTTTTCCTTGGCTCTCTTGTGAACTGATGCTCACCTGATGAAGGCATTTTTAAAAACTCTGCTGCATTATTTTTCATTTCTTTTTTTTTTTGCCTCTCTTGTAAAATTACTCTCTGTCTGCATATTTCTGCTTTCTCCACTGAATCCTTTGGCATAGTAGGAGAGTTACTTTAATGATCTGACAGTTGCTTCAGCTGACTCAGTTGTGATTTGTGTTTGTTCTCCAAGATCTTGGGTGCTGGAAGTTTGGTCCCCAGGTGAGGCAAAAGGGGGGCATCCTTAGGCCAATTGGGGTGTTCCCTAAGGACAGGTGGTGGAATCCCTGAGTTAATTCTCATGACAGGTTGTTGTGCAGGTGCGTCCCCACCTTGCTGGAGTCCTCATCTCTCCTTCACCTAAACACTTCTACCATGATGTGACACTGCCATGGGGACCCTCACCAGAACTGTGGCTAGGCATTTAGGACTTTCAGAATCCAGAATTGTAAGCTACATAAACCTCTCCTCTTCATAAGGTTATCCAGCCTGAAGTATTATATTATAGCAATGACAAACAGACTGATCCAGAATCACATCCATGTGTGTGTGTGTGTGTGTGTGTGTGTGTGTGTTTGATGATTATTTAATCTTTCTTCAGGATGTTGCTTTGTTTCTATATCTTCTAGGTCTCTCTGAGAGTTGCCCATCTTATATAGCATAGAAGAAACTGAAGTGCATAGGATTTAGGGTGGGAAATGGGCATCTTTCTTCTTTTGCTGGAGATTTAGGTTGAGATCTCTCTCCTCTCTCTCTCTGTCTTTTTGTCTCTCTCTTCCTTTTTCTGCAGTACTAGTGATTGAAACCAAGATTTTTCTGCTGAGCTATATTCTCAGCAATTTTTAATTTTAACTTTGAGACAAAGTTTCCATAAATTGCTAAACTGACCACACAGAGTTCAAACTTGTGATCTTTCTACCTCAGCCTCCCAAAGCATTGGGATTAAAAGCATTCACCAGCACACCCAACTGCAGGCCAAAACTCTGGCTCTCTGTTTCATATTGTAGATACATAAATATTTTATGTAAATATACTAAGTTTATTGGTACATCATGAGATTAATAGAAGTAACCTTGGCCTCTGCATTGCAAGAGGTGCTCAAGGTAGTGGCCATGAGCTTCTAGACAATCTGGATTATCTGGATTGGTCCAACAATCTGCTGCCCTGAGGCTGGCGGCACAGTGGGTTTTCCATGGTATATGACAGGGACATGCTCTAGGGTCTTCTATACAAGGGTAACACCACTTGTTGAAAAAACATTATTCTATTTTTCTTTTCCTGAAGTGTGCATGCATGGTTTGGCAGAGCCTGTACATAGATGAAGGTATGTATTATTCTCACTTACTAGTTCTTATTAAGAATTACAGAACCAATAATTACTAATAACTAATTATCATATATATGATATGTCATATATATCTGAATTATTTATTTAGGATAATTATCATAATTATGTATTTTCTTATTTCATTTATAGACTAATTTGGAGAACATTGACTTTTTATTTGGTTTTTGTTTGTTTCCCTTAGTATTTCTGTTGCCTCCTCCAAGTTTTTCATTCTTTTACTTCAGAAATAAGATTTTATTCTAGTGCAGGATTGTACATGCTATCTTTTTATAATTATGAATGAGGGATTAAGACAGGGTGGTGGTGCACATCTGTAATCCTAGCATTCTGGGAGGCTGAGGCAGGAGGATTACAAGTTTTAGTCCAGCCTGGGAAACTTAGAAACATAGGAAGTCCCTGCCTCAGAAAAATAAATAAATGAAAAGGACTCTGGATGTAGCTCAGTGTGAGCTAGTAATAATTTGTTTTAAAGGGGGTGGGTGGATTTTAAGTAGAAAATATGAATGCACCTGTTGGACTCATCACTTTTGACTTTAGTTGTGTGAGTTACTTTTAGGGCCAACTAATCCTTAAGCTCATCTGTAGGTCTTTCCTACTGGGGGACCTGGCACCCCAGAAAGGAGCCCCGTCCTCTGCCGCCTTCCCTCCATCCCTCCTTACCAGCTCCTGAGGGGCGTGGCTGAAGTCCAGGCTCTCAGCACGCATGCACCCAGCTGCTGGGCGGGTCCACACTGACAAGTGTGTTCACCCCGTGTTTACACGTTTCTGTGGGTGGGAAAGAGGCGGCCCAGAGGACAGGGCGCCTTCCTTACCTGGCCTCACTCCATGTGTGTTCTGTCCACTCCAAGGCCGTAGCCGCTCTGGCTGCCTCAGGACTGCTCACTCTGCCCTGAAATCCTATTAGTTCTCTACCCACCTCCCTGCTCAGACTCAGCTTTTGGAGTTTGCTGAGTCACTACCTCCTCATCCCTGGACTCATGCAGAGAGCCTTGCGCCCTTTGGTTCGTGTCCTACAGTTGCAGTCTTAAAAGTGCATTTTTTTCAACTGTGATTTTCCTTGTTTCTTTTCTACCCATCTTTCTTTCTTCCATCCTGCTTGAACCTCACCCTTCCGGTTTTTTTAGCTTTTGACATTCTCTCTTCACGTCTCTTAGCCTAGATTAACGGTTGCCATGGGTTTGTGCCTTCTCAAGGTAACCTTTAATTTTGAGACACCTCTGCAAGGAGCACATTTGAATGCTGTGTTAGATCTTTCTTTCAGATCTGGAGGGGAAACATAAAATGCTTGAATTTCTCCCAGATCCTCACCATTTGCAAAATACACGTGGAAACTGAAGATCTTGAGGAGCGATGTGTCTTAATTAAAATACAGCTATGTAGTCAATGAGAAATTTCAACCAATTGATAAAATTAATTTTTTGAAACGAATTTCAATACACATACAAACTTAATTTATGCACAGGAAATGATTTTAAATCAACAAAACAGGAGAGAATAAGAACTTGAAAATAAAATCATAGTAATGAATTAAGGCTACACGTTTTAAATAAAGCAGTTATGAGTTAGACAAAGCAAAGACTAATTGACATGATGAACAATAGATTTTTAAAAAATTTTATTTAAAGAGGAAAAAAAAGCAAAACAGAAAAAGGGGTAGAAACAATACAGAATCTCAAAAAAAAAGCAGTAAGAAATCACTAGTTGATAAATTGCATACTGTCTTCTTAGACCTAGTTGTTACAGTTACAAAATTAAAGCATACAAAGTGGACATTCAAACAGTGAGACTGCAAAGAAGTTCAATGATCCAGTAACAACTTAGCAACATGGTTATCAATCCTACACACTTAAGCATACATGCATCCATATCCTCTAGAGCACTTTCTTTTCTTCTTTTTACTTTTTAAGTCCATTATCTGCTTAGTTATATCCTGTTTGAGGTTGCTCAGTACCTTACTGACTTGTTTTGTTGTTGTTATATACTTTTAATCACCTTATATAATTTTGTTGCCTTGTTTGTGAGTTTCTCTTCATCCATGATCCATGGATCAGCTTTGGTGGAATTGGGAGATTTTTGTTACTTTCTTATCTATTTTTTTTTGAAGGTAGCAAACTACAGCAGAACAAGACAGAACAAACCCATGCGACCACACTGCAATAAAACTACCACAGAACCTCAGAGCAGGTCACCAGGACACAAGCAATGGGCTCAATAGTACAGCCCATTTTGTTCACATTAGCTGTTCTTTCAATCAAGTAGAGGAAAATGGAAGGAAATATCGAACTTTTGAAAACAGAATATTGAATAAAGCAGTACCATTAATCAAAACTGAGCAAAACAGTGACAAAAATATTTGCCTTCAAAGAGATGGTAGAAGGAAATCCCCCTTACTTGCCATGCTGTATACATTCATCCTCCAAAAAGATCCTCAGACCGCTGGTGCCTACTTGCTAACGGGGTGGGGGGGATGGATCAATGTCTGATTCTTAGCAGGGCCCCAGCCGCTTACAGGCCGGCCAGCAGGCCACCTTATCTCCCAGCACCCAAAGTTCCAACATGATGCAGAGCTTAGAGAGTCGCTGATCGTTCTCGCCCTGGTGTGCCAGTAGTTTGCCAGGCCACCAGCTGCTCACCAGGGTGGCGAGTAGGTCACCCGTTCTCCAGCGCCCAAAGTTCCAACCTGATGCAGAGTTCAGGTATCGCTGATAGTTCCTGCTCCAGTGCACCAGCCACAATAGATTTTTTTTTAAAAAAATAAAAGCAATAGATGAGATCATGAAAGCCATGTAATTGAGCTCACAAAGATTTTATTTCTCCAATTTCAGATATTTTAGTATCTGGGACTTACTTGTATTTTTCTGAAACTTCAAGATATTCTGTACAGTCATGAATTATGTCATAAAATTGGTGCATCAGTTTAGCTATGTTGCAGCCTGTAGCTTCCTGGGCTTATAAAACACAATGACTGAATACAAACTGAGAGTTTATAGTTTTAAACCTGAGACGTCTTACTGAGTAATCTATACCATGATTTTTTTCTTCTGCATCTGTGTTGTGATCTTCCCAAAAGTTATCTGACAAGTACCATTTTTATAAATGGACTAACATGAGCAATAAATGGCTTTTCCTCCACAACTAAGATGAGAAATATCTCCACAATTGCCATTTTAGCAGCACTATAAAATGTCCTTTCTCTCTTAATTGTTTCCCTGTCAAGGCAAAGATAAAATAAAGACATCAAATACAGATCATCCTTAAATACCGTATGTGGTTCTGGGGCTCAACGATTATTCTCACAACAGTGTGATTCCAAAATTTTTAGTATTTCACAATTGTTTTGGACACTATGATTGTCACTAGGGAGGAACAGAATAAGGTATGTGATGGTTTGCATGACGAGATGGCAGCAGTAATCAAATCAGGTGATTCAGTGGTATATGCTGAGTGGTGTGATTTTGTTCCTGGGGTCCTGAGGTCCTGGGGTCCTGAGGGGTCTTTCCAGAAATCCTTTCCAGGTTCTTTTACTGAGCAAATGATTTGCCAAGACAAGCAAACAATGTAGTGAGGTTTTACACTCAATAAAAGCAGGAAAAGGAAGTGTGCTCTGCAGAGTAAGTCTGGACAGCTGAAAAAGCTCATGCTGACCAGGAGGTTCAGGGCTGCTGTCTTTTGTGTCCCTGGTTCTGAAGTCAGATCTAGGCTGTCCTATCAAAACCCTTTTTGATTTTGCATCAGGAGAATTGAAAATAGCATTTTCTGATTGGTCCCAGGTGCAGCCCTTGGGAACTGTTTTTTTCTGCATGCCTCCTGGGTCACCATGATTGGTGAGTCATGCCCATTTTTTCAGATGGTCAGCCAAGCCCTAATCTCCTGCCTCAGTTTGGAGTGTTATCAAATGTATATTCTTGTAAGGGTAGAGTTTGGTGGGAGGGGGAGTAGCTTGGGAATAACAGGGTTTGTAAATGCAACACCACATGTGGTTTATTCCAGAACTATACTCTTCTGTGATAACTGAAAACAACCCAATAACTAGCAAATCTGTTTGTCTGCGTGGGCTCACTTGCCACCTAAGTGATTTGCTTCCACTTAGCCTGAATCTAGCAAACCATTCGAGATCAGGCCTTGGCAAAACTACAAGTGTTTATTTGAGGCACACTTTCAGTGTCACTCACAAAGAGTGTATTCAGATGAAAGACCATTACTCACTCTGTTCCAAAAAGGGCTGCTTTGCACTAGGACTGAGATGCAGCTGGTACGGTCTAGGACAGCTGTGACAACTGTTTGTGGACAAAATCCATCCTAACTGGTCAGTGCCTTATCCATTGCAGTTTGGATAAATCTTTTGAGTATAACTACCATTCATATGGAAGGATTTGACTATCTCAAGGTAAGCTTTGACTGAGTTTGCTTGTCTAGTGTGAACTGAGGAAAAACTGTTAAGTACTTTGAATAATAGCATAAAAGGAATAAATGCTAAGTACAAAGGTCTAGAGACTAGGAGAGTCTCTGAATACCTTTCTATATCCTTTGTGGCATTTTTACATCACCTTGGGACAAATAGCTATTGAATTGCTTTGTGGGCTTTATAGCTGGGTTGCCTTTTTGTGGTTGAAAGAGTTCTTTATGTGCTATGGATACTAAACCCTAATCAGTTATATGTTTTTTGAAATATTTTTTCATTTTGTGGCTTGTCTTTTCAATTTCTTCATAATGCCCTTCGATGTACAAAAGCTTTGGTGACATCAAGTCTATACCTTTCTTTGTGGCTTGTGCTTTCGATGCTATACCTAATAATCCAAGGTCATACTTGATGACAAGTTCATGAAAACTTAGCCCCATCTTTTCTTCTCAGATCTTTAGTTTCATCTCTTATATTGATCTACTCTCAGGTACATTTTGCCTATGATAGAACATAAGGTTGGAACTTTATTTGCGTCTGGATTGCTATTTTTTTTTTCAGGTCCATTTGTTGAGGAAACTGTGCTTTAGTCATCATCGAAGGGACTGGTCAGCCTGGCCCAGCACCATATTACCACAGAAGTGTGGATTCACTCCCGGACTCTCAGTTGTTCCGATCTCATTAACTGACTTTTTTTATTTTTTGAGATTGCTTTGCTTTGGAATTCAATATAAATGTGTGTATCGGCTCTTCCATTTGTACCAGTAAAAGCCTTGGGGATTTATTGTCATGTTTGCTGTTATTGCTGCTGGAGATGGGACCCAGGACCTTGCAGGTGCTGAGCAGGAGGTCACACTGTGACCCACACGCCCAGCTCAAGCCTCAGAATTCTGATAGAGCGTGGAGTAAATCTGAAACTTGATTTGTGTGGTATTATAATTTTAACAATATTACAATTCTAACCTGTGATTTTAGGCTGTTTCCACTTATTAATGGCTTTAAAATCATTTTCCACAGTCTTTTATAGTTTCTGGGTGTAAGAATCTCTCATACTTGGTTAAATTTATTCCTGGGTTTTTTAAAAAATACAATTATAAATGTAATTTTTTTGGGCTTTTTGAGACAAGGTCTGACTGCAGTTCAGGCTGGCCTGCACTTCACTCAGTTACCCAGGCTGTTCTCGAACTTGTAACAATACTCATGCCCCGTCCTCCTAACTTCTGGGATTACAGGCATGTACCACCACTCCCAGGTCTTGTAAAGGTTTTCTTAATTTCCTGGTTATGAGAGGTTTTCTCTGGCCAATTATTGTCAGCATCTGCTGGTTTGTCTGGCTTTGTGGATGCTGCCAGTGGATTATCACTGTTTCTTGGGGCCGAGAGCCTACTCAGGCCATCTTCTCTTGGCAGCGTGGGATCAGGCAGCGTCAGTGTTGGTAAATTTTAACATCTGTGTATTCCTGTGCAATCCAGATTCCTATCTCTATGCAAGACACGGCCATTACCCTACTAGATCATCTTATTAAACCCTGGCCTAACCCCAGGCAACAGCTGGATTATTTTTTCTGCAGGTCAGTTTTTCAGTTTCTGGATTCATATGAAGGGAATCATACAACTGCAGTCTTCTCCCAAAGGCTTGTTTATCCATGTAATTGTGTTTTTTTCTTTTTTATTGATGAATAAGTATTTGTTGGTTGAAAGATAATATTTTCCAGTAAATATCCATATTTCTGTAATTGATCTGAAGATTCACTGTGATCTTGACTCTGAGTTTAGGCAGAAACTTAGATGTTAGCCAGCTTGCAGACAGGTGCGTGGGGGGCTACTTGACAAGCAGAGAAGCTGAGATTTTCCCCCTCAGTTTTTCTTTCACCTTCTTCATGATTAGCTATAGAGAAAACTCAAGGTGCGGTTTCAAATATAGAATGTGACCTCTGCACAAGAGAGAAGGTCCAGGGCTCCAAATCCATACCGTCAATGAGGGGTTTGGAAAAACTCAAGGCATCAAAACAAATAAACGAAAACCATTCAGCTCGGGAAGAAACCAGGGCCAACCTCCCTCTGAATCAGGCCCACCCACCCCATTTCTCTTGTAAAATAACCACAGCCTTGGAGGAGGGAAAGGACCTTCTTTGAATGACCAAGTTAATTACTGAAATTCATCCTAAGACTTTATTCACAGAAACCACCATCCTGGGCTGGCCTTCTGTGGGCCTGAAGCTGTGTTCTCCTCTCTCTGATTCTGAAACCTGTCATTTCTCAGTAAAGTCCACCTGTAATCTCTCTGGCTCCTATAAGTCTTGTCTGAAACATTTTATGAAAGACACAGGGAATCCAGGCGTATTGCTTGTTCCTTGCGATGTTAGGACCTGGCTTTGCTGTGACACGAGGATGGGTGTTTTCAGTCATTTTGAAACATTTGCAGCTTTTACATTAACGACGACATTCTTTTTTAACCCTATTACAACTGCACTGCAGCTAAAACTCTCAGTCATAACCCTTGCATATCAGTTAATCTTTTCATGCCCCTCTAACACTTTTCTTTTTTGGCCTGTATTCTGAATAAATAATTTAGTAATGTCTGTACTCTTCTGACAAATTTATCATCAGTTGTATCTAATTTATTGTTCAACCTGTGCATTGAGTCTCTCACTTCGATAATTATTTTTAATTTTCAGAAGTTATGATATGTAATTTTTCCACATGAATCTGGCCCCTTGCACTTTACTTTCAGGGAGTCAGTTTGGTCTTGGGTCACAGGTTAATGTAATGTAATTAATGCCTGTATTCAGTTAACTGCATCATCAGGCTTGGTTTTTTCTTCTGCCCGATGTTCTGTTTCCTGTGTGCTTTGCAATTCTTTTTATCTTTAAAATTTAGTTTTTTGTTTTTAAAGAGCAAAAATAAAAATAACAATAAGGTTTCCAAACAGGTTAGTAGGAGAGTTACTAATAATTAATCCACTGTATATTGTCTTTGTAGTGGTTATTTAGAGTACAAGATATAGGCATGCATTTTGTCCAAATAATATTAGTACAAACCTTTCTTTTCAATGAACTAAGAGAAACTAGCTGTATGATTATCTTAACTATCTGTGTATAAATAGATTTTTTAGTTTTTCCTTTTCTTTCTTTCCCCGCTTTCCCCTTCACAGTTTGCCTTTTCTTTTGAACGGTTTCTTCCCAATTCACAATATCTTCTGTAGTTTGGATCTTGTTTACTCACTCAGCTTCTCACATTAGTGAGTCAATACGATGCTTACACATATGGGTCTGGTTTATTTCACTTATGAGTATGGTCTCCAGTTGCATCCACTGACCTATAAAATTCTCCAGCTTACCCTTCTTCATGGTGGTATAATATATATAATCTTTTTTATCCATTCCTTGGTTGATGGGCACTGGGGTTGTTTCCAAGATTTAGGTATTATAGACTGTGCTGTTATAAACATTGGGTGGACATATATCACTGTGGTATGATGTTTTTATTTCTTCTCAGAAGATACCAAGAAGGGTAACAGTTGGGTCAAATGGAACTTCTAGTCCTAGTTCTTTGAGGAATATCCGCACTGATTTCCATGGTGGTTGCAACAGTCTACACTCCCACCAACAGTGGAAAAGAGTTCCTTTTTCCCCACAGCCCCTCCAGCATTTGTTATTGGTTGATTTCTTGATAAGAGCCATGCTTTCTGGAGTGAGGTGATATCTCAGTGTTGTTTTAATTTGCATCTCTCAAGTGACAAATGATGCTGAAGATTTTTTCATATATTTATTTGCATTTTTGTTTCTTCATCTCAGAAGTGTGTATTCATCTCAAATGCCCATACTTAGATTGGGTCTTTGAATATGTGGGATCTAAATTTTTTTAGTTCTTTATATGTTCAGGTATAAGTCTTTCACTGGAGGGACAACAGACTATAAATTTTTTCCCACTCTGTGGACTGTCATTTCATTCTGTTGGTGATTTTTTTTTATTGTGCAAAAGCTTTTTAAAATGGTGAGATTCCCATTTGTTGATTCTTTCTAGTACTTACCTTGGGATCTGGAATTTGTTCACAAAGCCTCTGCCTACACCTATGTCTTCAAGATTTCTACCTACTTTCTCTTCCAGTAAATTTAGTGTTTCTATGTTAATATTTACCTTTGATCCATTTTGACTTGAGTGCATGACAATAGGCATGGGTCTAGTTTTAGTCTTTGTCATCTGGAAAGCCAGTTTTTCTGGGATCATTTATTAAAGACACTTTCTTCCAGTGAGCATGTTTGGCTCCTTTGTCAGTCATCAGGTGGTTGAGTGTGTTTGGGGTTGCACCTGTATCTTCTGTTCTGTTCCACTGAACCTCAGGCCTGTTTCTTCCCCAATACTGTGCTTTAGAAAAAAAAAAAGAAAAGAAAAAAAAAAACCACAGTAGCTTTGTAGTATAATTTCAGGTCTGGGACTGTGATGCCCCCTGACTTGTCTTTGTTCCCAGAATTGCCTTTGCTATTCCAGGTCTCTCCTGGTTCCAAATGAATTTTAGGAATGTTTTTTTCTAGCTCTGTGATGTATGCTAATGGTATTTTGATTGGAATTGCATTATATCTACATAGTTGTTTGAGGAATATGGCTATTTTTACAGTGTTGGCTGTCCCTATCCAAGAGCAATGATATCTGATATCTTTTTTGATCTCCTTTATTAGGGTACAGTAATTTTCACGGTTCAGGTCTTTTATATCCTTTGTTAGTTTGACTCCCAAGTATTTAATTTTCTTAGACGCTATTGTGAAGGATGTGTTTTCCCTAATTTCTCTGTGAGTTTTTTGCTTGGGTATAGGAATGCTATTCTTTTTTATGTTGACTTTATATCTTGCTATACTGCTGAATTTGGATATTAAATCAATACATTTTTCGGAGTAATTTTGGGGTCTTCTATGCAAAGTATCATGTCATCTGCAAATAATGTTAATTTGATTTCTTCCTCTATCTTTATTTCTTTTATTTTTTTCTCTTGTCTAATTACTCTGGCTAATGTTTCCAGAACTATATTGAGTAGGGGTGGTGATAGTGGACATTCTTGCCTTGTTCCTGATTTTAGAGTGAGAGCTTTCAGTTTTTGACCATTTAATATGATGCTGGCTGTTGGTTTGTCATAGATGGCTTTTATAAGATTGTGGTAAAGACCATCTATTCCAATTTTCTGCAGAGTTTTTAGCATGGCTGTGTGTTAGACTTTGTCAAATGCTTTTTCTGCATCTATTAAGTGACCATGTGATTTTTGTCTTTGGTTCTGTTAATGTGCTGTATTACATTTATTGATTTATATATGTTATACCACCCCTGCATCCCTGGGATGAATCTAGTTAGATCATGATGTATGTGATCTTCTTATGATTCGCTGCATTCTGCTTGCCAGTATCTTATGCTTTTTGCATCTATGTTCATTAGGGAGATTGACCCATAGTTTTCTTTTTTAGGTGAGCTCATCTCTGTTGTGGAATCGGGTTAATACTTGCTTCCAGAAATGATTTTGGAAGTACTTCTTCCCTTTCAATTTCTCTAAAGAGTTTCAGCAGTAGTGGTATTAGTTCTCTAAATGGCTTGTAGTATTCACCAGTGAATCCATCAGGGCCTGGACTCTCTTGTGCCAGTAAATTTTTAACTACAGTTTCAATTTCATTGGCTGATATCAGGTTATTTACAATTTTTATGTCTTCTTGATTTAGTTTTAACAGTTCGGTTATATCCAGGAATCTGTCCACCTCTTCCATGTTTTCCATTTTATTAGAATATAGGTTCCCATAGTAGGTATTGATGATTTGGATTTCTAGAGGCTTCATTGCGATTTCCCCCTTTCATTCTTAATTGTTTGAATTTGTGTTTTTTCTTTCCTTTTTGTTGAGGTTGGCTAATGGCTTATCAATTTTATGTATTCTTTCAAAGAACCAAATTTTTGATACATTGACTCTTTGTATTATTTTATGCCTCTATTGCATTAATTTTTGCTCTTATCTTTATAATTTCCTCCCTTGTGCAAGCTTCAGGTTTGATTTGTTCTTTTTCTAGAAGTATAAGGTCCAATGTTAGATTGTTTGATTGTTTTCCTGATGTGTGAGTTTGTTGCCATAAATTTTCCTCATAAGTCTTCTTTCATTGCATCCCATAAGTTTTGGTATGTTGTATTGGTATTATTATTTAATTGTATGTATTAATTTCATCTTTAATTTCTTCTGTGACCCATTGGTTGTTCAGAAGAGTGTTGCTTACTTTCCATGTTTTAATGTAGCTTTTGTGATTTCCTTTGTCATTGATTTGCATTGTGCTATGCTCAGACAGCATGCATGGGCTGATTTCAATTCCCTACAATTACTTAAACATATTTTGTCAGCTAATATATGATCTACTTTGAAAAATTCCCATATGCAGATTACAAGAATGTATATACTGATGTTTTGGGGTACAATGCTCTATAGACATATACCAAGCCCATTTGTTCACAGATTAGCTTTAATTTTAATATTTCTTTGTTTTTGTTTTTTTGTTTTTTGTTTTTTGTCTAGTTGACCTATCTATTTGTGAGAGTGGGGCATTAAGGCCCCCTACTACAATTGTGTTATGATTATTTGTTTTTTCATGCTTGTTAATATTTGTTTTGTGTAGCTGGGTGAATCTATGTTTGATGTGTAAATATTTATGATTGTTGTATCTCTTCTTGGAATTTTCCCTTAACAAGTATACAGTGACCTTTTCTTCTCTTTTGATCAGTTTTGGTTTAATGTTTGCATCGTCTGCAAATAGAATAGCTACTTTTGCTTTTCTGTGGTTTCCTGTGGTATGGAGAATTGTTTTCCATCCTTTGACTTTTAGTGAGTGAATTTCTTTTTGTGTTAAATGTGGTTTCTGAATGCAGTATATTGTTGGCTCTTCTCTCTTGATCTGTTCTGCCAGTCTGCTTTTTTAGATTGGTGAGTTGAAGCCATTTGCATTGATGGTTATAACTGGTATACGTGGACTTTTAGTTTTCGTGGCTTTTTTCTCTGTTGTTTGTTCCCTTTCTTTCCCCTCTAATTGTTTGCCTGCCTGGTGGTTTCTTTCTATTAATGTTCATGTGTACAAACAACAGTTGTTCATTATCTCCTTCTAATTTGGCCTTCAGAACATTATGTAGGGCTGGTTTGGTGGTCAAAACGTCTTCAGTTTTACTTTGCCATGAAAGCATCATATTTCTCCACCAGCTTTGAATGATAGTTTTGTGGGATATATCAATCTGGGCTGAAGCTGGTTTTCCTTTGGGGCTTGCAGTACCTTGTTCCAAGCTCTCATCGAATTGAGGGTTTGTGTTGAGAGGTCTACTGTGACTCTGATGTGTTTTCCTTTATAGGTGATCTGTTTCTGTTCTCCAGCTACTTTTAATATTTTGTTCTTGAACTTAATTTCTGGGATTTTGATTATTATATGCCTTGGTGTAGATTTATTTTTGTCATGGCTACTTGGTGTTCTATGTGCTTCATTTATTTGTATGTCAAATTCTTTATCCATGTTTGGGAAATTATCTGCCATTATTACAGTGAAGAGGTTTTTAATTGCTTTTGTCCTGTCTTCAGCTTTCTCACTGTGAGTTTTAAGATATCATTTTCATTTCTGATTGCTAGTTGCGTTCCTGTCTTCTAGATCTGATATTCTATCCTTGGACTCATTCAATATGCTTCATGTGCTTTCAGTGGCATTTCTAATTGCTTGCATTTTTGTTTGGATATGACTAATTGATTCCCTTTCTTGTCTGTGTTTCCCATTCATGGTTTCCATTGGTTTCTTGAGCTCCTCTGTTTATCTGTGTCTACTTCGTTGTCTTTTATTTGGATAGTGATTTATTTTTGCATCTTAGAGGTTATTTTTTGACAGTATCTTCTATTTATTTTTTTCTACTTCTGCTGCTATAATTTCAGAGAGGTCCATTTGTTATCTTTTGATTTCTTCCATATCTTTGAGTTCTGGTATTGCCCTGAGTCGGCTGGGTGTTTGGGATTGCATTAGGCTTCCTCATCTTGTCATTTTCCATTTTATTTTGTTTTCTGTGCTGATGCTTGTAGATCTCTTATGTTAAATCACCTTATCACTGATGTTGAGGCTTTCCTAGCAGGTGTCTGTTCCTCCAGACGTTTTCTAGATGTAGGTAGTTCTTGGTCTTTATGTCTGTCTCAGGAACCTACCTTCTTAATATATTAAGACTGAGAAGTTGCTATCTATTTCATGTAAGGTCCATTTCTTTGGTACCGGGCTGTGGTGGTAGTTATGGACCTGTACAATTGCAGTGTTGTCATATGGAGGGAAAACTGGTTTTAGCCGGTATGACGTTCTGCTAAAGTAGTTCTTTTGGCGCTAATCATAGACTCAAGTATAGCCTGGCTACTGACAAACCGTGGTAACTATTAGCCTGATATCTATAATCATAAGAGGAAGGTCTATGGAAATATAATATAATCCAACTTACACCAGGAACTTGTGTGCAATGATTTTCCACTTAATAGAGTGATTTTACCCTGTTGTCTGGCAGAGGGGATCAGGAGGGGAGGATGAAGAGATGAATGAGGTTAAATATAGTAGGAGAAAGGCTGGAGGGCACAGAATGGTCTCCCAGGTTTTGGGTATTTGGAGGATACGGAAGGGAAGGATTGGAAGCAAAGGCCTAGGCCTTTTGAAGTGAACCAGAAAGAGAAGAGACAATGTTTACTCATACAAAAGCATCAAAAGTCAAGTGAGATATTTGACCAAAGAGAGGAAGAGGTCAAGTAGAATAAAACATAGAGGTTAGAGGTCACCTGTTAGCTTGTATTGCTAATGTTGCCTGTAGTTCCACCTGTCTATCGTGTGCACCTTGGCCAGGGTCCCACTGTGTCGCTGGCATTCCTGCAGGTCTCTGGGCTCTGAGTCCAGCCAGTGGAGGGAGGGGGGTGGATCTCAGACTTCTGTGTCTAGCCACACTCTCCTGGACAATGGAGGGAGGGAGGAGCTGAACTCTGACCCCTCTGGCCAGCTGTGATGCCCTGGGGCTTGTGAGTATTTTTAAATGACTAGATTCTGTAGCAATTTTTTGGAAAATGTTCTATTGGAGATTCTGTTAATCAGTTCTAATACCACAAGACTACATTAAGTGAAATTCTTTATCTGAGGTGCTGCAAGCAACACACATAGCATAAATTCTGTCTGTACTTAGGACTAAATCTGGTGAGGGAAATTGGAAAAAACCTATCCTCCACTGAGTCTTTAGCTAAAATCAAGAGCATTTGCTTGTAAAGACTGTGTTCAGACTTGCAAACCTCCTGCCTGAGCCTTAAGTGCTGTGTTTACAAGGTTTTCTCTTTCTGCATTTTAGGACCGGTTTTTCCCTGTAAATCAGCATTTGGTGAGAGATGTGATGTTTATATTTTGCCTGTGAACATTAGTCACCTTTGGACTCTCAGCCTAGAGTCTGCTCTAGTTTGCAACACCTTTACTTTGTGAAAATACTTTTAAAAACAACAGTGTTTTGGTGAAACTTTTCATGTTGCTAAAATATGAACCCCTCTGTCATTCCTAAAAATCCTTCAGTAGAGTTGGTTAGCTATTTTAGTTTTCTTATTTGTTCTGGCTATATATATATATATATATATATATATATATATATATATATATGGAGTTTCTGTGTAAGACAGATGGAGAGGGCGTTTGTAGGATTTTAAGACATGGATGCATTAAATTAATCATTTCAGTGGGAACTTATTCAGAGGCAGAGGTCACCTAAAGAAGATAAGACCTCTGAGAAATTTTTAAAAACATTGTGAAAAACTTTAATTGCTACTGACTTCAGATTATGTACTTTTTATTTGATTTGATTCTTTAATGTACTGAAGCACATCACCCTCGTTGAAGTTTGATGAAAGCAAAATTGTTTCTCAATGTGGATTTTAATTTTTTCTTTTCTTTGATTTTTGTGTCTTAATCTAATAATCTAGCACTAATTTTACCAGACTTCTAAGCTATCCCCCTCCCATTACAAACAAGGCTTTGAAAGGCATCTTTTCTTAAACCTTGTATTTTTATTTAATCAGTGGCTATCACAGTTTCTGACTAGGAGCAACAGGAGAAAAGCTCAAGCAGTGATTATGCAATTGATTGAGTTTCAGTTCAGTGATTGAATTATGTTTCTGTCTTCTGAGAATCTGAACAAAGGAAATCTCTTTAAACAATTTAGCATAATTGCTTTCAAAAACTTTTTTCAAACTTGAGCATATAATGCATAGTAATTTTTATGGTAAACAACAAGAATAATTAATTATTGCTTTTGACAATAGAAACATAATCTAGTGCTAAATAGTTCATGTCCTGACATTTGTTTGGATCTTTGTAAATTGGAAAATGGGATATAAATGCTAGGCTTTATTTAATTCAGATATGAATTGGCCTTTTTACTAACCCCACTGGTAATTGCTTTAGAAAATCCCAATGCTGCTGTCAAATAGAAAATATGAGCAATCAGACCCCGTGTGAGCCCTGCAGGTGCAGAGAACAGGGAGTCGCGGGTGGTGCAGGCCACAAGCTCCTCTCTCAAGAAGAGAGTCAGAGTTCAGTCTGTGACAGTGGAGTATATCCCGTGGACCCACCACGACACTTTCAGACTTAGATTGGGAGCTGCTTTACCTACTGGGATCAGGTATCTGTTCTAAAAATCCATTTAGTGGGAAATACTGGTTCAAGAGGCAGAAAGTGCATGGCATGTGAAAGGGATCATAAAACTGTTCAGTCATTATATGATTATACACCAGTATTATAACAATTGCCTATATTTTGATGTTTCAGGTTCCTGCATTCTGCAACCCCCCCCAATATTCTAATTTAAATTTCAATGATTGGAACCAAATGATTAACTTTGTTATGGTTTCTGATCAATCACTGAACTCAATTTTATGGCTGGAATTACTCTGACCAGCAATAACAATTATTTGCAACTGCAGAGAATTCTTTAATCATTTTCTTCTCTTCCCTGAAGACCCCAGGCTTTATATCAGCATGAAGACGGATCTTGTGCACATGAGAAGGGAACCAAGAAATGGATGGAAGGGGAGGGTGTGGAGGGGAAGGGAATAGAAAGTCTTAAAATGTGCCATGCCCATCTATCAACTCATTATTGATGATAAAGTCATTACATGCTGCAAAGATGGACTAATAAAATGAAAAAAAAAAGCAAAATAGCTGTGGTAGTACATGCCTCTCATTGCAAGTCTAGCATTCTGATAGGCTGAGGCAGGAAGATCACAAGTTGAAGCCTAACCTGGGCCACTTAGAGACAGCCAGATTCTGTTTCAAAATACAAAATAAAAAAAGGGCCTGGGATGTTTCTCTTTCTCTAGTCTCTCACTGTGCACTCAAAAGCACTGTCTTGTGTGTTTGCATTCAACCGAGGTAATCAGCTGAGGAGGAAAGAGACACATGGTTACTGATGTCTCAGTTAAAATATGTATCATCAAACCTTGGATGTCAGCAAAAGATTGAAAACCACCTCCTTAATTGTCTACGTGCATTTAAGAAAACTAGCTCTCTTTGTGCAGTGGGATACTATGCAGTGATCCACAGTTTATGAGGGACTTTGGTGAGATTGTATAAATGATACAAATTTCACTAAAAAGAAGTAGCTAGGGTCATCCATACCTTAGGATTTTGGTTTTGTATAAAAGGTGGGCAAAAATATCAAATGAAATACATATCAAAAAATTTCAAGGGCTCTCTGAGTGGTGAGACGGATAGGTGACCTAAAATACTTTTTATGTTCTGTTGTTTTTCTTAAATTCTGAATGATGATCTCCTACGTTTTTATCATGATAAAAAATAAAATGTATTTAAAAGGGCAACGATTCTCCTCTGAAGCAGGCATCAGTGAGCTGTAGCCAAATGCAGCAGCCACTTGAATTGGGAGAGGAGACTTCAGGAGAGCCCAGCTCTGCACCCGTGTGCACTAGCAGTGTTGGTTTTCACGCTCACCACGGCTGCAGCGCCCTGGAGGTGAAATGGACACTGTATGGCTATCAAGCCCTGAGGATTTACTAGATGTACCTGCCCAGAAGCAGCGAGCTGCTCCTGACCCTGGCCCTGCAAGGTCTCCTTGCTGTTAACCTCATCCTACCAACCTCAGGGGAGCAGCTCCGGCCGGTGCAGCTCCTTCTTGGGCTCTGGCTTTTCCCTCCTTGCGTGGTCCCTCGCTGGGCTTTGGCAGCTCAGGTCTGTGGGCTGTGCGGTCGGCTCCCTCCGAGAGCTCTGGGAAAGCCTGGAGCCCTCCGCACTGTTGGACACATTGGTGTGGTGGCCTGGGAGGACTCACAGCCAGCTGCTTCCTGGTGGACTTGGGGGTCAGAGGTCCAGCTCACACTTCCACCCTGTGCAAATTGTTGTGGACCCAGGCAACTCTGGGCTCGGAGTTCTGCCCAGCTGCCTCAAAGTGGCCTCACTCTTCTTGGAGCCCAGTCCACCTCGGGACAGTCTCACTATCTGTTCCTGGCCACCTCTCCTGCCCCTGGCATCTCTAACGAGGCCAGTAGACATGTGCAGGAGCCCTTCCTCATTGTCAGTGGAGAAGAAAATTGGTTTTCCCCATTCTTGAAGAATGCACAGGGTCTTAAGAATGAGTCAGTTAAAAACGGAATAATAAGGCCACAAAGCCTAGAATGAACACCGTGTCACCTGCTAGCCTAGCACAGCTGCATACTTCAAGTAGGTTGAGACACCTTGTATGTGTTTTTCCTTTGCCTCTCCTGTGCATTCTGAGTGTGATGCTACAGTACAGATTTTCTGGTGATGCATCAAATCTGAGAACGTTAATGTCATGAATTTAAGAGCTCATTGTGTCTACGGACCCCAGAATTCATGTCTTTACCAGTGAGTTTGGGCTATAGCACCATGTTAAAATCCTTCTGTCTTCTCTCTCTAACAAACTGTCCCTTCTGTCCGGTCTCAAGCTCAGACAGTTTGGTCCACTTTATGGCTCCAGTTCCATCTCTCTTAGCTGGGAATTCTGCCCATTCTCACCTGATTTAGACACATTTATAGTTTGTTTCTGGTAGAGTTTCTTCCCATTTATTTATTTATGGTACCAGGAATCAAACTGAGCACCTTGTGCTTGCTAGGCAAGTCCTGTGCTGCTGAGCTGTATCCCCGGCCCTCCTTTTAAATACACTTTTACTAAGATGTGTCTTACTCTGAGTAACTAGTTCGAAGGTAATGATACATAGTGTAATAACTAAGGTTATTCTCTTATTATGTGATTGTGAAATTTTATAGTTTCATGTGAAATAAAAAAATACAATTGATGGACCTAATCTGTCTCTCTCTCTCTCTCTCTCTCTCTCTCTATATATATATATATATATATATATATATATATATGTTTGAAAATATGCATATCCCTATAACAACATTGCCCAAGTCAAGGTATTTAACATACCCATCACCTTTAAAAGGAGGTTTTAGTGACAGAATTTTTAACGTGAAATCTGCCTTATGAAAACATGCTCCGTGCACAGCTCTGCATAGCTGACTGTGGTCACGGTGCACACAGTAGGCACTAAACTTACTCACACTGGATAATTACATATCCACTCAACAGTGCTCCATCCTGATCTCTCAATTCCTGGCAGCCATTGTCCTAGTTTTCTTTGAGTCATGATGTTATTTATAATAATCAAGCTAGAAATAGTGCAAATGCCTATGGTCAGATGAACCAGTGTTTTAAAACGTGGCATGTTCATGGAATGGAGTATTATTCGACTTTGAAAAAGAAAGGTCTTACCATGGATGACAACACGGGTGATATTGTAATCAGTGGAATAATCCTGTCACAAATACCACAAACAGTCAAAGGAGAAACCCTCACTCCGTATGGACACTGCTGAGTTCATTATTGCTTAAGCTCCTGTTATTTGATAGTCCTTGCCTCGTATTTTAATAGCCACCATCTAGCTGAATATTTTGGGTACTGACGCACTTGCTGGTACCTGAAGGGATGGTCATTCTCCTGCAGGCCGAATTTTAAAAATTCTTTCCCCATCTCCATCTCCGTGTGGCTGTGGCAGGAGCGTTACTGCTGCGGCCTCCGATTCCCCTGTGTGTCTCGGTTCTCAAGACTCTTCTCTCAGCACGCGCACCTGTCACTCATCCATCCACTGCTCCCTCAGGATTTTGCTTATGTCCTCAGAATTCCACGGCATCGTGAACGGTCGTTGTCATTCAACACCGAAAATGGAGCCGGGCACCTATTCTGAGCTTTGTCAATATTAGCAGAAGAAAAACACAGAGGAAAGTAAAAAGTGTGCAGAGAATTCAAACAGCACCTCTCCTGGCCTCCTGGAGCCCCAGCAGGGAGGGAGGTGTGTGTTGAGGTAACCGTGGGCCTGGAGACATCTTCTGCGGTCACCCCTCCTGCGGGGTCCTTTGAGAAGCAGAGAAGTCTCTTTTTCAAGAGCGGTGCATGTGTAAGCACCCGCAGCACCCTCGCCTTCATCACGCTTTCCCCTTGGGAAGAATGGAGCGCTGCTGACTGACTGCACGCTCCCCGCCCCGACTCGCCCTGTGCTTTCCCAGCTGCAATTTCTTTGCCTGCGCTTTTAGGTCATTCTTCACCTTGGTACTTTTTGAGAGGGGCAAGGAATGACGTCTTATCATTTGTCATTGAAAACTGGCCTTCATAAATCTGAAAGTGGACGTCACATTCGGGGAGGATGCCGTGAGCGACAATCAAAGGGGAGAAGTCATTCAGCCTGGGCGTGAATGTGTTGGCCGCTGGTTCCAGGCTGTGTCTTGAGCTTTTCTGTCTCTATGTCTCTGGGGCCTCTCTTGAGCTGATATCCCAGACACTCGCGCTGTAGCAGTGGCTGAGCTGGCTGCAAATTCCTTCCAGCACACAGCGGAATGGGTCCCTCGGCCCCAGCGGGAAAGGGAGGAGTGCGGCGCTGGAAATCCCAGCAATTCCTTGGGGGAAAAAAAATCTCCTTTTCCAGGGAGACCTGGCCAAGGGTGAACTTTTTAACCTTTTACTTTATCATTTCAAGTTTTTTGGGAAAGAATTACTGCCAGTGGGATTCTCAGTGAGTGTGTGTGTGTGTGTGTGTGTGGTGAGGGTTGAACTCATGGTTTGCACAATGAGCTCTATCCCAGGACCTTATTTTTAAAATTATTATTCTTTCTTATTTTGAGACAGGGTCTTGCTAAGTTGCTCAGCTGCTCAGGCTTGACTTGAACATGTGAACCTCCTGGATTCCAAGGGCTGGATGGAATTCCAAGTGTGTCCACTAGGGCCGGATTCTTGATATCTTCAGGAGAGGGCTGGCCCTCAGCAAGGGAGGCTGATCAAAGGGGTGCTCTATGTGTAGGCCGTGGCATGTGACTTGGAAGGATGCCTGAGTCAGGGCTTGGTCTTAGGCCCGGTAGTCAACACAGGCAGAAACTGAGGCAGATGATGCTGAGGGCTGCCGGCTTGTGTTACCTGAACTCCTGGGAGAAATGATTTTATGCAGTGGATGCTAATTTACTCACCTGTGATGAGGCGTGGAAGGCATGGGGCTAGCTTTCCCTGTGGAGGACTCTCTGGGTGCCCTTAGTCTGTGAGGACAGTGCATACAGCATGGAAAAGCTTGTGCGGCAGAAGACGGCTTTTCAGGCTCAGGACTGAGCTGGCTGTGGTGGTGAGGCCAACCTGCTGCTTCTGCACCCACAGTAAAGGTTGTCTTTCTGCAGCTTCTCCCTTTCCTTCGGGTCCTGCTGGAGGAGGTCATTTCCCTGACTGTGGCAAGTGAGCATAAGGAACCATCACGGGGAACTAAATAAAATATCATGCCCTTATCTGATGGCTAAAACACAGACAGACAGACAGACAGACACACACACACACACACACACACACCCACATGAAAAGTGAAAAGAAAAACTGAGAATATCAAATGCTGTTTAGGATACACACCAGCAGGAATGTGCATTCATGTTTGGTGGAAATGCAAATGGTACAGCTACTTTGGAAGACAGTTTGGCAGTTTCTTACAAAGCTAAACATAACCTCCTTATACAATCCAGTAATCATGCTCCAAAGGCATTTATCCAACTGAAACATCCAACTGATGTGATCATTTATCCAACTGATTTGATGGCTTATGTCCATGCAAACGCTTGCATGCGAATGCTTATCGCAAATTTATTTATAATCGTCTCTAACTGGAAGCAATCAAGATCAGCTTCAATAGGTGAATAGATAAACTGCTGTGTAATCCTACAATGAAGTATTATTTGACAAAGAAGGAATAAATGAGCTATCAAGCAGCAAAAGTATATGAATGCACATTACTAAGTAAAACAAAAACTTTTACTATGTGATTCTAACTGTCTGATGTTACAGAATGCAAAACTAGTGAGGTAGTAAATAGAACCAGGAGTTTGGGGGAAGTGTTAGAAGCCAAAGGAATTGAATCAGTGACATGGGGAACTGTGAGGGTGAGGTGCTTAATGGTGTAGTGCTGTATGGATATGCATCTCACATCATGCATTTGTGAAAATGTAGAAATTTACAACAAGTGAGTGAAGTTAGTGTATGTTAATTATAAAAAGATACCTTAGGAGATCAGGGCATTTCAGAGTGGAGAGCACAGTGTGACAAAACCTACACATATTACAAAACCTTACTGAGAGGGGTAGGAGAATAAGGTGTTGACTTAAACGACTTGAGAGGAGTTTGTAAGACTAGAGACAAAAGTGATATACAATTATTGCAATCTGATTGATATTGTTGATTCCCATAGGGGCATGGGTTAACAGTCCTCGTACTATCAGACAACCATACCAAAATCAAATACATGCATTTCTTATTTAAGCTATATTCCCATAACTACATCATTACATGGACTGGACACTAAGTGAAGACTTGCATATAACTTGTTATTACAGTATTCAGAATAAAGCCATGGTCAAAGGAAACTCCAGCTTGATGACTTTGCTTTTATTTGTGTAACTGTTACATGCAGAACTGTAATGTACAGCAGAACACAAAACCACAGGACCATACAGAATAGTACAGTAGGCAGAAATTACAGTACTCTATAAGCAAGGTACGCTACACAGAAGAAACATACTGAGCCTCTCTCAACAAGATGTACAGAACTGTACAAAAATAAACATCTGTCTCAAATCTGAGTACTGAGCCTAATGTCTAAACCGTGTGTCTGGAGGGTAAGTCTGAATAGCTGCTAAGCAGGTAGCATGTTAGACAAGTGGATGCTGGAGGGCTGAAGCCAGGTTTCTTGCTGGTGGTGTCCAGGTCAGCAAGGGAGGGAAGCTAGAATGATCTGCGTGACAATGAAGGAGGGCTGGAGAAAACTGAAGAGCTCATTTTTAGATTGTAAATACAGAAATTGCATACAAAATCATTTGTGGAGACAAAGTCATTCGTGCATACAAAATCATTTGTGTGTGTATTTGAGCAGCCACACATATTCTTTTGCTGTGTCACTTCAATGGACCTAGAAATAACAACATCCTGATTACAATGAACGCACCCAGCACCTAAGTCTTGGTTTCTATCTCCATTCTGGAACAAAATGAACCAGTAGAGGAACCTGGGGAAAATGGACAAATCTAGGGCTGAGCAAAGGTACACAAAGAGACCACAAAGCACTTTACTGCTGCTGGAAGTTAAGAAATATTCACAAACAAAACAATTCTCCCCAAAGGAAAGCCAGAAAAACTCCAAAGTACAAAGACCGTGGGACCAGTTTCTGGTACCAACAACAACAACAGCAACAGCAACAACAAATGGAAGTATTGTACGTGTGTGAATAGTCAGATCCACCTTAAAGAGAAGATGATTAAATTTACCATTGCTTCTCAATATTTCCTCAATCCAGTTCTTTAGCCTCAAAGGAAATTCCCTTTGTCCCATGTATTCCAGCTGTAGAAAAAGAATAAAACCTTGACCTTCATTTTCAGAAGGTTCTGTATCATATATTGGCATTAGTCAAAAGGCAACTACTACCTGAACAAGTCCTGATGTAGGAGTGGCCCTGAAAGTGAGCGGATGTGGACAGCCCTCTCAGAGCATGGACCTTCGGGAGAATTCTGAACTGTGGGCTTTGCATGGAAGGAGAAATGACCAGCGATGTACCTTATTCATGGAAGCTGACTCACAGTTTGCCTGGTTAATCAAGGATTTGTTGCTGGTTGGTTAGAAAGAATTTTAGGGAAAGACAGGAGGTGGGATTTGCTGGATGGGCAGAGAGTGTGAAACCATCTTTGTCCCATACAAACATGCAAGAGGACATCTTCTGGAGAAAGAGACCTCGGTAAGGAAGAGGGCATGAAAACCCAGCCTGCAGATGCAGACAGCCACTGGAAGCTTCCTCCTTGGCTCACTATCATGGACCCCAATGCTGCTATGCCGGAAACCTACCCCGCAACCTGGTGCTAGTCAGAGGCAAAGTCTACGGGAAGTAACTAGGTTTGGATGAGACCGTGAAGAGGAGCTACGGTACTGAGCTCTGGGTGTCCCCAAATAACGGCAGCTGAGGGCACGTTAGGAAGGGAACCCTCACCCACCAACCCACCTTGCAGGCAGGCATGGTGATCTTGGACTTCCAGGCTTCAAAACTGTGAGGAACGACTGTTGTTTCTGACACCCGGTGTGGGGCATTCTGTCATGACGCTCCACAGTATGACACCTATGTTCACCCCAGGCCATGGCGGCAGAGGTGGGGGCTTTGCAGGGCTTTGACCTGCACACTTTACAACACTGACACTGCTGTGACACTGCAGCTGGGCAGTTCCTGGGCTGCTGGTTCAGGTCTGTTTCCGGGGGCATCAGCCAGTTCCCTGACAATGAGATGATTATGCTGTCACATTGTAACCTTTTCATTATGGACTGGGGACATAGCGCTTACATGTCCCTGGATATAGATTTGTTTTTTATTCTTAGAATGCTTCTGCCAGCTGCAGCGATTTTGACAAGTACCCTGTCACCTGGGGGGGGGTGCAGCTTAAAGTTACCTTTCGTCCATCGATGGCTTGGTTATGATGAGGGGAGATGCATGTAGAGAGTTGTCTTGCTCTTCTAATGTGTGGAACTTGTGATTGGCTTGGACAAGGATATAAATAAACTTTGCAGGCCTTTTGCTTTCTGTTTGTTGAATCCTGAGATTTTCCTCTCCAAAAAAGGCAGCCTTCCACCTATGGGTGACACAGCATCTCATGCAAGTGGAAGTCGAGACTGCCACTAGGCTAGTTGGGGTCCTTGGGCTGTGAACTATTGATGACTGACCCCAGTTATTAAGAATGAGCTGGGTTGCCGCTCACAAGAGCTGATTACATTCAGAAACTAGGGGTGTCTGTAGAGTGGCTCAGTAATTCCAAGATTTGTGTTAGAAGTCAAAAGAAGACTGTAATAAATTTGCATGCCGAGGGCTGGTAAGGATTCCATAGGTGCAGGGCAGACATAAATCAGTTGTGTCAAAGAATTTTTGGGCCCAGTGCGAGGAATAGTTCATTTTAAAAAAATCCAGTGTTTTTGCAATGGATCCATCAAAAGTGAGGCCCCACTGCCCTCTCCAAACACTGCATGTTAGAACGCACATCCTGCCCCATGTCTAGAACCCTGGTCAGGGGGATTCTGTCAAGAACAAAGCCTCCACCAGCTTCACTCCACCCCAGCAAGCCCTTCTGAGCCTTTCTTTGTGCATAGCAGGCCTAGCTGCTTCACCGGAGGAGCCTAGGCAAAACCACATGGCAGGGTCTCCTGCCCAACAGTGCTGACACTGACCACTCAGCCACACTGGAGCGCTCCCCGGAGCAGTCCCTGCGTGCCTCCTAGCACATGTACCCAGGAAGCTGCCTCTACTGGTCAGGAGCCAAGTAGGAAACCGGAAGCCACCGGAAGCACTTGAAAGACACAAAGCCAAATGCAGAGTTGGCTAATCCAGTAATGAAAGCGCTGAGAAGACTAAAGGAGTCAGGGAAGGTGGACAGATATAAGCATCATTCGATGCATCATCCCCAGCCGTGGGATCAAAGGCCAAAAGGAGGAGGCTTCCTTGATGCTTAGCAGTGAAGATTACGCCACAAAACCTGGCACTCCAGTGGGGCAAGGACAGTCTGCAAGGACAGTCTTGCTGCCGTGGTGCTGCTACGGCCTCCCCCTCCAGTTCCACCAGGGCTCCCTCACTGCCTGACCTCGTAGAAGGCAGCTGGCACTTAGCCCAGAGCACCCAGGCCCTAGGCACCAGCCCTCGTGCATGACAATGTGGAAGACGAAGGGTGATTTGGAGGATCAAGCTCCCAGGGCAACCTCAAGTCCCACCAAGGACGGAGGTAATAATGCTGGCCAGTGCTGTGTCGTAAAGCATTATGACTGCAGGGGTGAGGGAAGACTATAATCAAGAGCATGCGTGACAAATCCATAAGCTGGTGAAACTGGCTGAGGAGCCACAGTTTGGCCTTGACCATGACCACGAACAGTGCTAGGATGTTTCAGTCCCAGCACTGGCGGTGCCTCAAACCCATGCATTTTGTGTGCAAACTCCTTCCCTTCCAGAAACCCAATGGCATGGAAGACCTGAGCTCCCTTCATGAACATTAATGCTGTCACTGGTTCATCTGAAAAAATAAAAACCAGGTCATGTCTTCATTTTGTAGTCTGTAGTCCAAGATACCCAGAAAGAATGTATCTGTCTATCGAGAATATCTCACTGGAAACAAATTCAGTCTTTTGCAGGGGAGCCCTAGAAGGGCTGGGTTGCTGCTGCCTTCAAAGACAACCTGGGGCTCCCACTGCCCTCTGCTGGGTCCACATCGAGTCCCCATGGGGTTTCAAAGCCCACAACAAGAGGACAGACCCTCTCCTTTGTGATTAGTTTATGAGGATATCACCAACGTTTGCATAAAGCACAATTTCCCAAGTATTGTACCAATCACAGGTATGTCATATCATTGTCATACCCACCCAAAAGCACCCCATAAAACCTTATTGTTACACCATTTTACTGTTAAGAGCAGTGCAGCTCCTCACCCCGATTCCTGGTGACCTCTAGAAATCAAGATGACCATAGGGAAGATCGGGGGGTCACCAAGACTCTCCCAGCCAACCGAGCAACACCATCCTTCTCCGGGGATTTTAGTCTGTCTTCAGGTAAAACCCTGAGATTTGGGGAGTTGAAGAGAGATGGTGTGAATCCCATGTAAAATTTGTACCTTGGAGTATTTGTGCTTTGTACATACTTGGTGTGAACTAATACTAATACACCAGACTCTGTGTGTGGCAAAATATTTAAGGTTAGGGTTAGGATTAGGGTTGTGGGGTTTGGGGGAATTTAGAGTTGAGGGAATCTTCTGTACTCTCCAAACCTGCTACAGGTAATACTCTTATTTTTCACACTTCTCTTTTCAAACCCTGCCATGACTCTGTTTTGTTAAGAAGAGCTGGGAACCAGTACAAGGTGCCAGTTATTTTTAGGATGCGTGTATTTGGTTTCTGACTTCAAAACTGTTCTCTCAGATTCTGCATTCCGCATTCTCCTCCAGCCAAACCACCCGATGAGATAAGTCCAGGGCACCAGTGGCCTCCCTTGCACTCTGTTCTGACTCATCCTGAGGGTGATGTGATTAGTCACTAATGGGGACAGCCAGAGTGAATCAATTCCACATTCCAGTCATGCAGAATTATTCCTTCTAGACTACGGTTATAAGGTGGCGCTATGCAATGCAGCCAACAAATCCTCATGTGGAATTAAATGAAAATCTTGAACACCCCTGCTTATATCCTGGCTCATACATTCTCTAAATGTGCAATCTTGGACAAGTCCCTTTTCTCTTCAATTCTCCTGTCCTTCTTCTCTAAAACAGAGGTGTGTTAGAGTTGTGTTATCCTGTACATAACAACATAAAATCCATATAAAGCATCTATAATGAGATCTGGAAAAAAGTAGGCATTCCATCCACACTAATGTCCTTTCTAATTCTCTGCATTAAAAATGGAACATGACGGGGCTGGGGATTTAGCTCAGCCGCATAAGTGCATGACTTGCAAGCAGGCAGTCGTGAGTTTGATCCCCGGTACCAATTAAAAAAAAAAAAAAGGAACATAAGAAACCAATAGCACCTGGGCACATCGTTATTTTCCAGTATCCTAACCAACAAGCCATTCTTGGCTTGAATCCCCCAGAGATGAGTAACTCCCTATGCACTGGGGCCGCCAATTCTAAGCCTATAGGGAAGAGATTTTTCTTCTCAGTGAGTGGACAGGACAGGGTGGCCTTGGGCAGGGGTGCCATGTGCATATTTTGGTTTCTCATAGTTAATGTCTGACTATGACCTGCCAAACAGGCCTGATGTTCCCAGATGCTTCTCACTCCACCACTGTGAAAGGGAAAGAAAGTGAAACTTCAGAAGCCCGAGAGTTTTCTGATGAGGTTTGAGACATGCCTGAGCTCATGAACAGGGAAGCATCAGCTATAGTTGTGTGGCAAATTCGATTCTACTACTCCTAATAATCATGTGTGATATCTCACTCCTAAGCCTACTGCACAGGAACCAAAAAAGGGATTGGTGTGGGCAGTGCCTTCCAGGACTGCACAGGCTACCTGTGAGAGATTGGTGGGAGCTTTAGGAAAGGTCCAGCTGGAATCTGGAGTTTCGTATGAGTGCTTCTTGTGGCATTCATTCCCTTTCCTTATTTCTCCCAGGTGAGAAAGCCCAGCGCGAGAGACAGATCCTGAGATGGCTCTGGATACCTCCACCTCCCAGGCTCACATCCTGGAGTGAGGATCAAGTCTGTGGCTGGTCTTTATCCTTCAGAGTAAAGCAGAGAAGCTGTCATTTCCGTGACCTCAGTGGGTAAGAGTGCAATGACTGTGATTCTAGGAGACTCTGGCTTTCTTAGATGGTGATGGCACCCAAACTGATTGGCTGTTCACCACCAATCAGCACAGCAGAGGACCTTTCATGCCTGGCCTCAGTTTGGTGTTGCCCTGCAGCTGGCTGAACTCTGCCCTGACCATACTGCTCTCAGTTTAGCTTCATCCCTGGCTCCAGGTTTGGCTGCATGGTTTACAGGTGCTCTTGGGGCCAACTGACTATATTACCTGAGGACTCCTGGCACACCTGCTAACTTGGCATTGCACATGCCGACTTGGCATTGCACATGCTGACTTGGCATTGCACATGCCAACTTGGCATTGATCATTATTGGGCATTTCTTGGGCAGCTATATATTAACCCTCTTTGGCTTGACACACGACTGTCTCACAGGCAGCCTCCTCTGTGGTCCTGGCCCGGTGTTGGTCATTACTGTCCCCTTCTTGGTTACTGTATTGTAGGGTGAGGTGTAGGGAACATCACAGTCCTTTCTTTTTTCCCTCAACTAGGTGCAAGATAAAAACCAAGTTACTTTCTCCCCCCTGTTGATTTTTATCTTGTTGGCTTTGTCATTTGGATGGATTGGCCTGCTGGTACCCAATTAATTTGCTTCTCTTTTCAGCTTTGTCCACTTCAAAAAATGCTGAATGCATTGCCTAAATACCCACATCGAAAATGGATATTCGTGGCAAAGTTGGACAGGAGACAGTCTTGTTCTCCAACACAATTTTAAAACTCCTGGTTATTTTTTAACATAAGGAAAAGCAAATAGAGGTTGAATGTTTTTTAAACATTTAGTAGGGGTGCTTGAGAAAAATGTAATCCTCTTGTGCTTAAGAAGTGAAATCCCAATGCCTTGACTAGTTCCTGCTATGGCAAACAGAGAGGTGTGCTAGGCTTTGGCTTTGGAAGGAACACCAACTGTTAGAGCAGACACAAGAAGCAAACCTATGTGATGACGTTTTGTCAAACACGGAGCGCTTGAATCACCACGGCCTCTCCTTCAGCACGCTGTGCATCTCCACCAGCGTTGCTCTGGATGGAGAAGCTTCGTTTATTCTCTTAGAAGGAAGCATTGAGGCAGAAAGACTGAGGTGTGGGGCCGTGTTCCCAGCCTCCCCTTCCGCCTGCAGGTCCCTCCGTTGGAAGAGGAGGTCAGTAGGCCTGAGGGTCCCTAACCTGCTCAGGACCCCTGAAGAAGGCAGGCGATTGAGGACGTCCCTCTGGCTACACCAGACACACGTGTGGGCCGGCACTGGATGGAGATGCTCAGTGATTTATGCAGGTCATCAGGTAATAATAACTTTCAGTCCCACAGTGCAGAGTTATATTCAAACCTGCCAAAAAGGAGAAAAGATTATAGTTTTTTTTTTAACTTATACTTGAGTCATTGATCGTTAAGAAACAAAACAGTGTTGTGTTTGCCAAGGGACTAAGGTGGAGCCTTTGAGGTGTTGTGCCCACTTTTTGGGACCACTTGTGCGGGGGGAGGGGGGGGTCACCAGGCAGTAGTAATGAGGAGCACCCTAATGGAGGGCGTCATGCAGGCTGGCTGTCTACCCCGTATCCCCCAAATCAGGCCTAACCAGAAAATACACAGCCATGAAAACTAAGCCGGTGGTTACTATGGTGATGGGCAGTGCCATGCAGAAGTGTATACCTCACTCTCCTCTTGCTCATGGCTAGGTTGATCAGAGCTGGAATGTTTGATCTCTATGCTTCAAAGGTGATTATTTTCCGGTTAGGTCTTATTTTCGTGGAGACTCGGGATTTCTGTTAATATCCACAACCTCCCTCTAACATAGGTATTAATATTTTTTAAAACAAGAAAACAAAGACTAACAAAAGTTGAATGCACAAAACTATGCAACTTTAAATTTCAAACGTGTGGAGATAATGCTGCAGTTTCACGCAGGCAAGCTTGGAGTTTGGTAAATGGAGTGTATGCCAGCGATGATGGCAATATAAAAATACACACCATTTGATGTCACTAGTTTATGGGATGGAAAATATATATCGGATAAAAAATAGGTGGTGATATAAACACTTGTCTATTCAGTAAAAAGCATTCATTCTGATATGTACACATTGCTCAGTGCTGAACAAGTTTGAGATCTAGTTCAGGCCCTTTTTAGCTTGGTTTCTTTGAACAAGTATACATGAGAACCAAAGGCAAATGTACAGACTGTCTTCTTTGTAAGAGCCTAAAAATTTTTCAGCACCAAAACACAAGCCATCTGCTTGAACTAGGTTCATGAATTCATTCATTCTCGCATAAAGAATAGAAATTTCCGTTCCCCAGCTTTCCAGGAAAGGGGCAAGTGTTTCCTAACTACATTTGACAGCTATCCTGTAGGTAGAGATCATATCCCACACCCGTAATTTAATTTGGCTCATGGTTGCAGAGTTTCAGTCCCTAGTTGGCTGGCTCCAAGGCGGACACGTCACGATCTGTGAGGAAATAGGCTTAGTTTGAGGCATCCAGGAAGCAGAACAGGGGATCAGCTATCACAGAGATAGAAGTCAGGGACCAGTCCTGGATCCCAAGGCCAGGCCTCCTGACCTGCCCATACACATCCAGGAGAGTACTGCACCAATCACCCAGGTTTTCTTAAAGCCAATCAAGTTGACAGACACTTCATGCTAACTACCACAGTAGCCACGCCACCCATGAGCTGACTGATTTTCAGAGGCCTCCCCTCCCCACTATACCCCTAAGACAAACCCGACTGTTTTAGTCCCCTATGTGAAAGCTGTCACTGTCTTTAGAAGCTACCTCCTGGGTCGAATTTCTTCAAATGCTGATACAGATGAAAGGTTTGGGCTCACTTCTTCCTGGCACTCTATCCATACATTCTGGATTTTTGCCTGGTTATTTCTAATTCAGAGAATACATACATTTCCTCATTTCTTGACTTTAAGATACACCTGTGTCTAGTTTTGGCCATAGGACTGACAGCTGACTTGGCAGTGGAGGGACTTTGATGGTGTTACGCAGGTGGGAAAGCTTGCTTGTGCTTCTGTCATTGCCATGGAAGAACATTCTCCTGTAGCCAGCTACAGGGGGGGAAGAGAGACAGGTGGATGGTCACCTGGGATGGCCACTAACATGTGAATAAGAAACAAGCACCTAGGTTTGTGTGCATTGGTGTTCTGAGCTCATACATTATGCAGTCAAAGTCTCCTTTTACAAATCCCCTGCAGCAATTTCCACAACCTGGTTTTTCCTGGCTTTGTTCCTTTTTTCCCCTTTCCTTTTCCCCAAAGCTTCTACTGGCAAGTAGATTTTGCTAGCACAATGTGTCAGTTCGTGTCATCTTACTACTGACCTTTATGCCTTTGTGATTTTCTTCAGCCTTGAGTTTGCTTATTCTTTCCTGAGTATTTATAATTATAAAGCTTAAGGGACAGACTTCGAGAACCAGATGGTCTTTCATGGTAAACACAGACTTAACTATTTAAGTTTGGAGGCCCACAACTGCTCCAAATCCAGTATTCTGTACCAGAAAATGTGGGCATATTGGTCAGACTTATTGCTGGGACAAAATGCCCAACATCAACCATTTCAAGGAGGAGAGATTTATTTGGCTCACAGTTTCAGAGGACTCAGTTCATGGTCATTGGCTCCAAAGCAGAAATGGCAGAAGGGCAAAGCGGAGGGAAACTGTTCAATGCTTGGCAGTCAGGAATCAGAACACATGGGAACAGCACCAGAGAGGCAGGGACCAGAACCAGATATAATACACAAGGTTGCAGCTCCTGGACCCATTAAGACACACCCAGAAGACTGCTTTATAGTCACTGAGGTGACTCACAGACCAGTCAAACTGGCAATGAAACTGAACTGTCACAGTGGACAGTGTTTCATAGGGTCCTATGAAGTTAATGTGTATTTAGATCACTGATGATCTGTCTTAACCAGCTCTGCCAGATTTGTTAATGTGTGAAGTATTCTTTTCCCAGGCATGTTGTTTGAAAGTTTCTCATTCCCTCCTCCATTTCCTGTACATCCACTCCCAAGATACAGAGCTCTCTGTGCTGTGGGGACTAGTGAGCCCTTTGATACCCAGGGGAGGAGAGTATTTGTTACTTGATGATGGGCATAAATGGGGTCACAACTTTGTTGTACAGAAATGAGGTTCGCTCTTGGGTTATTGTCTGTCTGCACATCTAAGATTCCTAGTACAAACTCCATTTTTTGTGTTCTATTTCAAGCCTCCCTCCCCTCTTACCTCTGAGCCTTCTGTTTAACTAGGTACATTAATCATTTTTGTATGTTTTCTTCCACTGGGACATGATGGACATGATTATTCATATGTAGGAGTAAACAAATTCAGCTTGTTTCCTTCTGGGAACCCATAAACCTAGAAGCTATTAATTTATACCAGAGAATAGGAGTTTAAAAAGCTTTCTCCTTTTTAATGATGCATTCCCTGTAATTCTATTGTATTGCATTCAGGAAATAACATGAGAGTCCTCTTGTGGCTAATTTAACACCTGTTCTAGAATGGAAAGGTCTTTTATTTTTACTTCTCTACCTGCACCATCAGTGCACTGATTTTCTTGCTTTTCTAAAGATTAAATATATTTTACAAGAATTGAAGAACACTAAATTAAATGTAGATTCTTAGTAGTACAGCACCACTCATGTGCTTTAGGAAACTGGATTTAGGATTGAGGGAGTATCATCATTATATATCCAGCATGTGTCTTTACACATTTTAAGGCAATCTTTTGATGGCAGAATTGTATTTTTGTAATGGTGAAGAAATAACAACTTTGTTTTGCATGACTTCTTTGATATCTCAGAAGCATAGTTGTCTTAAGAGATCTGAACTTCTGGATAAAGAAACATAATTGATATAGTATAAATGTTCCTGTTTTGAAATGAAAAAATATATATATTTGATATATATTTGGAATATTCACTTATTAACTATGTAAAGCTTTTTAAAAATTTCCCCTCAGTCTCCCATTCTCAACTATGAAATGGAAAATATTAATATATAAGTCAAAAGTTGTTGGGTATGAGGTTCAATGTAAAAATTTCAAAACACCTTGGTTTTGTAAACATTTTTTTTGTCCCCTGAGATCAAACTCATGACCTTTGCACTTGAGGCAAAGCATTTGAGTCACTGAGCTAAATCCCTGGCTCATGGTTTTATAATTTTAATAATACTTATTTGGTTAAAAGCATGATAGAACACTCAATGTAAACATTAGTTTTTCTCATTCGCTGTGTTATCTGGAAACAATCCTGAATCTCTGTAGCCTCAGGTTTGTTTGCTATAAAGAAAGACAATCACTAAACTTTACAGAGTTATTGAGTAGGATGCTAAAGGGGGTGGCACCATTATCGGCTGAACCAATAGCATCCTTTTCAGGGAAGCAGCTTTGCTGAGGTGTCATCTGTATGTCATAGGCTCCTATTCATCAAAAGTTCACCAAATGTAGGAGGCCTTTGGTACACTGAGTCCACCAAAAAATGTATGCACACTTCATGAAAAGAGTAATAGTATGATTTTTTTTTTCAACAGATGATGTTACCCTAGTACGGGGGACCCTAGAGGACATCATATGTCACAGAAAACTCACTACACTGCTGGACTTTAGGCAGAAATGGAAAATGCATGTGCATCAATCTCAATGATCAAGGTCACCCAAGCAGCAGTTTGCTGTACTAATAAACATCCGGAAGCTCATGGCCACCACCTTGAGCACCTCCTATAACTGTAGAGAGCAAGGTAACGTGCATTAATCTCTTGATGTCTCAATCAATTTCGTATTAAAATATTTACATAAGTCTTTCTTTTCCTGAAGTGCGTGCACCTTTCTCTTTTTCTTGGCAGACTCTGTATTTGCAGTGTGATAGAATAGTCACAATAGAGCCATCTTTGAGCCCTTCATCACTCCAGAAAGAAAGCATGTGCTGATTACCAGATACTCCTCAGTGTACCTCTGAGTACACATCACCTCTCTGGCAGAGCCCTGGGCAGCCACCGACCTGCTGTCTCTCCAGGTCCACTTACTCTGGGAAGTTAATGCAATAGGACATGCTGTGTGTGACCTTTATCTCTATTTCAACCTAGATTTTACATTTCTTCAGCAATGCACCAAAATGTGATTTCTCCACATTCTCACCAGCAAATGTTTTCTGTCTCTCTCACTCTGTTTTCACTTTGCATACTTTAGTGGTGGTGAGGTAGGATCCCACTGTAGTTTTCATTTGCATTTCTTTAATGTCTGATGATATCTTGAATCTTGTTATGAGATTATGGGTCATTTGCATAGATATTGCAGAAGAATCTATTCAAATCATTTGTCCATCTTGAAACTGAATTATTGGTCATTTGTTTCTGTGTCGGGAGATTTCTTACATATTCCAGATAGAAATCCTTTATCAGATACATGATTTGTTAATAAGTTTCTCATTTTTTAATGTTAGAAAAAGTAAATCAGCTTCTGCTTCTGTGGGCTCTTGGGGTCACATACTAATAAAACCAACTGTAAACAATAGTTCTTTTCTTAATTCTACGCCTGACGTTCCTCCCTTGTTTCTCAGACACTATTACATGACACTTCTCGTAGACAACCAAACTTACTTAACTGCATCTTGATGACCTAGGGAAGCAGGTACTGTTTCTGTGTTGTCTGCAGATGACCTAATGTTTTTAGGGTTTCAATTTCCTTCTATAAACAAAGACTCTCTTCAAAGGATAACTAGATAGGAAGTGACTAGATGGAGTGAAATATGTGAAGCAAAGGTGTACTGAGGTGTGAGACCAAGTGCGTAGTGATAAACAAACAAATAAATAAGTGCTCACTTTAATCCCTGTCTTACGCTGGTCATAGCGTATGAGCTTAAAAGGTCAATTAATTGCTAGGTATCTTTTAGTCTCCCTTCTATGCTGCCAAAATTAGAATGTAATTGTTGCATTTTACCCCTCTGGTACTTTGTGATGACTTCCACTTTCTTGAAGTTCATGAAAAGAGAAATTTCACTGACTGTGAGAAGCAAAGCTTTCACAGACTTTAAATTCTCTCTGTGGTACAGTGTCAGTTTTTCTAGAGACGATGCACTGTGCACTGTGCAGCCTCCCAGGTCCCTGTTGGCCCCATCATCCCTCCTCTGGTCACCTGTTTTTATGCAAGCACCTACTCTTTGATGTGTCTGTCTTTGGTCCTATGGTGCCCATACTTGATAGAATGGCAGCAAAGACCTGTGTGTGCTGTTGCTCCAAAGGCTGTTCATTTCTTTCTGACAATATTTTCTGTCACTTCTCTAAAACCTCTCTTGATTTTTCTTGACATTGGTTCTCCTAAGATTTTGAATTACTTAAGGGCTAAAAACTACTTGCCAGTACTTGTCTCTTTTAGGTCATACCCACCTGTGAGGATTAGGCTGAATTTTGGCTGACATTGAGGCTGCCCAGAACATTAGCAAAACACCCCTCTGAGTGTGTCTGCATGGGTCATGGAGGTGTGGTATTGTGAAGTATATGTGATGCCTGGCCCCTTCCTCTCTGGTACTCTCCCCTACTCTGCTTCCTGGCTGCCATGAGCTAAGCAGTTTTGCTCCACCCCCCCACCCCACCACGATGTTTCTGCCTTGAAGCCATGGACTGAACCCTCTGGAACCACAAGCCACATTAACCTCTCCTCCTTTGAGATGTGGGAGTCAGGAATTATGACTGGCAACAGGAAAGCTGGCAGAGATGCGTCTGTCCTCCCACTCACCCAGAAAGGTGACATTTAATTCATACACACTTCATATATATTGAGCACAGAATCCAGTTCTCACCAGGAAAGGCACCACCTCCTCCTTTTCCCAATTCCAACAGTTCGGTTTTCTGTCTGCTTCCCCAGGGGGAGGCTTCCAGGGTCTCTTGCCAGCCCATTCACTCGCAATCTGCTTTAGACTCTGTAAGCAACTGATTAATCTGGCAGTCCAAGGACAATTTCCTACCAACGCATCTTCTAATTCTTCCTTTCTGCTTTCATGTAAACATTTGCACTTGCTGACACAACTCCTATTTAGTGTTTATTTCTCTTTTTACCAAATTAGGCTACTTAGGGCCTCATTTGCATACAAGACTCACTATGTGAGAAGTGTTCACAAATCACAATAATTAATACTTACTTGCACTCAATACCACCTATCTGCAAAGCAATTTAAATTTATTAACGAAGTCAGTTAATTGGTAAACAAGTATAAACCATTGCCACGCGTAGAGAGAGTGCAAAATTGAGATGTGGAGGCACTACGTGATTTGTCTAAGCCATTCAGCAAATGAGTTGCAGAAGGAGCGTTTGTACTAGGCAGTTGTTGGCTCTCAGCCCTGTATCTAGGATGCTGGCACTGGCCAGGCTGCAGTGGCAGTGGAGGGCAATTAGCTATGCAAATCAGGTAATTACAGGCATAAATACTCATTGCCACACACCACGTCTGTTGGCCAACGATGGCCCATTTACAGCCAGGTCTTTAAGGACTATATGAACTCAGCAGGACTTTGTGCTTCCACCTGGTAGAAGAATATTATCAAGTAAATCCATTACTTGATTTGCACAAAGAATGTCTGTGCTCTCAAATTCACTATGGTCTTCAGTGAAACTCTTTTATCATTTCAGTGTGAAAATATCCCTGAGAAAATAAGTTCACCACTTCATCATTAATTTAAATAAAATATTTATTTCCATGAAAAGCATCGGCAGTGGGAAAATGAAAATTCTTTCCTTATAACAATTATCAAAAAAGGCTCTTGTCTTCTAGGTGCTCTTTGTGCCCAGAGAACTCTGAGAAGTGTTACGAGTTTCATTTGTGAGCAGAGGCCAGTACAGGTGAGGAAACTTGCCTCAAATCAAACACAGGAACAAGCCTAGCTCAAATCTCACACCTGTCAGGAAGTGAGACGCACACCACAAATGCAGGAAAGTGCACGAGTCGAAAGAGTGAAGGGCAAATATCGGAGTAGCCAGTGCTGAATTAAATCTCATTGACTAATAATCAGAACTACAGTCTTCAGGTCTTTGATTTGCATTTATTTTATTATTTGTTAGGCTTTACATTTATTAAAGATATAAAAGGGAAGAAAAGGGCTATGCTCTGCAGAGTGAGTTTCCAATTAAACTAGGAAAACAAGTGTGTCTTCACAGCAGGTCACTGAAAGAGGTCACAGTGGGGCCAAAGAGTCCACCATCTTTGTATCTTCCATTCCAATGTTAGATATGGGTCAATCAATCAACACCCTGCTTGATTTCATGCCAGAAGAATTGAAGATAGCATTCCCCGGTACCAGGTGCAGGGCTTGGGAACATATTCCTGAATCTCCATGACTGACAGGTCATACCCTCTGGCCCAACCAGCTGGCCATAGCCTGATCTCCTGGCTCATTTGCCCTAGAAAGACGTACACTTCCTCGGCTCTATAGGTCACCGAGGGGGTGCCAGTCTCTATCTTCACACAGCTCCAGTCAGTGAGAAAGGACTGTAGGTCCTGGGGATTATGTTCCTCACAACCACCTTGGAATACTGTGGCTCAGCAAGTGGACTGAGAAAAACCAGTCAGAAGACAGTGAGGAAAAAGGCAATACCTATATGTGAAGAACTGTTGATCCGCCTGCTCAGGGGGCGGAAGCTTGGTGGATTTGTTGGGAGAGTCGTGGCTAGAGCCTGGATTAACATCTGAAGTGCTGAGTGGGTAAATTTCACTCTTGGGTTGGGGCTGCTGAGCCCAGATATGAGAAGAGGCAGGTCAGAATATTTCCTGGTCTGGCTTAAAATGTGGGCTATGATGGGCCTAGCAATCAGGGATTTCTACCCTTGCTGTGGTGGAGAAAACATGATACACGGAGATGTTAGGTAAACTACAAAGAGCCCGAGAGCTGTAGACCTATAAAGATCACTCCCATGATGGGTAGGCTGGTTTTGATGGTTGCTCAGGAACAGGGCATCTTGAAGGGCTGTCAGGTAGCCCTTTATTGCCTCTCTATCAGCTTTTTGGTTTCTAGAGGGGACTTTAGACATGTCTCTTTGGTGTCCCTTGCAATAAAGAACAACAGTCTGCCTGGGAAGTTGTAGAATTCCCTGCTTGTGTTGTATAGATGATTGCTTATCAGTTAGTAACCCGCTCTCCTTTCCCCCCAGAGTGCTCCAAGGACACGTACAACCGGAAGTTGTATTTGGAGTCTGTATAAATAGTCACCTTTTTACCTTTCCATAATACCGGTATCCAAGTAAGGTCCATGAACGCTGCTTTTTTCAGCAGAGGCACCCAGGGAGAGGAATGTAGGCACTTCATTTTAGGAGATCCCTGCTTTTAATAATCATTTTAAAGTGAAGACACACTGTCCAAGAAGAGGACAAAGCTATCATTTGGTGGCGTGGACACCTCTGTGTGGCTCTCTTCTAGGTCCATATTGCTGCCACTCACTGCCTTTCAGCTGTCTTTCCTGCGGCTCTGTCCTGGTAGAGACCACGAGGTATACTCAGAAGACATCAATACCTGAAGTACATTCTGCTCCTCCTGGCATCTCCAGGAAGCCGGCTACTTATCTATAGTAGACATGTCTGGAGAAGAAAAGAAAATTCTCTGCTGGTAGATGCTTTGGGCGTTGTGAGTGGAAGCCTTTCTGCTGTGTGGTGGCCTGTTCTGTAGACACAAGGCTATGAACACGTAGACAGGGTCTCAAAGACATAAGAAAATAAGACAAAAAAGCCCAGCGGACCTGAGGTAAGATGCAGGCAGTGTTGCCCATACTCGCTCTTCCTGCTGAGTGGAACTTGGGCAGTGGTGGACAGGCCTGTCCAGCCTCTGCCTCTGGCCATGGTTAGTTTTAAGTGGAGAAAGGTGATGTGAAACACAGAGACATGAAATCAGGGCGTTGAGGATGGAACAGCCCACTGATACCAACAGGGGCCCTGAACAGTCCCTTGGTCCCGTCCTGTTTGCCCACACACAAAGCCTAAAGCCTGACTGTGCAGTTGGTGGCCATGTGTTTTGCAGCATCTCTCTTCCTCTTCCTCTGTAAAACAGGGACAGATGTGGTGACTTCCATAAAATATTTCAGTGGCAACTAAAGTATGTGACAAATCACCAGAGCAATGCCTGGCATCTAAGAAGTTTTCTCAGAAAGTTCATGTAATCATTGAACTCCTGGCTGTGTTCTTTTTTAAAGACACCTGGTGGCTAGGCTGGGGCTTTTGGTTTATTACTGCATTCCTAGGGCCTGGAATGGGTAGGTTCTTGGCACATACTGGTTGAAGGCCTGTATAGTTCATTGAGGGCATAGTACGTACAGTAGGGGTTAATTCCAGGGCTCTGTTGACACGTCTACCACGGCCCTATTGTTTTTATTTACTCCCTTAAGCATAAATTCACTGCTTTGTAGTTATCAAGCCCCTTTCTTTGCAGACTGATGAATGGGCATGTAGTACCAGAAAGGAACATTTGGGGGTCTGTATAAATGTTTAGTTTTATTCCTTTTCCTAATACCCAAGCAAGGGCTATGAATAAGGGAGCCATGTCTGGCTATGTTTGGTCCTAATATTAAAGTAAAACTAAATTGTTGTTCCGAAACCAAGCCCAGAGCTGAACACCGGGGAAGCAGATTCTGAACATCTGATCCAGTTTTTAGGGGCAGGAAATAGATCTGTTCTCTCCTTCTAGACAGTATTTATGAATGAGCACATCTCCCCACCGCGGACTGGGGAATGGGAAGGAGCAGGTGATTGGCGTGAGAATCAAGCCATGCGCTGGTAGGAAGCCAAGACCTACTTGGCAGGTCTGTGCTGGGGTGTGTGCTCTGGGTGTGGGCATTACACTCTGGTCCAGAGACTGCTGGGCGTGGTGTGAAAGTGGCGGTTAGGGGCAGCTCTTCAGTGCTGCAGTCTCAGGGAGACGAGAAGTGAGTGGGAACATGGTGGGTATCCTGGAAATAATGTGAGAAATGTGAAGTTCAGAAAGCAATCTCATTTAATTAAGATCATGGCCACTCAGAAATAAATACACAGAGGCGAGCATTCCTCTGAGTGTGGACATCAGATTACTTTGTCTCTCACGGTGGAGAACAGAGCATCTCCCATGGTCTTTCTCTTGCAGATTACTTTCTTGGTATTAAGAAGACAAATACTACACAATCCAATCTTCAATCTGGACAATGTGGAGGCAGCTGATTAATTGAAAATGAGAGCATTGTACTCAGGTGAACTTAGCCTGAGAGGAGAGGCTCATGTATCATGGAGAAAGTATCAGATTAAAATGGGCAAGGTTTATAATAAAACTAAAGCATCCAGCCTCTGGGAATTCAGCCAAGTAGAAGCACAGCACTCCAGGTTTTCATGAGGAAAAGAACATTATGGAAGGTTCTGGATGGGCGTTTCCAGTGGGTGGGGCGCCACTGGCTGGTGAGAAGGGAGCTTTGAAGAACAGACCTGTATTTACACTTTGATTATCTGTGACGTCTGAAAAATAGTTATGGTGGATATGCAGGCACCATGTTTGCTGTTTTCCCCTCACATCTGTACATATTGTGGAGGTCTAATAAGACTCAATAAAATGCGATAAATATAAATAAAATGGTAAAATACTGTATTTCCCAGTCTTGGACAAGGCCAGTGTTATAGTTACCACCTTGAATAGAAGGGGTATGAAATATTGTTGATTTTTTTTTAAAAACTGGATAAAACAAATTTTCCTCATACAACATTCACCTTAAGGGCGAGGCTGTACCTTTCTATTGCAAGGTGATAATCTCTATGGAATAGATTAATATGATATGCTATAATTTAAAAACGAATGCTAGGCTGAGGGTTTAGCGCAGCAGCACAAATACCAGCCTAGCAAGCCTGGGTCACGAGTTCATTCCCTGGCACCAAAACAAAACAGAAATGCTTATGGTCCTTTCTTATATTAAAAATGCATATGTTATCCCAACTATGAATACTCTTAATATTTTAATAATTGTGTATGTTTTACTTACACGTACATTGCTTGTGTTTCTTTCACATGATATACTGTAAAAATCTTTTACCAAGAAAATATGTCAGTTTAACTAGTCCTTAATAAATTCCATGATCCAATGCATTTTAATGCCTTCTTAGGAAGCAGTCATCAAATGAATCATAAACACAGTCTAATGATTCTTCTGTTATTGGATGTTCCTTCAAATTCTCCCTCTTTGAGTAAGCAGTGTCTTCTCACCCAAGAAAATCTAGTTTTACTAATCGGTTTACTTTGATCCCTGCTGTAACTGTAGTGATGAAGCAGGAGGAGAGCTGGGGATTTGAGATGGTTCTAACCTGGTGAAGCTCAAGACATTTTTAAAAAGCTATGGGAGGAGAGGAAGGAAGAGTTAGAACATGTACTTATTATGTACAAGGCCCTGGGTTCTGTCTTTAGTGCGTGCACACACACACACACACACACACACACAGCTATAAGAAGATAGAGTTTTCTCCAAATGTGAGCCTGGAAACACCAGGACTACAGGTGACTCCTCCTGGGCACCAAGGCAACATACAGGCAGCCCTGGGGGTCACAGAGAAGCCCCCATAGCACTAATTATTGTGTAGACAGGGCACAAAGACTACAAAGCCACAAGCAGCCTAGTTACTGAGCGTATGAAAATCCCTTATGGTCCTAGACTGCTGGGTTCTCTTGTTGTTTCTTCTGATAACATGATTGAAATGCTACAGGAATGCTGGGCTATGCTGACAGGAGAAGGGAAGCTCATGTGAGGAAGCATAAGAGGAGAGACGAGAGAAGACTGGTGAGCAAAAGCTACAGGATCTGCGCATGAAGAAGATGGGAGACTGCTCGTGGGTCTGTTCTGTGGCTCTGCTCTTAGAAAGCCAAAATGTTCAGTTATGAAGAGAGGCATGGGAGAGACCTTACAACACGGCTTTACGCGTTGGGTCTTGGTAAGGACGATGTCTGTTTAGTTATCAGACTGAGCTTTGCACTAGGGACTTGGTACCTGTGTGGGAACATGGGTGGGAGCACCCTCTTGAAGCTGAATGCAAAGGGCAGGTGCTGAACATAGTCTTACGTGAAGGTGCTAAGTACTCCATGGGGAAGGGTAGCAGCCCCAGGACAGCAGCCTTTCACTGGACAAGCTGGAGTAGTCTCCGTGACACGAGTGTCAGTGGCAAAGAATATTTTGAGTGTGTATTTATTTCTGCAAGTAGAAGTTCCCTTGTCATCTGCATCCCTAAAATTCTGGTAGCAGGTGTTTTATAAAATACTTGATGAGAGGAGGAACAAGAGAATTCCTGTGAGGAAAAAAATCACTCTGCTGATTTCTACCCGAGGCAGCCTTCGCTCTAGGAGGGGTGAAATTCCTGAGGGAAAACCACTGTTTTCTGTGTTCTCAACCTTGACAGCCAATGGCTGAGTTAGGGGGACTCATTATGGGGAATTGTGACATCCTCGGCTGCTGTAAATTTCAACCCGATCAGTCATACATGAGTCAGGGCATCGCAGAGACATATGGACGGTGACTGTCAAAGTGCTCAGGGCTCTAACTTCGTAAACTTGAATTATTCGTATGTGTGATTAAGAGGGGAGAAACGGAACCAAGAGCAATTTCGTTTTTATGATGTACCAGTCGGAGAAGAGGATTTATAGCCATTACTCCTTTTGTCCTCATGATAATCTCATGAGGAAGGTGATAAAACCACCATTGCCCAGATGAGGAAAATAGGTCTCGGGGAGGACAGGCAACATATCTATCTAGGAGGACCCGTGTTAAACGTCACTCATTCTTCTGGTTTCAGACCTGCCTGTCATTCCTTCTCCATCAGCAGGTTAAACTAGGATTAGAACATAGCTCTTATCTTCCCAACTCTGTTCTCTGGTTAAAAAATAGAAATTAAAAAAATGATAGAGGAGAATGATGCATTTGTGCAATATACTTTGGGAAAAGTGGAGTTTGTGTTATTCTTAAAATATTCATGATAGTAAACGCACGCACTTTAAAATTTAATTCTTAAATTATCCAAAATAAAGACCATGTTTTCAAGTCTAAACCAACTACAAAGCAATTAAAAAACTATTCAGAGTGAATCTGGAAATATGGGCTGTTAGCACAACTCTCTGAGTGTTTAATTTTTTATTTGTAAAATAGGGAAAATTTATCTACTTATGAAATAACTTGAAGCCCTAATACACCGTTGAGTCATAGTTGGTTTTCAAAAATACTGAACATTTTAACATCTAACCAGTGCTGTGTCTTAATTGCAAAATAGTAAACTAAAACTAAACATTGGAGTTAGACCACCTGGAATGAACTTGAGCAAATATTAAAAATCAAATACAAAACAATGATTTTTAGTAACATGTTTTAATTATTCTTCATCAATGAGTAATCTGTCTTTCCACTAAAAGTTAGAAATTTCAAATGACAATGAATCTCAAATGAAAGTGCAGATATTCCCCAAAAGCCCCTAGGCGGGGCCCTTGGAAGGTGATTGGATTATGGGGCTCCCAGCTGACTTGTTTTAGGAGGCTGGGCCCGGTTGGAAGAGGTGCTCACTGTGGGCATGACCCGGTAAATTATAGTTCCTTTCCTGCTTCCTCCCTTGGCTCTCTGCTTCCCGTCAGCCTCGCGGTGAGCAGATTTTCCTGCTCCTGGGCCTTCTACCTTGCTGTCCTGCCTTGGAGTCAGTCTACTATGGACTGAAACATGAGCCAATAGAAACCACTCCTGCTTTTAAGTTTTGAGTGTTGGACATTTTGACCCAACCAGGAGGGAAGTAACTCAGACAAGCAGGTGAGGAGGCTGTCATTCTGCCCTTGAGGGTTAAGTCTTTGTTTTAGCCTGTGTTCTTTTCTATAACTAATCCTGCAGACTGGCTAATTTATACAGAGGTTTTTTAGACTTGTTCTGTAGGCTGGGAGCCCAAAGACATGGTGCCAGCATCTTCTCAGTTCTGCCAAGGGCCTTGTGCTGCTTAGAATCACGGTGGAAGGAGGAAAGCCTGAGGGCAGTGCAGGGGAGAGACAGTGTGGTGTCTGTGCTCCAACCCACATCCATGCTACCAGCCCAGTCTTGAGTGGGAGAGAATGAAGTGTCCTGCAAGAAGTAAGTAGACCAAGAAAAGCCATGCTGAACCTTGCCAGTGCCCTCCCAGCTCCGCACACTGTCAGGCTGGAGATGGCGTTTCTGCATGAGATGTTTTGGGGGACAGACCATGTCAGAACTACGGCCACTGTCTTCAGTTCTAACTTTTTTTCAGAAACAGATTTAACCACATGAAATGTGCCCATCTTGACAAGAGTATGGAGGGAATTATCACCCACCATGGCTTTTCTTAAATATACCAAACCCCCACGTTATAAAAAGTGGCTGAGGTGCTAACGCAGAAGGCAAGGGAGACTTCCTGGAGTTCCGTGTCATTCTTTGCATGTGTTTAGCTTCTGTGTAAGCAGAAAGCAAAGCCCCCTCACAATGCAGAACCAGATAATGCTGCACACAAAGACTGAAGAACGGCGCTAGGATTCAAGTGAAGGTGTGCACTGCTATAAAGTAATCGTGAGCCCAGGAAAGACCATAAAAGAAAAAGAGCTAGAGAATTCAGGTGGGGAAATAACTGAGGTTCTCTTCAGAGAATATAACCTAAATGCTACCAATACTTTCTTGTAGAGAAAAGCTGCAGTTTTACTTCAGGATCCAGCCGGGATGAAAGCCCTTTTTATTCAATTATCTTCCTGGTGTGCATGTGTTTTAGAAATTCTTGGAGTGAATGGGAAGCATTTCATTTGCGATCACCATCCTTCCCTTAATGCTCAGCTCTGCGTTTCACTATTCTGTATACTGGGGATTTGAGTCAGGTTTTTTTTTTTTTTAGGAAAAAAATGTATCTGGTGTTTTAAAGAAAAACACTTTAGGAGCCACTAATGTATGGTGATGTGTATATGATTCTTATTCCAAGGAGAAGGCCAGTAATTCTACATAAATCCTGCACTCCGTATATTTTATTAAATCACAAGCAACGTGCATGGCCACACTTGCCGCTATCGATGGAGGAATGCACCAGGCCAGCACAGGTGAGAATCGCCCTATGAAGAAACTTTACAGCTTCCTGCTGAATATCAGTGTATTTTCATGACTCATAGTGAGTCCACAGTTAAATATCATTTAATATACTGAACATTTGGGACATCAGAATAATAGAAGAAAGCATTAACTTAAACCTCTTAGTTAATATTAAATGGCTAAAATAATTAAAATGCATGTATAATCGCTACACTCTCACAGAATTATATGTATAAGTTAAATGAATTTTTGTGTACAATTAAAGACATGGGATTTCTGCTTGCTTTTTAAAAGTTATTTTCATATTGGCAAGTTTTAACCATGAAATTTTATGGAGTACGAAGTGTTGGCTTAATGGTGCATAATTGATCTAGATAACATATCCACTACCAGAAAGCATACCAGTCATCCCCCCAACTGAAGCATCATGTCTTTTAATGACAATTTTATCACTTCTCTCATTCACCAGCTTCTGGTAACTTAAATCTACTTTTGCCTGAAGTGAGCACGAATGTTCTAGATCCCACATATCACTGAGGTCACGTAGCAGTCCTCTTTTTGTACCTGACTTATTTCACTCATGAGCATGTCCTCCAGGTTTATTCTTGTTATGCAAATGACATTCCCTTCTTAAAGTTAAAAAAGTTCTTCACACCAGTGCTTTTCTCATGCATGGTCACTGTCCTTGTCAGAAGTTGGCACATGTGCACAGTGTATTTTAATTCTTTCTTCGTCTCTGTCCACTCCCTTCCAACTTCTTTTTTTTTTCCCCTGAAGGACTAAATGGTATTCCCCTGTGTGTGTGTGTGTGCATATGTGTGCATGCATGCTACATTTTCTCTATCCATCTGTTTATGAACATCATCTAAATTGCTTCCATACTCTGGTTATTATAGATACTGTTATGATGAACTTGTGAGTGGAATGTCTCTGTCATGCTAGTTTCAAATCATTTGTACCCAGAAGTAGAACAGGTCATGTAATTCTACTTTTAGGTTTTTGAGGGACCTCTATATAGATTGCCACATTGACTCGAGTAATTCATACGCCCACCAGCTGTACACAGGTATTCCTGCATTTCAACATCTTCTCCCAAACTGACTATATTTCACCTTTTTGATACTAGCCATTCTGACAAAAGTGAGGTGTTAATCTCATTGTAGGTTTTATTTGCTTTTCCTTAGTGACTAGTGATGTTTTCCATACATCTGTGGGCCATTGGTATATCTTCTTTGGAGAAATATGTATTCAAGCAGTTTAGATTAATAATGACCTACCTGAAAAATAAATCAGGAAAATAGTTTCACTTATAATAGCTACCAATATTACTTAAAATACATTTAAGAAAAGAAATGAAAAACCTATACATTGAAAAGTGTAAAGCACAGATGAAAAAAATTTCAGAACACACAAATGGATAAATTGTAGATAAATAAATGGTTGAATTAATAGCCTATGTTCATGAATGGGAAACGTTAATATTATTAAAATATCCATACTGCTGAAAATAATCTAGAGATTACTTGATTTTCTATCAAAGGTGCAGTGTCATATTTCACAGGAATAGAAAAAAATGTTCTAAAATTTATAGGTCAACAAAACCTCTACATAGCCAAGGCAACTTGGAGGTGAAAAGAACAAAGTTGGAGACATCACACAAGATGATTTCAAGCTTAATTACAGAACTATAAATTAAAACAGCATTGTCCTGGCATACACAATAGGCATGCAGTGAGACAGGAGATGGAACCCAGATATTAGTTTAAGCATTTATGGTCAATTGATTTTCAACAAAAAGGATCCAGGGACACATGGTGAAAGGTGGCAGAATCTGAAACAAAGTGTTTCTGGGAAATAAGACACCCATATTCAGAAGAAGGAAACTTCACATTGATCTCAAACTATGCAGTAAAACAACTGAAGGTGGATTAAAGACAAATAAGAAGCTTCAAACTGTAAAAATACTAGAAGAAAACTTGGATTGAAAACCTAAAACATTGATCTGGTGAATGTGTGGTTTTTTTCCCCCTTAGATCCAAAAATCTAGGCAACAAGAGCAAAAATAGACAAATGGGTTTCCATAAAACCAATTGTTTAGCTTATATAAAATTAACCATTCTTTTATTAGTCCATGTAAGACAAACTTTAGCTTAGGTTTACATTGAACTGCTTCTAGCACAGCAAAGAAAATATTCACAAAAGCAAAGAGACCTCTGCAGATTGTGAGAAAGTACTTGTAAGCCAAACATCTGATAAAAGTTAGTGTCCAAAATATTAAACACTTTCAGAACATTCCAGTAGAAAGAAAAGAAATAGCTGAATTAAAAGTCTGCAGCTCTGTTTGATGAGAAATAAAATAGGAAGAAATGCTGATCAAAAGATACAGGCTTCCAATTATGAGTCATCTCTGGAGATCCAATATGTAGCATGGTGACTGTAATTCATAATATTCTACTGTTTACCTAGCAATTGATAAAAACAGATGTTAAATGTCCTAACCATTCACACGCATGCACGCACGCATGCACACACACACACAAAAGCCATAGATGTTGATGGTGCACTAATTAACTTGACTGTGGTAATCATTGTACAATATATAGATATATTAAACCATTATGCTGCATACTTTGTACATATGTACATTTTTATATTTTTCATTTTTGTAAACAAAATGTTCAAATTTCTCATACAACATCAGCTTTTTTCCTTTCAAAGACTTCATACTGTATATATACACACCTATAATATATATTTGTATGAGCTTTTTAAAAAATTTATTTAAACAGAAAAAAAGCAAAACAGAAAAAGTAGAAACAAACAATTTCAGAAAAAAAGTAAACAATAAGAAATCACTAGTTGATAAATTACATATTGTCTTTGTAGACATAGTTGTTCAAGTTACAAAATTAAAGCACACAAAGTGGACATTCAAACAGTGAGGCTACAGAGAATTCTGTTTAATGATCCAGTATAAACTTAGCAACATGGTCATCAATCCTACACACTTAAACATACATGCAGTTATATCCTTTAGAGCACTTTCTTTTCCTCCTTTTATTTTTAACTCCATTATCTGTTTAGTTATATTGTGTTTCAGGTTGCTCAGCACCTTACTTACCTCTTTTGTTGTTATTTACTTTTTAATCACCTTATATTATTCTGTTGCTTTGTTTTTGAGTTTCTCCTCTTCTATGCCCCATGGATCAGCTTTGGTGGAGTTGAGAATTTTTTGGAGGTATTTTGTTACTTTGTTATCTACTTTTTTTTGAAGGTAGCAACATACAGCAGAACAAGACAGAACAAAGCCATCCAAGACAGTGCAGTGAAATTGGCACAGAACCTCACAGCAGGACAACAGCAATAGGCACAGTAGTACATTCTGTTCTGTTCTCATTAGCTGTTCTTTCGATCAGGTAGAGCAAAATGGAAGGAAATATTGAACTTATAAAAACAGAATATTGAATAGAGCAGTACCATTAATCAGAACTGAGCAAAACAGTGATAAAAATATTTACTTTCAAAGAGATGGTAGAAGGAAACCCCCCATACTTGCCACACTGCATACGTTCATCCTCCCAGGAGATACTCAGGCTCCCACTTGCTAACGGGGGGTGGTGGTGGTGGTGGGATGGATTGATGTCTGATTCTCAGCCCCCACACACCAGCAGGCCCCCAGATGCTTACCAGGGCAGCGAGCTGGCTACCTGTTCTCCCAGTGCCCCAAGTTCCAACATGATGCAGAGTTCTGGAAATGCCAATAGTTCTTGCCCTGGAGTAGAGGTGGCTTTTGATACAATTGTAATCACTTTGGGAAACTGATGTAAACACACATTGCATCTTAATCATCTTAACACCTCTTCTCCTCCCCACCCTCTCCTTTTCCCTCATTCTAGTTCCCCCTTCCCATCTCCACAGATTCTACCACCCAATTTCCTATCATCGTCTTTTTATTTTGTCCTTTATTTCATTGAAGAAGCCAGGTCCTTCCTACTGAGTGACACCCCCAGCTCTTTTCAGTTTTTACTTTGAGACGGAACCTACTAATCACTAAATTGTTCATTCTAGACTTAAGAATGTGATCCTTCTGCCTCAGCCTCCTGAAATGCTGAGATTACAAGTGTGTGCCAATATAACTGGTTTACATGGGCTTTTCTAATTCTGTGGATGGGTTGCACATGGGAAAGAAGAAGATTAAAAAAGGGGTTTAGTAGCATTGGCCATTTGAGTGCCCACAAGAAACAAGTTCGCAGAACCCTGTGCAGCTGCTGTGCCACTGGCTCCGTGTCCGACTTGGGTTCTTCAGTTTGCTGCATTCATGGAGAAGCTCTCGGTGTGGACACATTGTAGGGTCAAGTTCATTGTAAGTTCGATTCATAACTGGAACTTTGTATCATTCCTTGGTCCTCAGCATCTTTTTGTACTGCATTTTATTTTATTATTTTGGTTTTTTGCAGGACTAGTACAAAAGTTTTAATTATAGTTTTAATAATGAAATTGTTTTCCATGGAAATGTCACGTTTATAAGAAGAGTGCCACATCAATAAATATTAGTAATGGGTTCTGTTGAGGGGATAACAAGTTCTGTCAGATACACCGCATGATATGTAAAAGGCTCAGTTTAAACCTGTTCATTATTTACTGCAGACGAACCCAATTCAACCAGAAAGGCATCTCTTATGGTGCTGAAAAGCAGGAAACATTCAGAGATCACTGTCCATTATTGAAGTTTGCCAAGTCAGAATATTTAGCATCTTTCACCTTTTATCCTTTTGCCACAGGCTCACATGTGGGATGAACTGTTTCAGCAAAGGAGTAAAACTTGGAGGCCACCGACTACTTGAGTGATTTTAGGGAACCCTGGAATTCGTGCACTGCATTTTATAAAGGAAGAAATTGAAGGTCTGACACACTCTGTCTCCAGGCTCACACAGTAGAGCTTCTCAGACGATGTCCACTGAGGTCATTCTTGGTATGACTGTTATCCATAGTGCTTCCTGTTTTTTGTTAAATTATAAAATACTTTCTAATCAACAGTAATTCAATACCCTGGAGAAGCTCCCAATTGGCCAAAAAGGAGTCTTAACCCCATGTCTGTGGATAGGGATTAATTAGTTTGGAGTGCTTTCAAGGATTTCATTAACATTTTTGATGTGTAAGTAGGTTCAGAAGCTCAGCTATATGGTTTTCATAACTGGGTTTAAAATGTAGGCCGTTGTGATGTGTTATTCCAGTTTTATTCTACCATTGAAAATTCCTGGAAGCCTCATGACCCTGCACATTGCATTATTTAAGTTAATGCTGCCAACAATAAGGTTACCTTTCCTAACCTTTCATTTGAGTCTCTGTTGTAATTTTAGTCACTCAAGGTCTTGTATTGCATTTATCATTATGTTGTCTAAAAGTGGGTCTCTGTTGCCTTATTTTAGGGACTGTGTGTATCCAGCGATGGAATCATTATTTTATAAATAACAAGGTTAGTGAAATTAATGTATAAAAAGGGAATGAAAGTAAGAGAAAGAAATGTGCAAAGGTAATTGGCAGTTTCACAGATCCACTCACTGGACTAGTGAAGGTTTTGTGAAGTCAGACAACAGCTTTATGATTGCTCAGTTCCTATTTTCATCACTGTGGCTACCCCAGACCCAGACTTATTGGAGCCTCTCTGTGTAAATGATTAATCTCAATTTGACAAGTGTAACACTGCGACCAAGGTAAATATACTTTTCATGACCCCAGTCCAAATTACTCAAAGAAGAAACCAATCGTCCCAGGTGCGATACCAGTCCTGTCCCATCGCTGTCAGTGGCAACCTGGCTGCAGGTCAGGAGGGCTGATGTTGGCTTGCAGAACACAAGAGCCAATTCCCTTGCCAGGAGCCACTAGGTATAACAAGTTACGCCCAGAGAAAAGGATATGGGGCTAGGTCAGTATCACCAGATAGAATTTTTCACATGGTCAGTTATATTCCTGATCTATGAGCAGGACAGGAAAGGTAGGAAAGAAGACTCGTAGTGGGTGCCTTTGAGCAGAAAGATAAAAAAAAAAATGAAAAAACAGAGAAAATGAGATTACAGTAATAGAAGGAAAAAGGCAAAACGTCCCATGTGATACCAAGGATTCTTCATCAAACATGTTTCCTGTAGATGTAATGTTTTCATCACAAAATATTATGCAGATAGAGTATGACTATCTGTGATCCATCTGTGTATCCAACTATATTTCATTGTCCATCATATTTTCTTATCATCTATTATATCTGTCTCTCAATCTATCAGTCTATCTTGTTGAGCACATATCCATCCATCCATCCATCCATTCACCCATCTATCTATATGTCTAATCAATCTATCTGTCTTATCTATCTATCCTACTTGTTATCTATCTATCTATCTATCTATCTATCTATCTATCTATCTATCTTAGGTATCTATATGTCTATCTATCTATCTATCTATCTATCTATCTATCTATCTTACCTATCTATCAAGAGAAAGACAGAGAATGTGTTAAGAGTTGATAACCCTTCCACCACCCACCCCATACAGATAATTCTCTGTTTCAGCAGATTTCATCCATTCATCTCTTTAAAATTTCCAAGAAAAGGTAAGGTCTTCTGCTGAAGGCAGAGAGCAGTGTGAAGCTGATTTTTCTGGAGGGAAGGGTGGATGTATGTACAGGGATGTTGTAACATTCTATGTGAGTAGAGGACTGGGAAGGATAAATCTCCTTCTCTATCAACCATCCTGAGAGAAGCTGTCCAGGGAAACAATGGACCTAAGATAGGAAAGTGGATGGACAGCTCCTTTGTTGACTTGGGTAGTTGCTATTTCATTTTAAGTAAATATAACTTTAGTGCTAACAAGTGGTATCCATAGGGTACAATAGTCTGATTCCTACCATTAGAATAGTATAATTGGAGGGAAAGACCTGGCCATGGAATCCTTAATTTGGAATACAAAGTTAGGACCACATGAATGCTTAAGTTCTTTCTTCCAGATTTTGTCTAAACTACTTTTATTTATTATTTGTGTCAAGCGATGTTATTTTGTAGTATTTATTTTGGCTAGTTTCAAGTTGATAGCTAAAATTTATTTTCTGATGAACATTCCACTGAGAATTTCTGCATGTTCTCATTCTTAAGAAAAAGCCCAGCTTTAGAAGTGGTTGTAATGTGACCAAAGAAGACTTTTGTTGTGAAGATGGCTTCAGAAGCCTGCATGTTCCTCTTCTTCCTGGAAATCTTCCAAAAGTAAAATTTTTAAAAAGCCAGAAAATTCAACCTTAGTATAAAGCAGGAGAGAGATGCATTTCTTAGATGGCAACAGCAGCCATGAGAGAAACAAAATGAGTGAAGAAGAGACAGAAGAAATGAGGATAGCACGGAAGACCTGGTGGCATCAGATCTAAGAAACATCACACAAAAACACCCATCTGGAGGATGACAGGCCACTCCTAAGTGCCACCATCTCTTAGCAGAAACCAGGAGAAATGACACACAGCTGCAAGCTCAGGGATCTGGGGCGGGAGGGGGGGGCAGGAAGACCACAAGTTTGAACCCAGCCCAGGGAATTTCAGAAGTGCCTGTCCCAAAATAATGAAGGAAGGAAGGAAGGAAGGAAGGAATGGAGTTGTAGCAGAGAGACTGTAGCAGAGAGACTGTGGTTCAAAGGAGCAGAGAAGACAGCAAGAACAGAGAAGGGCACATTCGTGTAGTGGAACCTGGAAAGCTTTAAAAATTACTTTGCTCTCTCTGGCCAGTAGGAGATGAGCTTGAAGAAATTCAATCCAATAACCTGTAGGAGAATAATACAGAGACAAAGCTAACACAGAATTAAAATCCCAGTAAAAAGAAGGATAGGGAGCACTTAAAACATGAAGAAATGAGAAAAATTGTTAAAAGAATAGACTAAATAATGAAGTGCTAAAGGAATGGACCAAGCAAGAATAAAAAATATGAGACCCAGGGAAAGGAGATCCAACATAGGTACAATGGGACTCTCCAAGGAAGAGAAACCAAATCAACAAAGTAGAAAAACACCTTCAAAGGCATAATTTAAGAAAAGGTGATAGCTATTCCTAACGGCATACCAGGGCTATAAAGAATGATAAATTGGAGATGTGTAGGAAAATGAATTGACCTGGAAAATATAATGTTGAGTGAAATAAATCAGATGCACAGCTTACATATGGGATGGTGTGTCTCATTTGAGCAAGGCAAAGTACAAACAGCAAAAGGAAGGCTGGATAGAAGGAAATGAGGGGACAGACTGGTTGCAGATGGTGTGGGGTGCAGGAGACTGGGGGTGAGAGAAGGGGAGGAGAAAGCAAGGAAAATTGAGATTAGCCAGGTACAGGACCGTAATGATCCCTCTGATTGTCACCACTACCTGTCACAAATATGAGCTAAGAATAATGATTAAATAACAATGTGAACGGGGAAAGGAGATTTGGAGATGGAGGGTCAGGGGTGAGGAAGAAGAAACGAGATGTGCTATGTGCAGGAATTACAGCAAACCACCACCACCACCAACAAAGACAGAAAGAAACATGAAGCTGATGCTCACACTCTGCAAGACCACATCGTGTGCGGAGCAAATTGCTCTTTCCTGGTCAACAGTGAGGTATAGGATCGAACTCACTCACCTGAGCACTCAGATAAAAAGATTTATGTGGGAAAACATTGGTGTCAGATTTCTCTGGAGCAGCTTCAACACATTCCGCATGAAAACACAGTAAAATTCCATTGAAAAATTTGCAGTCTGATCCAAATATCCAAAATTGGCCAAGTTGTGCCTCTAGACTAGAATAAAGGCTGCAAAACAATGCTTAACAAGAATTCAGAATGTTTTTCCTTAAGGAAATTTCTAGAAGACACATTTTATTTTTTTATGGGTTCGTGTTTGTAGGTGGTGATGATGACATTCCTTGTCGAGGGCTGCCACCTGGACATGACACAAGTTAGACCTTTTCACGTTCCCCTCCTCTGTCTCTACCCTCTCCCTCATCTCTTTGTTCCTTTCAATTTTGCAAAGGATCTGTCTCCCTAATTCTTCTTACATTTTAGTTTTCTCTTAAATTTTAATTTGGGTTTCTCATGTAAGAAAATGAATTGACCTGGAAAATATAATGTTGAGTGAAATAAATCAGATGCACAGCTTACATATGGGATGGTGTGTCTCATTTGAGCAAGGCAAAGTACAAATGCTAAATTTAAGCTTGAGTAGAAGATACATTTTAACCAACGAAATCAGCCCTCAAAAGATGTAGTGAAAAGACTGGCCACGAACATTGAATGTGTTTGCAAGATGACTATAAAAGCTTGGTGTGAATTTTATGAAGACAAAAGACAATGGAAAGATAGAAATGTGATTTTTAAAATCTGATGTGCTGGGGGCCAGAAGTATTTCCTGTCTCAGCTTTATTTTTGTGTTTGGAATATTGGCACACCGCAGACCTCTTGGGAATGGTACTCCAGTCTAAAGACACAACTCAGTTCTGTGTCAGGTACACCCTAGCTTGAAGTGATTTAGTAAAACATCCTTAATTTTGTGAATGAAATAAAGTTTCAGGTGTGAAACTGCACGTAGGGTGTCACGTTGATAAACACAAAGTTTCAACGCTTCCAATTTTGCAGCACTTTGGATTTTTGGGCGGAGAGACACTCAAAATATATAGTACAGAAAATGGTAAGAAAGACCACATGATGGAGCTGTGGCTGGGGGGGTCACTCTGGACGGAGGGGGAGGGGATGAAAGCCAACCTCAAAGGGGCTAGCAGTCAAAACGAACACACACTGCCCCTACAACTAGGAGTCAGGAAAGCATGTCATTTATAATTACACAGTAAAAACCAGACAAAAATACCACGCTTCTAAGTCATGGAAGAAGTATGCAAATACTCGTGCACATATTTAAGTAAAAGACTTGAGAATAATAACATATATGAAAAATTTAGGCCAACCATATCTGTGATAAATAGGCCACCTCCCAAGAGTAGAAGAAACAATTTTTTCCTAATAGTTCATTCAACAAAACCCAAGTCTCTGTTAAATATGAGATACACATTGATGGGAATCAAATGGTTGAAAATGAAATAATGTTCTGAGATCAAGAAGGAAGATTAAGGAAAGGTAAAGAAAGGATAACTTGCTATGTGTCTAGGAGACAAAATGGAATGTAATTAAAATTATTATACTAATTGAAGCTGGGTCATTCATGATCGTGTTAAAGGACACAGTCATCAAAATGTATCAAATGTAAACATTTATGAAGCAAAAACCAGATGATGAGCTTTCAAAGAGCAAACGTTATAGGAGACAAAAAGGAAGAACAGATAGATACTCGCTGGGAGAAGGTGAACTTAATTCATCTTTCTCAGCGTAAAATTCAGAACAGCTAAAAACCTGCCAAACCATGGCATCCCAACATAATATGACGAACAATGTGTACCTAGTTAGCAATTATTAAACTCTGTGTATGCAAAAGAAAATATTATAAATTTGGTGTTTTAATATTCCCCAAAATAACTATAAATTAAAAGCAACACAACCAGAAATTTTTTAAAAACAGATATTTAAAAATTGTCTCTTAAAATATTAAGTATCTGCACTTATTTCCTTGGTATAAGAAGAAATGATGCCAAATAATAATGGACCAACTACATAAAAAATAATGAACATGGAAGTAAAATGTTATGGGATGACATTATAAAAGCCCAGGAAGGAAATTAATTACAACCTTAAACATAAGTAATGAAAATAAATGGTTGCACATCTTCCTCAAAAGGTTAGCGAATGAAGAATGAGATGAAATAAAAACAAAGCACAGTTGGTAGGAACAAAAATAAAAATGAATGATTTATAAAATAAAATTTAGAACTGGTCTGTGATAAAAATATTAAACTATTAACTGATCTATTCAAGAAAATATTTAATATAAATGGTAGGGAAAAATAATAGAGAAAATAAAAGAAGGATGCATTTATTTTGCTGAATATCATGTAAAAATGCTTGAAACCCTTGTTGAAATGATCTGCATAATCACATAATTGCATAATATGTTCTAAAAGGTCTAATTATTATAATATAATTTTCTTTAATTAATTATATTAATATAAGAAAGTTATTTTTGAAGTCATGATGCAATGTTTTAAAACAAAATAGATCATACTTGTATAGCAATTCAGTAAATAAAATAAAATAGAAACAATTTATTATTAGAAAGGTAGTTCAAAGTAGAATAATGGAAATACAATTCAAAAATAATCATGTATGTATAAGGAAATTTATCTTGCTTGTGCTATATCAGTGTGTGGGGGAATGCAGAATTTTCAATACATTACTGAGAAAATCAAGCTAACCCTATGGAAAAAATTAATTTTGATCTCCACTTCATATTAAACACCTGGAAATGTATGCTATTCAAAAATTTAAATTTCAAATAAAATTAATTTAAAATGTTTTTTTTTAAATTAAAACTTTAAATTAATTTATAGCATTACAGTGGAGAAAGACTTTCTAAATATGAATCAAAATCCAACAGCTATAAGGAATAGAGTGAAATATTCTATTATGTTAAAGTCAATAAGGACAATTACAAAATAAATGCTTGGGGAAATAAAAAATAAACAAGGTGTAGTCAAAATTCATCTGATTGGGAGAAGTTCTAGTTTTGATTATGGATCCAATTTCCTTAATGAAGAGAGCCTATAAGAAACAAGATATAAAAAAATTTAATTGCCCACTTGAAAGTCTCATAAAAGATATCTAAGTGTATTAAACACTAGACAAGGAAACTAAGTTCCTTTGAGTTCGTTATCAATTGACAAAAATTTGAAGTTTGTTAATTTTTTCTATTGGTAAGTCTGTAAGGAACGAGGGTCACACATCTTAGAAAATCATTGGTTTAATTCCCGTTTAAGAGTACTTTATTAGTGTTTATCATAATGATCAATGCATGAACTCTTTGACCCATCAATTCAATTTCAAGAATTTATTCTATAATTCTGCTAAGACATTTATAAATCACATATGTAAAGTATTATTCAGTGTAACAATGTTTTTAAGAGTAAAATGGATAAATCCTAAATTTTTATCACCATAGAATAGTAGCATAAATTCTGGTGCATTTTTCTGTACACTATTATGAAAGTGTCAAAAAAAGTGAGCTCCTTTTGAGGTAAAATGCAAATATGTCCAGGATACACAGTTAAGTCAATAAATCAAAATGCAGCATGCAGTATCACCTGCAAACACTTGTATTGGAAAGCTAATGAGGAGACAAATTCGTGTGTATATATAGTCTGTCCAGCAAGATATACAACACTGTAATAACAATGGTTACCATGCTGGAGATTATCTAGACAGTAATTGCGTAGACAGGGAGTTTGAGCACCGGAGAGATGTCTCATTCTATTCTTCCACCATTTGACTTTGAACTACACTGCTATGCTGCCTTTCTAAGAACTCAGCACCGACTGTGAATATAAAAGTTTCCATCCTGTCTTATATCTGGCAAGAGGAAGAAAATTCTTCCAGGATCTGTGTAAGATACATTGACAGCTCAGAAACACATTCTAGATGTTCTGATTGTTAGTCTTGTTGTGGAAATTCCCTGTTACCTGTTTTCAAATATTTATGCAATAGGGATATTTCCATTTTCCTTATAAGCATTTTGGTGACAGTCACCTGAGGTGTCAATTAGTTGTACATTAATTTACTCTTCATTAATTGTGTTCAAAGGCTAATGTCAATAGTTTCAGTAGTTTAAATAGTACTGAAAATGGGTTGTAAGAAGTGTCTTGGTTACTTGTCTCTTGTTGCTGGGGCAAAACACTCGACATGCAAAATGAAGGGAGGAAAGGTTCACTTAGCTCACTGTTTGTGGAGGTTTCAGTCCATAATCAGCTGGCTCCAAGGTAGGGTGGTGTGGCACTGGGGCAACACTTCAAGGCAGTAGCCAGAGCAAAAGGGGGAACAAGCCTTTTTTCCTCCCTTATGTTGTACACAGGCCACCCGCCCTCCAGGACTAGTGTAGCACTCACAAAATCTTTGTGCCCTCCTCTTGCACAGGATGACGTTATTTACAAAGTAAGGATCCTGGATCCCTGCTGAGTTTCTCAGTTAAACTGAATCTCTGAAGTCAACACAGTGTATCAACCATAACAAGAAGTATGACAAAAAGTTAATTATAATTACCCATTTTATATTGCTTATTATATTATATTATATTGGGAGACAATATGTGAATAGCATAGTTACAGGTTGTTTATGGGCATATAAAATTTGAGATAGGTAAATTTATTTTTTGATGTCACTTGTAGGCTGAAGTTGTGACTCATGATCTAGGAGAAATTCTTCAGGGTAAACCAAGGCTTGACAGAAACACTTGAAGAAATGAGACAGATGTGGTGCATTTGCACATTTGTAAGATTGGCCAACACCTGGTGTCCAGTAAGACACAGAGGTGGTAGACTGACTACTTTTAACAATCAGAGTGACTGTAACCTTTGTCTATATACTATTTTTGATGTGATGTCTTTGTGATCCATTTGTTATTATGTTATTTAATTTGTACACATTGATCTGTTTCCCCAAGTTTCCATCATCTATTTATCATTTCATCCCTTCAGGGCTGGAGAATATATTCTGTATTGTTTCAGTTATTTTAAATCTACTGAAACTTATTTTAGGGTTTCAGGTATGGTCCATGCTAGGTCATGTTTCTTATGCTTGAGAAGAATCTGCATTCTGCTTGTGGGTAAAATATTTCCGAGTTTCTTTTAGATCTGTTTTGCTTACAGTATTGTCTAAGTCATCTATTTTCATACTTATTCCTGTCCAGCTTTTCTGAGTATGTGATATTAGAAAGTAATATCAAGTACTATGAAATGATTGTTGTTTCACATTCAGCTGAAATTATAACCCATTTTTCCATGTGTATGTCTCAAGAAAAGTCATTTAAATGTATTTTAAAGTAATCAGCTATGTATATGAACTATAAACCTTTATGAAGCACTTAAATGACCAAATTGCATGCAAGTCTCAAGACTGCAAAAATGAAGTTAGCGGAAATCTCAGCGCCTTCCTGTAGGAGGCTCTGCTGATCCTTGAGCACAGCACCTCCATGTTTGTTGGGCACACTGACAGTAAAATGTTCTACTGGGTTAAATAAAAAGACGAGCCCCATCTTTACTAGACCTCTTTTCCCTGTTTGCATAAAATAACCCAGAGCAACAACTTTGGTGACACATTCTCATATCACAGGTGTTTATTGCCTGTTTTTCTCCAGAAACTTGTAACTTTTGCAAAACAGAATTCTATTTGGAAGTATGAATTCTGTAATACTTGTAGCATGGACATTATGCAATCACCAAAAAAAAAAAAAAAAAGTTTTCTCTGGGCTCAGTTCTAGAAGTGTGATGCTCTAACTTGTGGTCTCTGAGTCTCTCTGTATCTAAAAAGAATGATTGCATAACATAAAAATGCTTTGATGTATTGTGTTGTGTGAGTTGAAATTCACCACTTTAGAAATTAAAATGATGTATTACAACATTTAGTTTATTTAAGAATAATGATGTGTCATGCATGTGTTCACAGCAATATCATTTTTCATGGGAAATAAATACATGTTTTCCCAATAAAAGAAAACCAAGAAAGAACCTCTTTGCCTGTTTATTCCTCTCCAGAATGTCTGGATTGACAGAAGACAATTTGATTCACAACCAATTTCTATGATGTAGTTCCACTCCGATTTAGAATGTTGTTTTGATTGAAGAATTTTTTCAGAAAATAACCACACACATATATGTATTTGGGAACTGGAGTACTATTTTAACAGTATTCTCTTTGAAGATAATAACTATGAATGTACTTGGATTTTATGCCAAAACTGGGCAAGAGGAAAAGTCTTAAAAGTTAGTTGCAATAAACTTTACTTGTGTAATTGTCGTAATGCCCACTAATCTATCTTGCACTTTGAATACATCCTTTATCCATGTCTGAGTTTGGTTGTGTGATGTATTGGTCATTTGGGAAATATTGGAGAACTGGCTTAGGTGAATATTTCTATGCTGGGAGACTGAGGCAGGAGGAGTCCAAGTTTCAGTCCAGAATGGACAGCTTACAAATTTAGCAAGCCCTTGTCTCAAAATGAACAACAACAAAGTGGTTGGGGATGTAGCTCAGTGTGAAAGCCTTGGATTCATTCCCCAGTAACACAAAATAAAAGAAAGAAGGAATGAAGGAAGGAAGGAAGGAAAAAGGATGAATGAAAAGAGGAAGGAAAGAAAGAGCAAAAAAACCCCAAAAGAATGAAAGAAAAAAGAGGAAAGGAAGAGTGGGAGCAAACAAATTTGAGAACATTTGTGAAAATAAAAAATAATGTGAATCTTATTCTAGAAAAGAAAATAACACCTCATGAAAACATAGAAGAAAATACAAATGTATTATGAATGGTGAATTAGAAGAAAATTATTCATAAATAAACAAATCTCTAGAATTGCCTCACAATAGAAAGGATCAATTCTGCAAGAAATGCAAAAAATGTTATATAAAGGTAAGAAATGTCATGATTTTAACAGTAAAATAAAGGAACTGTGACTTACACAATGTGAGATCATAAAGTGATGGATATGAGTGAATTACACTCTAAGAAAATGTGCATAAAACTCACAAGCATATTGCTCAGGAAGAGAACCAGATATAGAAGTTTATTTACATTAAGACTCACTATATTTGTGACTAAAAGATTTCATTTTTTTGACTTTTAATTGAGACTATATTTTAGCATTTCTAGTACAAATGCCCTTAATAAATGGATCATACTAATATTATTACCTATTATTCAAACTTAATTTCTTGTTCAATTGTTTTTTTCTGCGTATGGATGTGTCCAAACAGATGTTAGATTACTGAAAACACTCAATTAATGCCAGGAAGTTTGAAGTGTTAGCCTCAGTTAGAATGCAATAGGTAATCTTGAAAAAATGCAATTCCTTATATCTCAGTTTCTTATTTGACCATCAGGGAGTTAGGGGTTTGTTAGCAAAGAACCAGAGGCAGGCATCAGAGTCTTGTGCTGAAATGGTCGCAAGTTTATACTTGGACTCTAATTTCCTTCCTAAGTTGAAAGACAAAGATCTGATCCTCCACTCTGAATAGAGCTCCTGCACAATTTGTGACAAGTGGAAACCATTTTTATAAGACTCTGGAATAAATTCCATTATGACCATAACTTAGCAACAACAAAAAAGTTTGAACATCGAGCAGATGATTCCATACATAACACACGTTTGCAAACATAAACTAGAGTTGATTGGATGCCCAGTGGTCTTCTTCATCGTAGAAGGTACAAATTCCTGAAGCTAAGAAGAGCCGTAGCAGCTCTTCTTAGGCTTAGTGCCTACCTGTCTGTTGTTGGGAGACTGTGCAATTACTAGCACTTGTGCTACACGTGGGAGCCCTTCCTTCCTTCCTTCCTTCCTTCCTTCCTTCCTTCCTTCCTCCCTTCCTTCCTTCCCTCCTTCCTTTCTTCCTTCCTTCCTTCCCTCTCTCTCTCTCTCTCTCTCTCTCTCTCTCTCTCTCTCTCTCTTTCTTTCTTGCAAAAATGTAGCAAGCAATTTTATCCTAACATAGATTTTTAAAGCAGGCATATTGCCTAGAAAACTTGCTGGGCCAAGATTTACATCAAACTGACACTTCAAATAAAAAGCATCCCGGGGAAACTTGATGTTTCTTGCCTCCTGGACACTGTGACCAGGCTTTGACCTTAGACAGGCAAAGGAAATTTCCTTTCCTATGAAAATGGGAGCATAAGTAAGCAAAAACTCAAACAGAGAGATTTCCTCTAGCCATCAAGAAGTTATATGTCCCTTGTGTACAGTCTTAAAATTATACAAATTAGAAGAACTATCACATTTCCATTTCTCAGAGATAAACAGATATGAATGATTTGCCTTCACAAAGTGAGAAATACTGACTCTGAATATATTTATTTTCATTGTGATTTTCTTTTCCCTGAATGTTCCTTCATATAAAGTGTGTGTGTGTGTTTGTGAGTGTGTGTGTGTGTGTGTGTGCGCGTGTGACACTGGAGTTAGAACCCAGATGTTCACACTGAGCTATCTCTTTTATTTATTTATTTTTATTTTTAGGTGTAAACTTCCCAAATTACAGTCAATCTTGAACTCTCAGTCCCTCCCAGCATGCTGGGATTACACTCACGCACCACCCCACCCAGCTTCCTGACTTTTAAAAACGTTGTTTATTGTATTGTGTGACTGCAACTGTGGGTATAACATTATTCTATATTAGAAATCTATTCTTCCATTTCCAAAATATGGTAAATATATAAATATGATCAACTGCTAATTTTTTTTGGTTAGGAAAAATAAAAGAAATTATGGTATGATACGGTGTTTTAATTGTAGGGTTCTTGAAAGATACTTTGAAGTTTCATTCCAGAAAAATTTTTTTTTGATCTCATATTCATAGCAGACACTGAAATTTTCAATTCACTTTATTTTTAATTTTATGGATTCATACAGGTGATTGATTGTAAGGCCCAAGTTTCTGACTCTGGCATAGCCATGAGGGGATTCTTCCTTGTATGCTTTCCCTGGACTTCCCAGGTGAAGTCACTGGTGACTAATAACACTCCAGGATTAGCCATTCATTGCATAAAGTAGTTTTGAGGACTTGGAGTTGCTGGAAGTAATGCACATTTCCAGTTTCCAAGGAAGCAGATAATTTAAAACTATTTGTTTACCGGTTAAAATATTCATGTCTCCAGGGATATTTCACAGAAAGTAAACGCTATCTTTTTCTGGAAAGTTCAAAATGCATGCTTCTTGTGGTAGGGAGATATATTACATAAGGTTTAAAATACTCCATAATATAATTATACAGTGGTAAAAGATATATCAAGACATTCTTTACATTATTTTCATAGGCCCTTCTCTGGACTTGTATTTGACCTGATTTCTATTTTATTTGATGGGTTTTTGTCGTCTCTATTTTATTGTGTCTTCCTAAAACTCTAACATCTCAAATTCTGGCTGGATCATGGTAAACACTGATGGATATTTGGTAAATGGAGGAGTGAATGCCTTAATAAAGGAATATGAGTCTTATTTGGGAGAAACTAGTCACCCAATTTAGCTCCAAGTTGATTACTTTATTAGTTCCCTCTTGGTTTTTCCTTTGCAAGCTGTTTGAGCAGTTGACCATTATTTGAATACTTGATGTTATAATTTATACTGCATTGCTTTTGTTGAAAAATGGTCAGTGTTAGATTGGTGGATTCACAGATAAAGCAGCAACTTGGAGGTTTACTACCCTAAACTCTCCTCCTCTTGACATGTTTCTGTCTCATTTACCATCGTTTGAAGACTTTGCTCTGCTCTGTACCTGCAGAGCCTTGCTTTGCTTATTGTACCAAAAAGTGTTTTTACCAGGAACACAGTTTCACTGTGTGTCTTGACCTGTTGTTAAAAGTAGGAAAAAATGATCTTTTAATCATTAGAGTTAGTTGAATTCCATGTGTGCATGTGTGCGCACACTCACACACACACAACACACACACACACACACACACACATGAGCACAAATGAGACTTGGTTGGAGCCGGGATCTAGCTCCATGAGTTCTCATAACTCATCTTCTCTCTCCTAGACACATTATAATTAGAGTAAACCACCTTCACTAAAATTGGAGAGATGATAACTCCATGATGAACCGTTCTTTGTTCTGATTGGACACACTGGCACCAGCAGGTATTTGGGAATAGATGGCAGGAATGCTTTCTCCCAGCCTGAACTCCTTCCTGTCTCTGTAATTTTGAAAGTTCAAATAAAATAACTGATTCACTGGTTTATATAACAGCTTATAGCACAGTGCAATTAACCCCTGCCTCACTCCTCTCTTTACGACCTCTTTCAAACTCTGGGACAACTTGTTATCTCCACTTTTTCAAATTCTTCTGGGAGCCAATTCTCTATCTGATAAATACTTACTGGTACAATTATTAATTTACTGACTGATTTTGCAATATATGAGGACTGCCTGGTGAAATCTAATTAATTCTGTGTGATTCAGAAAAGAAACCCTTTTGTATGTGTGAAGTGGGTTCATTAACAATATAGGAATCCAAAAAACCAAATTAATAAATTTGGAATTTTATGAGCTGAGCTCAGTGACCACCCATGAACCCCTGTTTCAGAGTCCAAATGAGTGGCTCTCAACTGGAAAGTTACAGAGCTTTTAAAACACAAAAGCACAAAAAGACAATTTAGCTAGAATCTTGCATTAATTTTTGTTTGACACCTGTATGCTGCTTCTTTGTTGAGCAGGTTAATTTTTCTCTTGTGGGTGCGGCTCATTCTGCTTTTCTTGTGGGACTTGTACCCTGAGTAATTTTTCACTCTTCTGGGTCAAATATAGGGCACAAGATGGCGTTAGTTATGTCAAGCTACAATAATGTGTACGTGCAGAATGGAGCCAGGCTGGTTGACAGCTGTCTTGGTCACTTTCCTTGCTACTGGGATAAAATGAGAGGCTCTTCAGAACAAAGGGATAAGCTGCCATGCCTAAATGTGGGTCCACACATGGCAAGAAAGAGCATTACTGGCGACAAAGTGAAGGAAAGTATTAAATTATTTTGTCTTTAATTCCTCTAAAATAAACAGCTGAATAAAACCAATCCACCATGAGGGCATCGTGTGTTCGTATCATATGGAAAAGTAAGGCGTGTGACAAAACACCAGAAATAAAGTGTGTTAGTCACCTTTCTGTTGCTGAGACAAAAATATCTGACGCCTGGAATTGAGAGGAGGAGAGGTTTATTTGGGCTCCTGGCTACCGTTTGTGCTTGGCTGGCTCGGAGGCAGAAATGCCATACCTGGAAGCCACTGATGTCTCACAGTCAGGGAGCAGAGAGAGAGGGAGAGGCCGAAGAGAGAGCTGGGCCACTTCGCCAGCGACCGCCTGTTCCCACGGGCCCCACCTCCTGACTGTACAGTCACTTATGAGTAGAGCACCCCCTGATCCAGTCACCTCCCCCTACATGTGAGAATTTGGGGACACTTTATATCTAAACTATAACCCCAGCTTCATAACACAGATGGTAGGAAGTTAGACTCTGTCTGTCCTCCAAGAGTGATGGTCTTTGCCTGTGCCACGAACACAGTAGCACCCATGCTTTGGACTGGGATAGTGACACAGATGGCCTCACATCACTCCCTCCAGCTCCTCCTGATCTCTGCCTGTACCTCACAGCCTTGTTCTTGGGGCCACTTTGCACCTCCTGCTGATCCTTCCTGACCTTGGCCACCTAGGTCTGCTGAAGTCTTCCCCCAAGGCTCAGGAACACCCAGTCCTTCCGGGAGGCTTAAACTTGCTGTGTACCCTGTTTTGACCTTGGAATTTTCATGTGCCCACTGACAACCCAGAGAAATGTCTCCTTTCAGCGTGACCAAAGGTAAATCTAAATACCTCTTGGCAAAGTAAGTTGTATTGAAGCAAAGTTCGCTACACAGGTAATTGGATCATAGATTTTGTCAAGTTTATGGTGCAGGTATTAGAATAAAACTATAATTTTTGTTGCTCAAGTTTAATTTATAACCCATGACCAGAAGCTGTTGCATCAGAATAAAATATAATAGCAAGATCTCGGCAGACCTTACAAATAAGGCTTTCTCTGCAGAGTACAAAACTTTCCTGATGTGGTTTGAAAGCAATTTATACAGGATCATGTTGCTGGTGATGAAAGAAAGTGAAACACCAAAACTAATATGTAGGTGGAGATTAATTGATCCTGAAAACAAACACTGAGAGTATTTAATTCATTTTAATAATGAAGTAGGGAAAAACCACATCACTGCTAACTTTCCAGCAGTAAAGAAATGCAGTGTGTTTTGTAATATTCTGTGGCATTTAGTAGCAGAATGTGAGGGAATCCATCGAGGTTGCTAAGACACACTTACTTTCCAACGTATATCACACAGTGTCATTTTCCTGGGACGAAGGAAGAGGAAATCATAGCTTTCGGAGGCTGAGTGGCTTCCTTCAACTCTCTGGTCTTGGGAGTTCTGCCCCAGAATTCAGATAACTTCTAGCTTTGATAAGGGAATATCAAAACAATAAAGAAAAAAAAAAAACGAGGAAAACAAAGAAAACCCTCCCAGGTTCCTGATCTTTCCTTACTTTTTCTGTCTTTAGCCAATATAGTCCCTGCGATGTGTTTTGGGTTGAGAGGAGTAAACTGCTTCACTAAGATCCTTACATGTTCCATTTTCCAGAATCTTTACACGTTCCTCTACCCCTAGACCAGTCTCAGAAAAGCCTAGAGCTTTGTGAAGTTGGTTTCTTGCTTTATGTTTTTCCCTTGTCATTGGTTTGTTCTAAAATACAGGCAATTTTTCCATTTATTTTATACCAAATAAAGAGGACCCTGCTTAAAAAATTTAAAAGTAATAACAGAAGTCGGCATTTATGGGTGCTACCATTTCCCAGCTGCCACTCTGACCTTCATATGCATGGGTTCATTTAAGAATTTAGTCCAGTTGGTCCACAAGAAAATTGGAATTCGCAACAGCCTTTTCTATTTTGCAGGAGCCTAATGGTGCTTTTCATCTCTTTTTCCTCCTCTTTCCTGAATATTTGAAGCTCGGGGCGCATCTGTATTTGTTGTCTCTCTCCAGGGCTGCGGGAGATCTTTCATGTCTATTTCTCCGAAATGCTCCTCACTTTTTCTTGCTTGTAGGTGGCCAGAGACAACCTGTCTGGACTTGATCTCCACTCATGGTTGTGGAATCTGAGCGCTTTCACTCCCTCTGGGATTGGTCTGGCTGGGCTGGGTGTTTCTCCAGAGTCCGGCAGGTTGTAGTGATGTAGGGACGGGTCCTGAGGTCCCTGCATTGCCTGATGCTACCATCCTGCTGTGCCTTAGACTTAGTGAATGGGCTGTCGGGGTCCTGAAGGAAGCATAGCTGGCGCCCCAAGTATATGGGGGGCCTGCAAGAACCAGTGGCAAGGTCCTCCATGTGGGCGTCGCAGCCGACCTCTGTGCAGGTGAGTGCTGCTGTGTGGCAGCCAGGGTGGAGCAGCCTAAGGCCCTTGTGTGGAGGCTGCTGATGCCTGTCCGTCCTCCGGGGCACCTGCCCATCCTCCAGGGCACCTGCTCATCCTCCGGGGCGCCTGCCCGTCCCCCGGGGCGCCTGCCCGTCCTCCGGGGCGCCTGCCCACCTCCCCACTGTGGCCATGGAGATCCATTCCCCAGCATCCTCCTGCCTTTCTCCTCTCTCTTCTAAACCACAGACAGGGCTGCCTTTTAGAAATAAACTTGATTCAGTGAATGTAATGCTAAACATGGATTCTGTGGTGTCCTTGGCTTCCAGCTGCTGTTCCTACAAAGTGCCCAGTACCTGGGAAGCTTGAACCAGTTTGAGAGCTGGGTCATGTGAGGCCAGGGACATAGAAGTGGCCCATACTGCTGCCACTAGAACAGAGTACACAAGGAAGCATCTTATCCATGGGGACACAGCACTGAAGTCATCATAAGAGTTAGCACATCTGTAATCCCAGGACTCTGAGAGACTGAGGCAGGAGGATTGCAAGTTAAAGCCCAGACTAGGCAGCTTAGCAACCTAGCAAGATCTTGCCTCAAAGTAAAATAAAAAAAATAAAAAATAAAAAAGGACTAGGAATGTGGGTCAGTGTGAAAGCCTTGTGTTCAATTCCCTGGTACCACAACAAAACAAAACAAAACAAAACAAGACAAGACAAGACAAGACAAGACAAGACAAGACAAGACAAGACAAGACAAAACAAAACAAAACAAAACAAAACAAAACAAAACTGGCAAGAAACAAACTCCCAGACTCTCAGAGAGCCTCAAACCTTCTCCACTGCTATGCTGCACCCACAGCTGTTTCCCACATTCTGTGGTTTGTATCCTGCCAGGATCAATATCGTCTCCTCATTGATCTAGTCACAGTTTTTGGGAAGGTCTCTCTACCCCCAGCCTGGTTTATGGTCTGTTTTCATAATCTGCATGCACTTCTCCACCCTCCTTGAACTTTTATTTATGCACAGAGCCTTGTCTTCAGGACTCCTTGGTCTCATTCCCATGTAAGGTTTTCCTCTTGTATCCAGCATGCTCAGGGCGTCAGTTGGTCCTTCTGGCATCCCCAGGATGGGACCAGCCCCACACTCACCAGCAGCCCGAGCTATTGCAGATGCTGTGCGTCACGCCCCTCCCTCGGACTCCTGGGTGTGGGCACATTCTCATCACCACCCTCCCCACCCTGCCCATCCCGAGATGAAGCTCAGACTTCAGGGCGCCTTTCCCTGCCAGGCTCCGAGGGTTGCAGGAATCAGCTTGTTCTGGGGCCTCTCAGAGCCTCTGGCAGCATCTCCATGTAGCATTCTCCCAAGGCCACCACTGCCCGCCAGACCAGCATCTCCACCACAGGGGCACAGGGGATCCTGATTCGCCCTGGCCTTTGTGGCCTTAGCATGGTTAGAACAGCATGGCCCTCAGCCTGGGCAAACTGGAGGTTCCTCATGTCTCCCTGAGTTAGATGCCAGCTTCTCCCTAGCAGGGGCTCCATATGACTTAGTTTGAAGGCACTGGGGATAGAACCCAGAGCCTTTGTATGAAGCTACACCCCTTCCCTTCCCTTCCCTTCCCTTCCCTTCCCTTCCCTTCCCTTCCCTTCCCTCCCTTCTCTCATCTCCTTTTCCCTTTCTTTCTTTCTTTCTTTCTTTCTTTCTTTCTTTCTTTCTTTCTTTCTTTCTTTCTCTTTCTCTCTTCAACACAGTCTTGCCAAATTACCAAGTTGACCAACTAGGCTCTGATTTGTGACCCTCCTGCCTCAGCCTCCAGTGCTGGGATTGACAGGTGTATGCCACCATACCATACATCTTTTAATCTTTTTAAGGTAGCAGGGCACTAGAGCAGAGGTTATGCTCTGTAAATTTTGCAGAGTGAATTAATGAATGAAAGGATTAATTGCAAAATGCTGAGCAAGAGCAGGAGGAAAACAGCAGGAGGACTTCAGTGGCTGGTTTTGCAGGCTCTCTGTACCCGAGGTTTTACCAGCAGCCCTCCTGTGGCAGCTGGAGCTGTGGGAAGCTTGAACCTAGAAGACTGCGTTTCAATGCTAATGACTGCACGGTGTAGATGGCTCCCAGGAAGCAAAGGATGTAGGTGCTGAGTAAGCTGTACATTTGTCCCTACTGCATTTTAAGCAGGAAGCAGACAGCCGAGGGGGAGGCTCAGAGGACACCATGGAACCAGTCTCTAGCTCAGGTTCAGCTGTTCCTTCTTGTCTTGATAATGATTTCATTTCATTTACTCCCAGATCCACGGCAGTATAATTTCAACAGATACTTTACTACGCAGCGGTGTATTAAACCATATAACCTTATAACCATAAAAATCTCCATTTCAGCGTCAGTTTTTCCAGCCTTCTCGTTGGAGTGGGTGGATCTTCTGTGCAGTGTGTGAGCGGAGGGGTGAGGCAGGCTCCTCGCAGGGTCCGCCCTGCCTGGGAGGCAGGTGTTTTATTCTAGCCCCTGCCGTTCTGTGTGCGGAGCTCTCTGGGGCTCAGTCCTTCTTGGAGAATCAAGGCTAAGGGCTGCAGCTCACAGTCGGGCGGGCTTTGGAGCCACTTTGATGAGCCGTGGGGAGTCACGAATGCTGGTGAAGAGGAGACCCAGTTGGAGAAACACACTTCCCAGCAGGGAAGCCTTCCAGAGAGGGATGGGCTGGGGCTGAGAGGGCTGACAGAAATGTGGGCATCAGGGTGCCAGGCTGGAGGGTTGAAAGTGGAGCCAGAGGGTTCCCCGACTGTCTGTCCAGCTGCTCCTCCCTGGGCAGGGAAGGGACCGTTACAGTCCAGCCTGGCTGCTGCTCCCACCGGGTCACCTGATGCTGGGGGCCAGCCTGGAGCTTCGGGGAGAACGCAGGAGGGAGGCAGTGGAGAATTCAAGCTTGAGTCCTGCTCCAGACCTGCCACAAGTGATCTCATCAGCTATCAAACTAAGTGTGTCATGTTCTCCTGATTCAGGTTCTGGGATCAGTAAATATCATGATTTATGCCAGACAAACAGTGAGAGTCACTGAAAAGTCCCTTTGGGTGACCTCATGCCAGGCACAGTGAAAGGGGAGCCTGTGGAACCTCAGAACGGGTCCTCATGCCTGTGAGGGACTGGCCCGAGGGTGCAGGCACAGTCCCTGCTCTCTTAGGCCTGCACAAGTGATCTTGATAACAGCTGAGATTCAGACAGGCCCAGAGCTTAACGCAGCTGAGACGACACTGAATTTTGAAGGAGAAAGTATTCATATGTTTTTCTTCTATCTGAAGAAGTCTTCCCTGGAGGTTCTGAGATGTATCTGCAGAGGTTATTATGGACCAGTGATTCTCAGCCTGGTTGAAATGGTGGAACTTCCCCATGCTAAAGATGCCTTGGTACACCTGAGATGTCATTTTTCTAGGATAAGGCAGAGTCTGGGTAATGAAACAAAAGGTGGCTGATACTTGCCCATCAGGAGCATGCACAGGGTCTGGAATACAAAAAAGAAGCAGAAAGTGGAGGTAGAGAGCTCCAGGGCATTCCTAGCCAATAGCTGAAGTTTGTGTTGGGTCCATAAAATAACAAGTTACAGAAAAATGAGTGTATTAGTGACTTCTCTTGTCTCTGGGACAGAATGCCCAACACTCATACCCTAAAGGAGGAGTTTCATGTGGCTCATGGTTTCAGGGGATTCAGTGCATGGTCAGCTGTCCCCAAGGAAGAAATATCATGGCAAAAGGGAGTGGAGGAGCAAATCTGCTCAGGTCACGGTGGCCAGGAGCAGAACAAGGGAACAGTGGTGGAAAGAAAGGGAGATGGACTTGACGTGGACTCCAAAATCAGGCCCCCTTGTTCCATCCAGATATACCCAGAAGTATGCTCCACCAATATCCAGGCAGGTCGCAAAGCCAGTCCAGCTGACACTCCACCCTTTAACAAGGAAATATAAGGGTCCCAGTCCTGTGGCCCATGCTGAAGGAGTGGCAAGGTTTCTCATCTATTATTCACCTCACAAACCCCAGCAGCTCATTACAGTCCACAGAGAAGAGACAGTGGCTGACTCCGAGGGGCTTATGCAGAGCTGTGAAAACTGACTCTAACCCTGGGGACTTAAAACAATGCAGATCTTATTTCTTACAGTTCTGGAGGTGTGAAGCTCCAACACCTCTTAGTGCACCACACTCAAGGTGCTGGAGAGGCTGTGTCCCCCAGAGGGGCTGGAGGAGGACTCTCCGCCTTGACCTTTTCTCCAGGAGCTGCGTGTGTGGCTGGCCCTGGCCCTTTCCTACCCTGTTAAGGCCAGCAGTGGTGACTTGACCTTTCTCGTATCACAGGGTACTGACTCCTTTGTCTTTCCCTTAACATTTAAAGGACTCTCAAGGTCCTTTAACAGCTAAACTAGGGTCCCCGGATGGGCTGTGGGCCTTGCACTAGTGCAGATGAAGGGAGCAGGCTGGGGTGTTTGCAGTGTGCCTTTCCTGGATTACATCTTTATCTTAACACAGTGATTTCCCAGGTGGCTTCCTGTGTCCTGGGTCCCTAAACAGACCTTGTTGATGGTGGTAGGAGGACTCATGTTGCTTGTCCTACTAGTGCCCAGCTTATGCTGTCACATCATGGCTCTGGAGCTGGGAGCTTGCCCTGTGCTGTCCCCAGGATTTCAGGAGACATTTGGAGCAACCCTTTACCCCACCCCCTCTCTAGAGGAGAATCAAGCTCAGTCCCCCAGGCCACAGGCAGCAGGTTCAGTGGTTCTCACAGATTGGGGCGAGGAGGTTGCACTGTGTCAAGAGGGAGGCCAGGGATGTCTGTCACCACAGAAAGTGTGCTGGGGTGAAGAATTGAGGGAAGGGAAGGGAGGAGAGTCAGAGAGACAGAGATTGACAGAGAGAGACAGAGAGGAAGAGAGAGACAGAGGGACAGAGAGAGACAGAGAGAGGCAGAGAAAGAAACAGAAGAGGAGGAAGAAGAAAAGGGGAAGGGGGATTGGGAAGGGAAAGAGGAGAAGAAAGAAGAAGGAGAAGGAAGAAGAAAGAGAGAAGGGGAGAAACAGAGAAGAGAGGAGTTAGAGAGATAAAAACGAGGGGAAAGAGAGGAAAGAGGGAGAGAGAAGAGGACATGAGAGAGATGAAAAGGAAAAGAGAAGAGGGAGGAGAGGAGAGGGGAGGAGAGGAGAGGGGAGCAACACGTACATACTAGGGAACGGGGCATGAGTAACTTCGAGGTCATGGGAAACACCTGATGGTCAGCTGGAAGGAACCAAGAGACACTGCCGGGAGAGGAGTTCCTGAGTCCTCTCGCCCACTCTAGCAGCCCTGGCATGGACGTGGTGCACGTCCACTACTGCTTATTCTGAAGTCAGCTGATTATTGCTCTGAATTCTACTTGGACCCTTAATTCCCTCTTGCCATGCAACACACAGCAGGTCCTCACAGCCCTTGAATTCCTCATCTGAGGAGTCACCCAACCAAGGCTGAAAACCTTCCGAAGAAGTGTGACTTTACTGAACTTTTCAGACTGTCAGCTTTTGTCCTTTTCCCTTTTGTCCTTTTGTCTATACTGCAAGAGAGGGAGCTGTGATACCTGTGAGATGGAAGAAAAGAGGAGGAGGAAGAGGAGGAGGAGGAAGAGGAGAGGAGGAGGAGGAAGAGGAGGAGGAGGAGGAGGGTAGAGAGGAGGGAACACCACCTAGTGCAAGGGTTCCCTCCAATCCAGTCCCTTCAGGCTGTGAGAAGGTGAAAAGGAAGGAGATGGAGAACAATCCTGGCAGCACGTTTTCTTCTACTCTATGAAGCTTGTGTTTTAGGTGACATACGTGTCATAAAGACATCAGGATCCTGCTGCCTTAGTGGAAGAGTTGGCCGGCATTTAGGATGGTGTTTCTCAAACTGCAGAGTACGCCCATATCTCCCTGAGTGAACTTCAACTCCTTCAAGACAGAGAGCTATGCCTCATGAAGAGTCCCTGACTTGGTAGGTGTCTTACTTTCCCATTGGTGAAACACCTAACACCACAGCTTACAGGAGGATTTCTTTTTGGCTAATGGTTTCAGTCCATGTTGACTGATTTCAAGGCAGAAAGGGGATCCTAGAGGGGTCTGGTGTAGGAAAAAGTACTGCATCATGGCATCCAGGAAGATGAAAGAGAGGGAGGAAGAAAGAGAGAGAGAAACAGAGAGAGAGAGAGAGAGAGAAAGAGAGACAGACAGAGACAGAGAGGGAAAGGGAGAGACAGTGAGAGAGAGAGAGAGACAGACAGACAGAAGAAGTAAAAAGAGGAGGAGGAGGAAGAGAAGGAGGAAGATAATATGCCCTTCCAGGTCATAGGTCGCAACCCCAGTGAGCCTTCTTGTCTGACCAGACGCCACCTCCTAACAGCAAGTCAGCTGTGATATAGCATCTCCATGACACATGACACTCTGAAGGACATTTCAGTTCTAAATCATAATAGCAGGTAGAGAGATTTGTTCTTCTCACAAGTTCTCTGGTGGTGAGTGTCCTTGTAGGGTGGGAACCCTCTGGGAAATCACTGACTTAGGGGAAGGGGGTGTCCCATGAGTCCAGCAGAAGTGGCTTGGGAACTTTGGGAGCGGGTAGCAGGGGGAACCTAAGATGGCCTTTCTGGGAGCCACTGGCCTTCTCATGCTCTGGAGAGAGATCCTGGGATTCCCATGTGTTTACTTGGAGACGCTCAGAACTTTGTGGATCAGCTAACTTAGGGTTAGTGTGAAGATGACCCTGTGGGCCGACAGTTTAAGAATCGTTACCGAAGCAGGAATTTAAAAGAGGAGTATAGAAAGCAAAATGATGAGATATCTAACTAAAAACTGTAAGATCTAGTGGAGAAAAGTATTTTAACTTTGTAAATCAATCTAGGTTCCTTGGGTGGTACTAAGATTTATTTTGCTTCATTTATTTACTGCACACATTTTAGTAAATAGGAAGTTATATGACACCTAAGTAACTGATTTTAATCAGCTGAATTATTTTGGATCTTATGATTTTTTTTCACTTGCTGATTATTTGCTTCTGCCACTTAAATTGAAAGCTCACTGAGAACAGGACCTGTTTTTCTTTGTCTTACTAATTCCAGCCAGTTACTAATTAAAGAAAATAATGGTCAAAATGACTGACAGTGATGTGGAGAAATATAAGGAATTATGAAATATGCATTAATTTATTTTCCAATATACCCCAAATTACATAGAAATGTCTATATTATAACATTAATTGTAAATGTCAGGTGTCAACATGACTCCAATATGCAAAGGGGAAATATTCTGGGAAACCTTATAAATAATTGAACATAGTTCTCTAGGAAGTGGGTTTATAGGGCATGTTTATTTTATTTGTGCTTTTATACATACACATATATATATATATTTTTTTTTTTCTAAATTTCCCTGTTTAGTTTTTGCACCAGTCATTGGATTTGGAAGCTTTCCCAAGTGACTGCATGTGAGTAGTGGCCAATGTGTCCCTCTTAAAGAAAGATGATTGTAAAAAAGAGTGATCGCTTTAAGGAATGGAGGCAGGAGCACCAGCAATGAGATCACAGGCAGATGGGACCATGATGAAAGCAGACAGTGAATCCCGGCTGTGTGACTCAAGCAGAGCCTGGCGAAGGCAAGTGGGCTTGGGAGTTCCTGAGGGCCCGTTCCCCTTGGGTGGGCTTGAGCACCTCCTACTGCCCCGCCACCCAGGATGTAGGAAGCCAAGGGTCAGGTACCTGTGTAAAGAAGGTGGGCCTCTGTCCAGAGCCGTGCTATCCCCCTTCAAACAGAGCATGTGGCGCAGGAAGAAGCAACTCACAGGCGATTCAGCAATGCCCAGTGATGTCTTCTCTTTCACCGGAGAGATTATGGGCAGATCAGGAATGTAGCTGTAGCTGTAGCTGTAATTGTAGATGCAGATGAGATGGACATGAGATGGAGATGGAGATGGAGATGCAGATGCAGATGGAGATGATGTATATATATATATATATATACATACACCCAGGTGTGTGCATGGATTTGAGTATAGATTTACATGTAATAAATGTACTCACATAAAAGCAAATGTAAGCATAGCTACGGGTGTGGATGAGTACAAATATAGAAGTGCAGATACTGACATGTAGGTGTAGATACATATGTGTGTGTAGATCTAATGACACAGACATGAATATATAAATGGTGAATTCATATGTGTGCAAGTGGTGTATAAGCGTGGCGGTAGATGTCAGCGCAGGTGGTGTTGGTGTAGGTGCAGAGCTGTAAGTGCAGGTGCGGGTGTAGGTGTGTATGCTGAAGACTTGGAGATAAATGTGGGTAAAATGCGGATGCACATAAAGCAGACAGAGCTTATATACTGATGTGGGCATGGACGTAGGTGTAGCTGCAGATGCTGGAGGCATCTGGGCGCAGATGTAGGTATTGTACATCAGGGCTCCGTGAGCCCCTGGGTTGTGGTTTATCAGGATTTGGGCTGCACTCCGGAGGTGAGCAGCCAGGAGCCAGATGAGTTCATTATATTTTCAGCTGCTGTCATCACTGGTATAACCAGCTGAGCTTGGTCTCCTGTCAGATCAGTGGTGACATTAAATTCTCATAGGAACACGAACTCTACTGTGGACTGTGCATGCTGGGGATCTAAGTTTGTGTTCCTCTTAAGAGAATCTAATTGTAAAAATATTAGAAATAAAGTATTCAATGTAGCAATAAGAGAAGTAAAGTGCATAATAAATGTAATGCCTTTGAATTATCCCGAAATGGATTCCTCCCATTTGTGGAAAAATTGTCTTCCACTAAACTGGATCCCGTAGATGATACAGCGGTAGGGCCTAGATGCAGGGGTAGGTACCCTCATGTGTAGGTGTGGTTGTTACAGCTCTGTACAGATGGGTCCATAGATACCACGCAGCCTTCCTTGTGCCTGCTTCTCCAGTCTTATTCCTCTGGCATTCTTTCATCTTTTCTGTTTTGTTTGTTCACCAGCCTCTTTGTTGTCCCTTTGCCCTTTTAAGGGTCATTTCTTCCACCTCATTTTCCTCTGTGAGACCAGCTTCTTCCAGAATCAGCCCAGCAGGGTCACTCTCAGGAAAGCCTTCTCTGCTCCTGCAGATCTGTGCATGTCCCCTCCCGTTCCTTGGTCCCTTTGGTTTTCAGCATTGACTTTTTAACCCACGGGGCAGATAGAGGGTGGCTGGAGGGAGCTGAAGACCAAGCTATGGCTCAGATTTAGGGCTGGGAGTCTCATGTGGTCACTCACTTTCACATGAGCACAGCCAGGGATCTCAGTGTCCACACCTTTGTGTTTACAGTTGAGTTGGCACCAGGAAACGCTTCTGTCACCCTCATACTCTAGTCGGAAAAATACTGGGGTGAATGAAGCCATAAATGGTGTACTTTCACCTACTGGAGGCCAGATGGCACCACAGCGCGTGGTCCTAATGAAATTTCAGAGTCACTGGCATAGCAGGAAGGGATGGGAGATGGGAGCCACAGCAGGATCTGGGCTGCCAGGTGATTCACATCCCAAAACCACATCCTTTGCCTCGTTAGCCATCCACATACTATTTCAACTTAAATTCTATTGACCTTAGGGGTTGTCGACTATCTGTAGATGCATTCCACATTGTATGTGCTTGAGAGACGAGGGAATTTGCAGTTACTGTTATGAGTTTTTTGTTGTCGTTGTTTTTGTTTGTTTGTTTTGAGACAAGGCCTTCCGTCCTAACTCAGGCTAGTCTCAGACTCAAGATCCTTCTGCTTCAGCCTTGTGAGTGTTAAGGCTACAGATGTGCTTGTGCCACCACACCCTCCAGACTTACAGACACAGTAAGTTACCTTGTGGGGAGACCGCAGAAGCCTTCCTTTCTCTGATAAAAGGGAAGTTTGGGAAATGCCAACTGGGCAGCTAAGAAGTGGACTCCAGACTGATAGCTTAGGTTCATATCTCTTCTCCTTTACTGATTCTCCAGGTGACCTTAGGGGTATGTGTTTATGTGTGGGCTTTAAATATCATTTTTAAAGCTGGAGCATATCTGTACGTGGTTATGGGGGTTCTGCATAATGATTTGTGTAAGTATTTAAAGTATTTTGATCAACCAGCAGGGTTAGTATTTCTATCTCCTCAAACAGAATTGATCAATTCTGTGTGCTCAGAACCTAACTTCAAGGCTTTCATCGAGAAAGGGGGGAAATATCGGTGCTGACTTTAATAAGCATGTTACAGGATTAAATGAGGAGGTCCATGAGTACTGGTTAGGTTCTCTAGGGGAACAAAATTAATAGGAAAAACACAATGAAGCACAGGGATTTATTCAGTAGCTCACAGGGTCAGGCTGCAGTGATCACAGCAGCCTCTGCATGCTGGAGAGCGGAGGGCCCAGGAGGGCTCAATCCCGGAAACCGCAGGACAACAGGGATCAGGAATGCAGCGAAGCCCGAGGCGGAAGGCCTGGAAGCTTCCCCGAGAGTCACCTGTGCGAATCCACAGTGAGGGAGCCGGGGGATGGCAGCAGCAAAAGATGCACAGCAAGCAGGAACTTTTCAGAGGCAGCCAGACCTCCTTCCTCTTTCATTCCTGTCCTGCAAGACTATTGGATGGTGCCACCCACATCAGGGTGGGACTTCCCCTCAGTTTGCTGGCATACACGCCAATCATCTCTGGAAATGCCCACAGACAACCCGGAAGTGTGCTTGAGGAAGCTGCTGGGCTTCTCTTAACCCAATCAGGTGGAGTCGCGTCTAACCAACAGGCTCTGGACTGTGTCTAGTGGAGGGAGTCATGCTGACTACAAACAAACTTCGTGTTAATATTATTAAGCACCTCGAGAGCAGGTGCTATATCTTAGGTGGCTGTTTCTCGAAAAACATCAGATGGTTGGAAAATATTCAGTGTAAAAACTCATTAGAATTCACTTTTTCTTGTCTGTAGTTACTTGGATTTTTCTGTGAAGGTTTAGACGCAACGCAGTCCCCAAGTCTGTCCTGACTGAGGCAGAAAACATCAACAGTTGTGTCTTCTGATATCAGAGCTTTGGGTATAGCATCAATTTTGAGTGATCTGAATACACAGAATGACAAAGGTCTGAAGTGGGTTGTGCCAGGTTAGGGTTAGGGTTATCATCATGACTGTTTGTAAAAGTGCACTGAAATGCTACACGATACCCTATAATACAGGGAAGTATTATAGGTCAGTTAAAATTAACAGCATGTTTTAAAACAATCTTACAAGTGTATGGATATTGGTGTATATACAAGGCCTTCGAGCAGCACTGCTGTCCTTCGCCTGGAATGTGTAGCTCGCGGCTCCTGGAACACACGATAACCCAGCATACCGATCAGAGCTGGATCTTTGTGTTTCAGAAAATGATTCCTTTGTGCCTCTCCAAACCCTGCCATGGGATAATCCCATCCTTTCCCCGCTCGCTTTGGTTTGATCAGTTTATATCTCCTGGATATTTTGCCTTCACTCCAGATTCCACTTGGCTAGATGATTTTTCAGGTCCTCACTCCCCCACAGAGACCTGGATGGTTTCCCGCAGCTCTCTTCAAAGAGAGTTTTGCTAGTTTAACTCCTTGGGTGTTCACAGTTTGCCCGAGGCATATTCCCTTGAGCTCCTTTATTTCTTCATCTTTTAATACCTTCTGCTGTCACCTGAAGGAAGTCATGAAAACTTGATGGTTTTGCATGGTTTATCACAAAAACTTCTAAGGCAGCTACTGGAACCTGATGAAGTGTCTTCATAGAGCCCTCTTCTTGGGCCAGACTTTAATTTCTCCCTTCTCTCACCTGCCAGAAGTTTCTCTTTGTGTGGCAAGGATTTGCCCTCAAGTTTTAAAACACTAACATGTATCACAGATAGGAGAAGGGTGAGAAATTGTAGAGTTCGGTGTGTGGGGCTAGCTGTGTTCATTCAGCAGTCATTTCTCTGGTGACAGACTCATTATGAGCATGAGTGATCAAGGCAAGTCTGTGCACAGACCTGGGCAAACTTCTTAAAAACCACAAATGTGAATCTGATAAGCCCTTGGGAAGACAGATGTTCAACACCATGTATAGGAACAGGATGCAATATGTACATGTACCAATTCCTCACTAGGAACGTGTTTATTATGTTTTGCAAGCACACTGTTACCAAAGAGAAGAAAAGCAAGATGACAGGTTGGTACTCTGTAGTTTGTCTACAAGCATCGGTTCTTGCACACAGTGCCTCCAACCATTCCTGGTGGGTCGGCTCCTGGTGCAGCTTCTCTGGGAAGCAGCTGGACTTTACTTTCTAAAGTAAAATATGGGCAAAGCTCATAGTCTTTGCAGTTCTACTTGTTGCAGTGCCCTGGGGAGATGGCTGCTCACGGAACAAACCAGACCTGTGTGAGGGTGCAGTAGCAGCACTGTTCCCAACCTGGAAACAATAAGCCCTGCAAGCGAGTGAATGGGCTGCTATCTATTCCCACACTGTGGTTCAAACAAATACAGCCCAGCAGCAGGGGAAATGATGGGTGAATTCTGGCTGTGTCACAGTCAGTGAAAAATCCCCAGAGTCCATGTGCTATGTTGCTTGGTACAAATATATAAATGATATTATATTCATTATGTCTGTACATATATGTGAGTATGGATATGTATATGTGTGTGCGTATATGTGTATATACACATAGACACAAGTTGTGAATCCTTTATACAAAATGCTTGAGATAGGATGTGTTTTGAATTAAAGTTTTTTTTTCAAGATTTCGGAATATTTGTATATATTTGTATTTCCCAAATCTAAATATACAATTCATTTATCTTTCATAGACACTTTGTACACAAGGCCTGAAGTTATTTTTATACAACATTTTTAATAGTCTTGTATATGAAATAAAGTTACATAATGCAGATTTTCTACTCTTGGTGTCATATTGGAACTTCAAAAATTTCAGATTTTGGAACATTTTGGATGTTGGATTTTTCAGATTAAGGATATTCAATATGCACATGTAATGTACCTGTACATGTAGATATCTATTTATTGATATTTTGTGGAAATATATAAAAATGGTATCAACATATATCAAAACAAAGAAATCAAAGTGGGCAATGGGTATGGGATTTGGAATCTGTCACTTGGAAGTGAGGAAGGAGGAAAATGCGGGGAGCTGTCCCATGGTGAGGGGAGGTTGCTGCTGTGGGGTACAGTTCTGGCTTTTGTTTAGTTAGTTCATTATACACAGGTGTAGTATGAGATTCTAGGAACCAACTGTATTGATCAGCTGTGAATTACCACAACAAAATACTTGAGACATTTAGCTTTACAAACAGAAAAGGTTTACTAGGCTTGGAGTTCTGGAGGCTGTGAGTACAGTGGTGTTATATAGGTTTGGAAGGAGCCTTTTCCTGATGGCACAAGCCATGGTGATGAGTGTGTGTTAGAGGAAAGTACTGACACCTCCTACTGGAACAGAGACAGTGGAAGGCCAAAGAGGGTGGGTGTGGTTGGCTGGGTCCCACACCTCCTTTAGCGGGAAAGCCCAGGCGAGCTAAGTCTTCCACCAGCCCCATCTCCTGAAGGTTCTCGGGACTCAGAATGCGATCATCCGGAAGCCAAGCCTTTACTTCCAGACCTTGAGAGACGCTTCAATAACTAAAGAACAGCACTAACTAAGCAAAATGGGCTGGCCATGTCCAAAGGAAGAGTGTATGTCACAGATTAAGGGAGTTTAGGCACCTGAGCTCCATAGAAGAACAACAAATCAACAACGAATCAGGACTAAAACCAAAAGAACAACAAACAAGCAAAGGTCAGACTTAGGCCTTCTTACCACGCAGTTGAACTCAGAAACAAATGCGGACAGTGTCACACAGTGCCAGGTCCCTGGGGCAGGGTCTTGGCTGTCTTCAGCTCAGGACAGTGGGCCTGGAGGGGGATGCTGAGGGTTGGCAGGGACTTCTGCGTTCAAGCAGGGTGGAGCAGGCAGGCTGGATGCCCAGGTCAGGACCCTACAGAATGGTTTAAGCAACTATCAAAAAGCAGGCTGGGAATGGGGTGATGATGGGGCTGGGCGTGAAGTTGGGTAAACGGGGGATTTGAGCCCTTGAGGGAGGAGAGATGGAGCCAGACAGATGTGCCAGGACTTCAGCACAGGGCAAGAAGTATGGACGGAAGGGGGAGCTCTGCTTGGGGAGTCCAGCGCCCGACACTACACCTCAACTCACTCCTGCTGGCCACATCTGGCAGTCTGCAGGGAGGTAATTCATCTCCACAATCCTCTGTTTCATTTTCTATAAAACATATGATAGGAATACAAATGCAATATATAACAGGTAATTTACATATTTTGAATAAAATCATATAAATGAATAATATATTATAGAAATTCCCTCACATGGCTGCTGTCAGCTTTAACAGACTTAACTCTTGCCAAAGAATTATATCCTGTCTGTGCTGTAGAGAGGAAGTCCTAAAGAAATGCTGGAAATCAATGTTATTTACTAGGATTGTATAAATTTGAAGCTCATGTCTAGCATCGTGACCTCCCAGCAGGTTTAGATCACGTGTTTTCTGGCCTGGGAGAATGCCTGGCCCTAGCTCAGACATGAGGCTGACGCCCCCCAGGAGAGCAGGCTCCTTCCTAGGGTGACCTCTGTGGTCAGGATGTGGTCTGAGCCACGGGTTCCCATGCCGGAATCTTGGTACCTCATCTGCTGATGTGAGAGACGGTGAAACCTTTGAAAGCAGGGTCCAGTGGGCAGTAATGAGCTACATCACTTTCAGGAGAAATTAATGCTGGTCTACTTGGAGTGAGCTACTCAGGGCTATAAAACAGCAGGACTGAGCTGGCTGTGGTGGCGCACACCTGTCATCCTAATGCTCTGGGAGATACAGGAAGGAGGATCACAAGTTCAAGCCCAGGCTGGACCACTTATCAATTTAAGCAGACCCTGTCTAAAAATAAAAATAAAATTGAAAAAGGTCTGGGGATGTAGCTTAGTCCCAAGGTCCTGGGTTCAGTCCTCAGAGCTGAAGTTACAGAGAGAAAGAACAGCTTGTCTGCTTGTTTTCTCTCTGTCTTCTTCTCTCCCACTTCCGCCTTTTGCCCAGACTGCTCCCAGAATGCTGTGTTTGCAGCCAGGGGAGCCTTCCCTAGAGCTGTATCAGGGGTCCTAACCTGGGATTTTCAGCTTCCTCCCTGTCCACAAAACAAATATCTTTTCTTCATGAGAGACCCTACTTCTGGTGTTTCATCATAGCAGCAGACTAAGACAGTATTACTGAGAGCAGAGAGTCATTAAATTACTCACAGTGGGCTTGAAATTGTAACCCCTTTTCCTCAGCCTTGCAAAGCACTGGGATTACATGGGTGCACTGTCAGCCTGGCTGGCACTCTTAACATGCATGCATAGAAAAAGTTATGATTATTTCCCAGCATTGGAACATTTATTTTCAAAATGCTAACAACTTTCTAAAGGCCAGTTACAGATATGCAGGAAAAAATTTTGAAAAGGAAAAGTAATGTTATGTAGTCAGTTGCAGTTTGGAACAGTAGACATCTTGGGAATTGCAGTGTTTTATTTTGTGGCCACATTTCTGTCCTCACATAAGTCAAGGGGCAGCACGGGTGTCTTTCCGATGTTGCTGTTTGTCGTTTTCTCCTTTATAAGTTGACTTTGGCTTCCAGTTGTGCCCTCATCGGTTTCCAACTGTGACCTCTGTGCTTTCCACATGGGGTGGCATCCCTGCAAAATGCTCTTGTGGGAATCTTTTTTTGTTTTTTTGGTACCGGGGATTGAACTCATGACCACGTGCTTGCAAGGCAGGAGCTTATACCGCTGAGCTAAATCCCCAGCCCCTGTGGGAATCTTTTGCCAGCCTCGTATCATCTAGTGTGGACTCTGATACCCTTTCAGTCATCATTACCCAGGTGATCACACCGAGCAACATCCCAAACCCTTTTTATTTAACTTTATTTACAGACAGGATCTTGCTAACTTGCCCAGGCTACCTCAGACTTGTTATCTTCCTGTCTCAGCCTCCCGGAGTTCTGGGATTGTAGCTTTGCACCATCACACCTGGCTGACTGCATTCTTCTCCACCAGTGCATTTAGGAGTTTGTCTGGGACCATAAAACCTGTGCCTGTCTTCTCCGGCCTGAACTCAGGCAGCTGCACAGATGTGATCCCGCAGACCTTGGGAAGCTGGCCTGGCTGCACGAGCTGGGCTCCTCTGGGCCCTTGTGGCCACTGTGGGGACCCGAGGGCCCTGCCCTCCAGGCAACCAGGCTGCTGTGCAGATTTGTGCTCCTGGTCCTGGTGATTTCACTTTTCAGTACTGTAGGAGCCTCTGCTGAGGTGTCCTCATGGGGATGAAGAAGAGGGGGCCTGCGGGACACTTTTCCCATGCTAACTTACTGCAGGGTCTGTATTCCTCTCACCTTTCTGTCCTTGACTCCCAGCTCTTGGGTCCATAAAAGCATAGGAGGAATCATTCATTTGGGTCCCTCGGGAGTGATATGTCTGTCCCTTCTCACAGACCCCCAGCCATGCATCTTTTCAGGGGAGACACCAGGGCAGAGGGAGGTCTGGTCTCTGGCTTAGACTCTTGCTCACACCAAGTGGCCAAAGGACTGTTGTTAATTCTAGCTTAGCTGTGGCTTATATTGGCCGCTCTAGTATCTGGAGCTTGGCTCACGGCTGTGCTGAGCTGGGGACACAGGTACTGAATAAGTGGAACCAATCATTGGCTAACTTCTCAAGAAGAAACACACCTGACCACTGATCGTGACATGCACTTCCTGTTTATGGAGGGGCTAATGGAGGAGTGAGCCAGCTTGGCCTTTGGCGCTGACGTAAACGCTCACGTTGAGCACACTGTGGTATCCCGGTGAAGGTCATCAGAAAGACAGGTGCTATTTCAATTGTGGTCAGTAAAACTGATGTCCATCAGAACTTTGCAAAAGGAAGGTGACCTGTGCAAGGCGCTGCGTGTTACCCCGAGCACTTCGGAGATACTCTGTGCCACTCGGTCCTGCTCCGGCCGAGGCTCATCCTACCCCTGGCACACCCTGGTGTCCGTGTGTGCCATATCCTGGGGCTGAGTGTGTTGAGTGACAGCCAACCAGCAGGCACTGCGCCCTTGCTGTGGTGGGGGACCTGAGGGGGAGCAGGGCCTCAGACAGGACGGGCCCTGTGATGGCTCTATGCATTGTTTCCTGGATGACGGGATGAGCCGTGGCTTGATGGTTCATTCATTCATTCTCTCGTTTTCAAACGCTATGAATGGCATTTACTTAACAAATACCACCGAGTGTCTAGGGTGTCTAGTGTCTCTATCATTTATTAAAACACATTTGGTAGTCATATATATATATATATATATATATATATATATATATATATATTTTAATTTCTTTATGTAGGAAACAGGACAATAACAGATCCTGCCCCGGAGCCCTGCAGGGCTGGCAAAGGCAATAAGGGGGGTGTAATGGGCATTGCTCCAGGATATGACGAGGACTCCGTCAGTGTCCTCTGCGTCCCCAAGCCTGTCCTGCTTGGTTCACGTGTGTTCCCCTGCCAGCCTTGAGTCCTGGGTGCCCCACTTTAGAACTGCTCAGCCAAACTGTGTTTGATGCCACCTATGGTGAATGTGACAGACATTCAACCCTCTGAGTTTGATCCGAAGCCTACACGAGGATCAGTATTTCACCCCGGAAGGCATCTGAAGAAGGTTGCTTCTGTGCTCCGAGCTGGCAGGACACCCTTCTCCACCACCTGACTTCTGGGTTGGTGCAGCTCAATCTGTGGGGCGAGGAAAGCACAAATCATTCGCTCCAGTTGCCGCCAGCAGAGCCAAGGCTAGAGCGGTGGCCCAGGAGGCTGGAAAGCGAGATTTTCAGGAGCTGAGAATCATAGCTATCCAGCTGTGGGCAGGTGCCTCTGCAGGGGACACCGATGGAGGCCTGGGTGGAACCCTTGGGCCCAACTCAGGAATGTGTCTGGACAGCGCCTCCAGTCTGCGCCACCAGTGTGTCACTACATGGGTCCCTCGACATCTGGGCGGGCTGGCCACAGGGCCGCATGGAGAGAGGTCCTCTCTCCTGTGTGGGTGCCCCCTGGGTACTTAGTAAAGGAATGAGCTCCTGCCTTTTGCTGTGAAGTCTTTTTATAGCCTTTCCGTTTCCTCTCTGACACACCTCAGTGCAGAGGAGTGACGAAAGTCAGGTGAGATGTCACAGATCTTCCAGAGGTCAGAACCGAGGAGCAGAAGATCTGTTTTTAATGTCTTGTCGAGGTGATCATTGGCGGCCAGAGAGCAGAAGTGAAGGCAACACTCATCACGGACTGCAGAACGGGCTCTGCAGGAGGTGACTCCAAGGTCGGTCCTTAAAACGCCACGCGGGGAACCCCGTGTGGCCCACACTCTCCAGCATTTCTACTGCACGCAAATGCGCACTCTGCAGCTCTGAGAAAGGACGAGTTGTGTGTTGTTCGGCAAACTTGGGTTATCAGGAAATGTCTCCCGGGAGCCCCCCATGGAACACTGATTCAGCGATGATGAGAATAGCCAGGTTCATATCAGTCATTCAGGAAGTCACGAGACCGGCTTGCACCCTGGGTTTATCCTGGCTGGTGATCACAGCTTTTCTCTGAAGGGCAAATGACTTAGTATCTAAGTCTTATTTTCCTTCCTCTGTCAAGTAATAACAAAAGAAGTAACTTTGAGTTGGTTGGGTGAGGCTATTTTTTGAACAGGATCTGCAAAAGGAGTGAAGGTGATTAAGTGGGGGAAAGACAGTCTGATCCCCAAGTGGTGCTGGAGCAACTGGATGTCCACAGGTCCAACAAGGGAGAAACCAGACCCAGGGACACTGGCACAGAAGTGAACTGGATTAGAGACCTGAAGGTGAAAAGCTAAACTGCAGAATTCCTTCAAGATAATGGACAAGATGTTTTCAGTTCTTCTGGGACTATGCCTAGAAGTGGAATAGCTGGGTCAGATGGGACTTCCAAGCCCGGGTTTTTGAGGAATCTCCAGACTGACCTCCACAGTGGTTGCACCAAGCTACACTCCCACCAACAGTGCAGAAGAGTTCCTTTTTCCCCACAGCCTCTCCAGCATTTGTTATTGGTGGTTTTCTTGATCCTGGCCATTCTTCCTGGAGTGAGATGGAACCTCAGTGTGGTTTTAATTTGCATTTCTCTAATGACCAATGGTGATGAACATTTTTTCATGTGTGTGTGAAGCTATGCTCAACTATTTCAAAGAAAGAGACATTATGGTGGCTACTGTTAATATCCATTTGTCTTGTTGTAAAGTGTTGTGTTACTTACATCGTTCTGTTCTGATCTGCTTTGTTCTGTCCTCTTTTGTTTTATTCTCTTTAAAATAAAATGTAAAAAAAAAAAAACCAGACAAGATGTGTTTGCAAAGGAAACAATTATATACAGGACAAATAACTTATAATATTCATAATGGTCACTCAAGGAGTCAAATACAAAGAGAGCTCAGGAAATCTGTCCACACACTGAAGACCTAGAGAACCAGCTGAGGGCCTGGATCCCAGGTCAACATTCTATGTGAGTCCAGCTGAAGATCTAGAGCCTATGACAATGCCCCTCCTGAGTCAAACTGGAGGCCTGCACCCAGGACAATGACTCATTCAAATCTGTTTCATGGATATGTGCTGGCAAAGCACAAAGGTCAGCACTGGAAGCCAGAAAGTCTGCACCAGCTGGATGAAGGATCTGTGCTAGCAGGCTGAGGGATCTGCACTGGAGCCAGGAAGCGATGCTCAAGGTAAGGACCAGGGCTCCCCGCAAAAGTACCAGTCTCTCATCCTTAGCAACAGTGAGGTCCTGAACTCTTCAGACAATGACAACAGATGAGGTCATATCAGGAAGCCAGTCTGACAAACTTCTGGAGCTTCAATGGTATACATCCTCCCCTCTGGAGCCAAGAAGCGACACTCAAAGTGAGGACCAGAGCTCCCCCAAAGTGAACCGCAGCCATTCTCAGCAACAGCAAGGTTCTGAGCTCCTCTGAAGATCACAACAGCCAGGTTCATATCAGAAAAGAAGCTGAACAAGCTTCTCCAGGAGAACCCACGGCAACAGGAGACCCAGCAGCACCAAACAACAGCCACTACCTCTTTGTCACCAGGTCTCCTTTTTATGTTGGCAGCAATTCTCAGGTGGACCATCTGTACTCTTCAGCTGGTGTTTAGACTGATGGTCAGTTTTCTGTCCACCAAAAGATGCCTTGGGGTTGGTGATAACTTTTTAAATATAGTTTGATCTATGAAAGAAAACAAAGTAATAATTGAGATTTTATTGACATTAGAAGCTTCTGATAGGATTTTTCTTTCCTTTTTTTTTTCTTTTTTTCTTCCTTTATTATTTTTTTTAATTGAACCCAGGGCCTTTTTACTGAACTATGCCCTCAGCCCCATTTTAACTTTTTATTTCCAGACATGGACTTGATAATTTGCTAAGTTGCCCAAGTTGGGCTCAAATGTGGGATCCTTTGGACTCAGTCTCCTAGGGTGCTGGGACTACAGGCCTGAGGCCACACTCCCTGCTCAGCGGCTTGTGTTTGTGTTGCTGTGGATCTCACAAAGGGTACACCAATTTACCACTGAGCTACACCCGCAGCCCTTGACAAACACCATTAGAGGAATGAAAACGTGAGCTGCAGAGCCAGAGAAAATATTTTCAAAACACACACCTCACGAAGAGCTGGTATCCAAAATACATAAAGAACTCTTAATCCTCAACAATAAGGAAATAAACAACCCATTAAAAAGTAGCAAATGAGATAAACAGACATTTCACCGATGAAACATACAGATGGAGAATAGGCACATAAGAAGACATTCCACACAAAGCGCCATTAGGGAACTACAATTTGAATAACAATGAATTACCAACAAAATTAATGGTATGGCTAATGTCCCAAACACAGCACCCAATGCCGAGGACAGTGTGGAATGACCAGGCCTGACCCCCCCTTCACTGCTGACAGAAACGCAAGGTGGTACGGCCGCTCTGAAAGAAATTTGTCGGTTTCCTACAACATGAAGCATATTCTTAACATGTGATCAGGCAGGCACGCTTCCTGGTGTTTACCCAAGGCGGGTGAGGATGTGATTCCACACTGAAATCTGAACATGGCTGTGTCGAGCAGTTTCATTCATAATTGTTGACATTTAGAAGCCATCAAGCTGTCTTTCAGGAGGTGAGTGGATAAATAAATGCAGCGGAATATTATGAAGCAGTTGGACACATGCGGTCATCCTACTACAGGAGGCAAAGAAACCCTAAACTCACATTCGTAAGTGAAAGAAGCTATCTTACACATCTGCATGTTGTTTAGACTAGAGGTATCCAGGGATTGGGAGGATGGAAGGAATTGATGGAACATAAGGATATTTTCAGGGCAGTGAATCTAATCTTGTGACATCCTTTTGTCATAGCCGATAGTATGTGCAATACGGAGTGAATCCTAAAATAAACTATCTATGTTAGTTAATAAAATTATGTAACTATCAGTCACTCAACAACAAATATATCCAAGCAATACAAGGTGTTGGTAACTGAATAATCCAGTAGGTGGGAAAACTATTTGTATTTTTTAGTTAATGTTTTGGTCCAAAAAATGAGGGCTTCTTAAAACATGAAGGAAAATGAAGAGATGCGTAAATTGCATCATGCATTCGTAGCTGCCCAGGAATTTAAATGGGGGAGGCAACCTCCTGGCCCCAGCTTCTGGTCCCCTAGAAGCCACCTGCCATGCAGCTCACCCCTATGAGAGTCCCGCATGCAGGTCTACCTGGGGCTCCCAGAACAGCAAAATCCACAAAGACAAGGGAGAAACAAGAACTCCAAAAACATGGCGGGAGTCCATCCTTCAAGTACAGTTCAGTCTTTTTTGAGTCACCCTATTAATACTTCCCGGCTTACTGTTTCCGGCTTTGACCTTGTGAGCATGGTGTCTCCAGCAGGGACTTCAGCGTGAAGCCTTCCAGCATGAGAAGCTTGCTGGAGCCGTGGCCAGGCTGCCTCAGTTCTGTCCAGTAAAAACAACAGTGCTGCTACAAGTGTCCGACTCTGGTTTGATTTGTAATGGACTCAGCAGAGGAGAAATCACGGGAGTTATTGAAGCCCACGAGGGAGGCGCCAGCTTCTAAATGGCACATTTACTCCGTGGTTCAACTGCTCCCTTGTATAAAGAACCTGAAGACAAAACCTAAAAACCAGCAAAAGTGACATCAATGTCTGCAGCAGTTACAGACCAGAAAACAGCAATCTGCTATCCATTCTGAGAATTCCTGTGCTTTTTGTTTCTGCTTGGAAATACACCGATGTGATGGTCTAGTCAGGCTCCTGAGGTCAAGTCCGGCGAACCAGGTGGAGGGTGCAGACAATCAGGAAGCTCGGAGAAAGCCAAGAGCTGTGGGGTGCGAGGCGTGGCCCCCTGCTTCCCACCTTGCTGGTTCAGACTCGCATCTCTGGGCCACAACAGTGCTGTCAGGCCTCCAGGCGGATTTGCAGCAAAACCTCCATGCAAAGCTGGAGTCTTTACATTCTTTTCTGTGACGGATTGCATCTCTTGTGTTGTCTCAAGGAGCCATATTCCTTCTAAATTATGGCCCCAGTGGCATCACCCCCATCTCATTCAACAACCGTAAGCAAAAAGAGAAATCCCAGCCTTCCTGCACGTGCTGGTCCCTTTCACTGCAAATTGTTGGACACACTTTCCAAGGGCTTCGGGGAAACCGTTGTGATGTTATCAGTGCCAGCAGCCTTGTGGTGCTCCCCACAGAACTGGTTCTCTGCTGATCCTTAAGTAAGTGATCTACAGTGCACCAGGTCTCTCAAGCCACAAGCTCAGCTCTGCTCTCTGGTGTGGCAGAGGGCGCAGTTCACCGTGTGCCGACCGTGCCGCCCACTGGTGGTTTGACTTCCTGTGTAACTTCTGCAGCAGGTAGAAGGATAAGCTGAGCCTGTCACACCATCATCCATGAATGTGGATGGTTACATCTATCTACTTCTGAGAGGAAATTCATGGCAAAGTGTTTGAGTTCTGTTTCCTGCCCATGTGGCCGTGTAGCCAACTTCAAACTGGAGTGGAGGCCAGCACCTACGTCATCCTGTCTTCAGCAGTGTTTGAAGATTTGTGTCCCTCTGAAAATATCACAAGGAGCATGAAGGGTACACCCTTGCCATTCTTTTATGATCTGATCAATAAAATGACAGGGGTAATATTTATATTGTGCAGTTATTTTGAATCCTAAATGAAACCCTGTGCTGACAGTTTATGACTAATAACTGACCCATCCCAAGCCCTCTATAAATGCTTGTTGACTGCACATTGAATTATAGCCATCCTCCATCTTCGAGCCCAGCAACGGTGCACCCCATTTGTGCATGGGGAGTCTGCCAGGGTGTCTCTTACAATTGTTAATTATTTTTACCTGCAGAGATTAATTGGCCCTCACTGGGTGAGGCAAGACACAGATGGGAGATATTTCCAATGGAAATTTTCATGGTAAGTCACTTCTGTCAACGTGGCATCGACTGGTATAAGCTGAAACTGTTCCCTTTTGCATTGGAGAATCTTATCTAATGAAAGTTATAATTAAGAAAGTTGCAGACAGGAGATCAATGGAGAAGCGTAATGTTTGGGATTATTAATAACACCCTGTCAACAGTGTCTCTCGTGGCCATGCATCCCATACAAAATAAGTGGAAAACTCCAAGAAGCAGCAAAACAAGTAAAGAAGTGCCTCTCAGAATGCCAGGGCAGAGGCTGAGACATGAACCACTTCCTGTATCAGGACGGGACGCAATCTGGAAGTGGGGTACATAGCTGGCACCTTCCTGGCCCGATCAGAGTGAGAAGACACACCCACCCGGGGCTGTGACACGAGTATTGTCTTGAAATATCTACTATGTCTCTCATAGAATTATTACAACTCCTCAAATCTTTCACCTCCTTTCTATTTTCTTGGCACTGGGGATTAAACTCAGGGCTTCAAGGGCAGCTCTCTCCCTAGTCCTATTTTGCCACTTATTTTGAGATAAGGTCTTGCTGCATTGTTCAGGCAGGGCTTCGTGCTCCTGCTGCCTCAGGCTCCCTCAGTCCTGAGATTACAGGCAGGTGACATTGAGCCTGGTCTCAAATCAGTTGCTTCTTTGTATCACCTAAGGTGTCCTGGGTATTGCATGTTCCAAGTTTCTTTAATAAGTTAGTTTGTATCTTTTATTGTTTTCTGTATTTAGTTGAGTAACTAATTCCAGAAATGGTAAATGGAATCTTATCTTATGATACCTTTCCATTGCCTGCCTCCCTACCTGGGAGCTTTGTGGGCTATCACTACTGCACGTGCCAGTGTGGGTACAAGAGGAGACAATCTGAATGCTCACCTGCGATGGGATGCTTCATGTCCCTAGACTGAAGGATCTGAATGATCTGAAGTGCACATGAGGGGTCAAGATAGGGCTCTGGATGCAGAAAGGGGCGGCTGCAGGTGGACTGTTCCCTCGCAAGGGTCACTTTGGGACAGCAGTCACGGAGCTCTGTCCCCATGTGCCTCTGCCAGCAGCAAGACACATCTGCTCCCAGTCAGACACTGCAGAGGAAACGGCTTGATTTCCTTGTCGCTGGTCATGGGTACCACTAACATTTCTTTGAGGTCCTTTTATTTTTCGAATTACAGCTTTTCCTTGGATTCCCTCTCCTCTGTATGTTCTTTCCCACATAAATTTTCTTTTTTCATAAGCTGGTATCTGGAAAAATACTTTCATTTAATAATTAAATTCTTCTTCTCTGGTACAGTTTCCATTTGTTGCCTTGGAAATCTGACTACACTAATTCCTCTCAGCAGAAAACTAATTATTTGTCCTGGTTCTCATTTAATTATGACACATCTAGTTTTTTAAAGAGATGGTACAAGGAAGAACATAATATTTAAGGAGAGAGACTGAACTTGAATGTTCTTATGCCTTTTTTTGTCCCATAAGGAAGGAGGTTGATGTTAGCGCACCATGTGTCTCGTCTGTTTCAGAACAGCGTAGGTAATTGCATATACATGCTTTGGTCATAGCCTTCTGCGAAGTAGTTATTACCAGTTCCGTTTTCTAGATGAGGAAACAGGACGGTGAAAGCCAAATCATTAGGATGCAGAGGAACCAAGCTTCGGAGGCAGTTCTGTTTGACTTTCAAACATGTTCATTTCTATTTATCTTTGTCAAAAATATATGAATACAGGAGTCTGCCATGTTATGAAATTTTAAAAGCAAATAACATTTCTCTGAAGCTTATGTGAATTATGGAGCTCTGAGGGTTGAACAAAAAGTGAAAACTTTAGCCTCTGCCTTCCAAATAATATTTTCTTATGGAATGTGTTCGTTTTAATGCTTTCAGCAAAATGCTAGGCTAGAGGATAGGTTTTATGAAGTCCCGTGATCACTTTAGAGGTTTGTCACGTTGGATCTTGAGCAGCTTGCTTCTCAGATGCTGGACTAGGTAGGGTGAGGACCACAGACTGTGCTCAGGGAGCAGGGACTTTTCCAGTGGGTGGGACCAGCTCTGGCTATCTGGGGGAGTTCACTGCTGGATCTATATACAGGCAGTCTGCATACACAGATCTGTGTAAGGAGGTCTCTCTGGGTGGCTGTATACAAGGAGGTCTCTGTCTACCATGCAGTACACAGGAAAAGTCCACTCTGACCAGAGAATTCCAAAAACAAAACAGAGCCCCAGCAAAAATCTGTGTTGTCAGAGTGGATAAAAACTCAACCTTTTGCAAACCTGGATGGAAATAAGCATAACAATTACTCCTCTTCATTCTGTTCTTGGAGATAGATACCTTCCATCTTTTATTATTAATTTGCTCCCTACTGCACTGCAAGTATGAGAGGCTATTTAACTTGCAAGCATTTGCAGACAGGAATGTTTAGCTTGAAGCTTGGGCTGCTCATTCCTTCTGCTCTCTGAAGCCAGGCACTTTGTCCTTGGAAGACCTATCCTGTTCCAGCAAGAGTGCTGGAGTTTGTTAGACAGCAGCAGAGGCTGCTGCAGCATGCACTCGGGTCAGCAGGGCAGACTGTGTGGGCATTGAGGAAATGGGCAGGGGTGGAGGGTGAGAATTGTTTACCTCCTCTGACTGCTGAGGGTGCAGAGACAAGGTTTGGAGATTCAGCCCGTGGAGGCTGAGCGCTTCCCAGTTTCGACAGATGGGGCCTTGGCCTCACAGTGGGGATGTGGGAAGCAGGGTTGATGTGCAAGTCCACCCCTGATGCGGGAGCCAAGGAAAGCAGGCTTGCGCGAGGTGGGCATCAGAGGGGGCCGCAGACTGCTGTGGAGGGTGCTGCAGTGAGGTCAGCTTCTCAGCGAGCTTCTGTAGCCTCTGGAGGCTCTAGGGACTGCTGGCTGTCGGCAAAGCAGGAAGAGATGAATAGATCCTGTCTGCCGCATCTCTTTCTCCTCATTCTCCACTCTCTGGGAAGAGCTTGCGTTGTGTTGGAATCCGCCTCCCGTCCCAGCCTCCATCTGTTTCATGGATGCTTGGTCATCTTCCCATCTTGCTCCCTGAGCTTTTCATCTGACTCTGGGTTTTCTGCCCTTTTTAGTTCATCCCATCTGTCTCCTGTCTGCTGCCAGTGGCGCTCTTAGTCCCTGGATGGTTGCCTATTTCTCAGCTCTCAGTGACCACAGATAAGCTCACAATTTAGTGTGGAAGAGGTTGGGTATCTCTGTTTTTGTTTTTGATTCTGTTGAGGAAACAATGCATGAATGCACAAGTGGATTATTTTCTACAAACTTCTGTAGTTAGGAAACAGCTGCAGGGGTGAGCCCTGGATTAGCAATAACCATAAGCACTTCTGGAGTATGGGCCTGGCATCTTGAGTTGTAGAAAATGCCAGGCTGGAGGTGCAATGGCCAGACACTAATTATAGTACCACTGCTTCCCCGGTGGTGGCTGAGTGTACTTAATTCCTCTCTGTTCTGGCTCTTATTATGGGCTGGATCAAAAACATCCCCCAAAACTGGTCGTAGTGATGCATGCTTATAATACCAGTAATCTGGAAGACTGACATGGGAGAATTGCAAATTTGAGCTCGGCTTGAGCAATTTAAATACTTAGCAAGATTCTGTCTCAAAATATAAATAATAATTTAAAAAAGGCCAGGAAGTTGCTCAGTGCCAACCTCCTGAGTTCAATTTCAAGTACCACAAAGAAAAATTCCCTTGAAAGCCTCAAGCGTTCATAGCGGGCGATTAGATCATGGGGGGCTCAGTGCATTGACTGCAGAATGTGTGAGCGGTGACTCATGGGACAGACAAGGTCAGAGCATGCTGGCCCTTGGTCTGATTCCCTATGTAGAGGATGCTGATCTGCACACCCCAGAGTCTCTGCTTCTGGAAACGTCCAAGACGTCAAGGTGGGCTGGGTCTGAAGTTTGTGTGTGACTGAGAAGGGTGACTTTGCAGCCCACAGTTCTTCATTTCACTTTTAATTTTTTCAGTAACATTTATATTACTTCCTTCATGTTCCCTTTGCTTGAAATATTGCAACTTTTATATTTTATGTAATGTTTTATTAGAATAGGTTGGCAATTCTAATTACACTCCTCTTGGGAATCAGTATCCATATTTATTGCATCTTGGTAAGTTCTCAAGCCGGGTTCTCTGTGGGCAGGTTTGGACCATGAGTCTGTAATGTGAATGCATTGTCTAGAAACAGAGGCTGTGCTGCAGACCCCTCGCCAGGCTCCCATTTGCAGTACCAGGTTGACTTGAAGACGGCCTACCCCTCTCGCGTGCAGGTGCCTCCGGCCACGTCTCTTGCCCTGAGACTCCCTGAGAGTGTGTTCTGTGGCCTCTCCCTGTGTCATGAGCTTCCTGACACCCATTTCCATTCTATTAACCTCAGAGCCAGTGACACTCCTTTCTCAAACATGAATTTTATTTCCCACTGAGGTAGCTAGGGATTGTCAAAGTAACTGATTTAAGTCATAGTAAACATGGCAGGTTGTGGGTTCATACACCTATCATCTTCTGGGATGGGACCCTAAAGGCAAGAGAAGCATCTTAATGTGAGAGCATAGCAAGAAATATGTCGTCTGCCACACAGGGATGCTAAATATGTGTGAATGGTGGCTGTGTTGCCTTAGTGTAGTTGCCAGCATGGGTGGCTTTGGAGCCGCCTACAGAATTAGAAAGGCACACTTCCAGCTTCGTCTGGGTGGGTCATGGTACTGTCTCTGGTACTGTCCTCTGCTTTGCTTCCTGGTTGTGCAGAACTTAGTATCTTTCCTCCACCATGCCCTTCTGCCACGATTTCCTGTTTTGGAGTCAACTAACCATGGACTGAATCCTTCAAAACTGTGAACCAATTAAAACTCAGATGTGGTTGTAAATAGGGTTCTCAGAGTAGCAAAGGAGACTCATTTGTATGCAGATTGGGAGGTCCCGCTGTAGGCAGAGGTGGGAGGCTGGCACTGAACAAACATGCAGTAACTGTGCTGCATTCTGAACTTTTCTTTTGGATTTTCTGGACTGGTTCCTAAATTAACAACTGATTCCTCATTGAATGAAGGTGTACACTCTGTTTGTAACTATTTATATCAACATAAAATGCAACTGTGAATAAGACCAATAACACAGTACATCAAAATCATGTCTAAGGACTGCAAAGCATTGTAATTTGATTTTGTGGATTTTTAGTTGGTAGTTCATATTATCATTAAAGTGATGATTAGGTTAATAAGTGATGAAATAAATGAAAACTTGGCATCAGAATGGGCAGAAACAATTCATGTAAGAAAAAATCCATAATAATGCATATTATGTGGAAATTTTGAAACAGGATTATCACACCTAGAAGGTAAGATTTGCTATTCAACAATATATTCATAAAACTAAAATGCACATTGGACCATAACTGCTTACCAAGCTATGTAACTGTTTAAAAGTGAACCTCAGTTCTGTTACTGGTGCTTATTGTTAAGGGGAATCTCTTTGGTTCCTAATGTAGCTCATTAACAGTAACATCTGCTTTTCCCGTACTACCAAAACGAAGCCTTGCTTTCAGATGATGAGACTCCAAGAAAAACAATACTAAAATATTTAAACATTTTTCAGCAAAAAAATCACCTCCAGGCAAATCAGCTACTGACAAAAATTTTCTCGGCAATATATCAATAAGGATTACTAGTAGAGTTAAGGACCATGCAAATATGTGTCTTTGCATAGGTGTCTAGCTGACATTATTTTTCAAAACTTAACTTGTCCCAAAGAGTTAGGCTTCAGAGGAATATATATATTATCAAGCAAATTTGCTCAGTGTCACCAAGCAAGGCCGTTAAAAAGTCAGGTGTGTCCTCAGGAAGCTGGGCTTTTTCAAGATGAAGCCTAATCATCACTTCTACTGGTGCCTATAGAATCAATTCTGAAGCCTAAATGCAGACACGTAGAGGATTTAATCATGCCTGCGTGTATATTTTTGAGGCAAAATATATCAGGTGATATGTGCACAAGAGAATGGCTCAAATTAAAGTCAGTCTCAATTAAAATGAAACAATTTCTCACAATTGCCTGTGTATGAAGTTTCTATAATGAAGCAACATGTGCTTATTAAAAAAGTGGTAATGTCAGATTATCATTAATTTATCTACCATCTGTATAGATTATGCCTTCATCTTCATCATTACACCAGCTCCCAGCAAGAGCAAGGGTGGTCTCAGGCAGTGAGGAGAAGTCAAAGAGGTCAAATCAATGGAATTTTCCTTTTGGATGAGAGAGGAGAAAGTTGGTGACTCACCAGTTTCTATATTATATATATATATATATATATATATATATATATATATATATATAATTTATAGTCAACATTTAAATAACACATTTACAACGGTGAAAGGTAGATTGTCATTCATTTCCCTCAAAATTCTCTATTTTGAACACACACTCCATTATCCTTGCTATTTTCCGAAGAAGTTCTGGAAGTTCTCTTTCTCATATTTGTGAGGTTATATGTATATATTATTATTATATTACATAATATATATAATATTTTATATATATATGTCTATCTTCTGGGATTGTCATAGATATTTAACAGTTTGTTGTGCATAGTCCTGGCCACAGAGAGGTATCAGTACTTGCTGGTTTCTTTATTTTTATATGAACTGTTCATTTAGATTAAACGGTGAAACAATCCACTGATTTTCAAGTCCTACTTTAAATATGCATTGTGTGGGCACATTCACCAGAGGACTGAAAAAAGCCAGTTTTCATTCAGCCGCAATTATAAACATTCTTTAAGATGAAGGCGTAATCTATGCAGATGGTAGATAAATTAATGATAATCTGACATTACCACTTTTTTAAAAAGCACATGTTGCTTCATTATAGAAACTTCATACACAGGCAATTGTGAGAAATTGTTTCATTTTAATTGAGACTGACTTTAATTTGAGCCATTCTCTTGTGCACATATCACCTGATATATTTTGCCTCAAAAATATACATGCAGGCATGATTAAATCCTCTACGTGTCTGCATTTAGGCTTCAGAATGATTCTATAGGCACCAATAGAGGTGATGATTAGGCTTCATCTTGAAAAAGCCCAGCTTCCTGAGGACACACCTGACTTTTCAACGGCCTTGCTTGGTGACACTGAGCAAGTTTGCTTGATTCCCCTCTCGTCAATTTCTTCATCGGTGAAATGGAAGAAGGAACTTTCCACTCACTGATGCGCATACGCTGAGATCAGCAGCTGGCAAGAGTAGATGCTCTATTTTTCCTGAAGCTCAATACAGCACAGATTTCTCAAGCGCTCCTGGAACATGCGTGGCCTATTTTTTTCAGTAGACTTTCAATCATCATGAGCAATGATTGCTTTCTTTCCAAAATAAGAATAGTTTTTAAATATATTAAAATGACAGTTTATAGTCCTTTCAGTAATTGCTAATGTTATAAAAATACAAGGAATAGAGAAATTCTTGTTAAATTCTATAACTCAGGAACAACTGTTACCCTGCTTGCCAAACTTTCTATATGTGCACATGACAAATCTCTAATTTAAACAAATGAGCTCACTTGTATGTGTTCGATTATCTCCTGATTTTCAAATGTGTAAGGTTACTGAGCACTGGAAACAGTTGTAATGAATGCCTCTAATGAGCTAAGGAGTGATCCTCTGTACTGGATTTAATTTTAAAGAGAAATGTACATGAATTTACTCAGACCATTAAATGTGCAGAGACCCATATTCAGTGGGCATTAGAGCATGAGCTAAAGTTTAGGAAATGAGTGAGGGGTGGTGCCTCAGCAATTAGATACAGTGTGTCTTTGGAAATGGAAGACGAATTGGGGTACACATATGCATGGAACTGGGATACGGATGAGGGCGGTTGGTATCCCGTGTACAAGTGCAGGAGGTGGCCAGGAGCACTTTGGGAATGCCAAGTCCAGTGTTGCTGAAGCCCAAGCACGGTGGCCATCTTGCACAGGAGCAGACCCAGCTCCCAGCAAGAGCAAAGGTGGTCTTGGGCAGTGAGGACAGGTCAAGGAGGTCAAACCAATGGAATTTTCCTTTTGGATGAGAGAGAGGAGAAAGCTGGTGACTCACCAGTTTCTAGCCACGGGGATAGAAAGAACAACACATGGAGACTGAAACAACTCGATGTAATGAAGATCATGTGGAACACACGAAGGCTGAGTTGTGGAGAATGGCATAGAGCAGCTACATCTCTATTTTCAGGTGGTGACTTTGGAATGGAGCGCCAGGAGAGGACCACGTCATCATGATCTGATATGCGAGCTCTGGTGAGCACGCATTCACTAAAGAAAGGAACAGAAGAGGGAGTGATTGAGGATGAGCTTTACAGTTTGTAAATTCATCACCCATATACACTACAGGGAAAATAATAATTTTAGCTTTGTACTAATGTAGAGCTATGGTCTCATACCCTGTCATAGATTCCACAGGACTTTTGAACAAATGATAGTGTCTTTTTAAAGGGAGAGGTTTAAACAACCATATTTATCTGTCTTTTCTGAGACTTACTGTCTATGTAAGGAAGAGAAAAACAAATGACAGGGAAGAAGAAAGACAATGAATACAGAGAGGTAAAAAATGCTGGTTTTTTTCTTCTTCTAGGTACAAAAGTATGAAGATTCAGTTTGTAAAGAACGGCTTTTTTTTTGCTTCAGTCGGTCTTCATTACTGTTAGGAAAACACAGTAAATCCTTATTGGATCTTTTCCTGTTAAATTTCCACTGGCCTCTACTGAAGTTTGACATACTTCAGTAGTTTGAGCATATTCGTAGGATTATATAATTATGAAAATAATCAATTTTGAATGTTTTTATCATCTTCCAAGGACACCACATACCATTTACCCACCACCACTTGATCTCACCAGCTTCCCAACCATAGACGACCAAAAATTGCCTAAAAGTGAAATCTGATAACACACAGTCTTTTGTGGTGTCTTCTTCCCCATAGCACAATGATTTCCAAGTTTGCCACCTGGCAAAGTGCATCAGTGCTCATCCTCCATCCACTTACGCATTGATGGACAGAGCATTGTTGCATTTTTGACACTTGTTAATGCTGCTGCCAGGAACATTCATATCCATATTTTTGTGTGGACATGTTTGAATTCTCTTGAAGCTATGACTCAAGAATGCAAATGTGAATCATGTCCTCTGAATAATCTGAGGACATGTTGGACTATTCACAAAACACACGAACCATTTTACAGTGTCAACAGCAATGCATGAGTGTTCTGATTTCTCAACATCTTCAGCAATAGTCCTTATTGCCAGACTTTTTTTTATTATAGTTCTGCTGGTGGGTGTGCTGTGATACTGCACAGGAATTTGGATTTGCTTTTCTCTTGATGACTAACGATGTTGAACACTTTTGTTTAAGTTCATGTGCATATCATCTTTAGAGAAATATCCAGATTATTTAGCTATTTTAGAAATTGAGTTATTTTTCCTTATATTATTGAGTGTGAGAATTATTTGTATATTCTAAATCCAGTTTCTCTAAGAGATACTTTCAAACATTTTACCACATTTTATAATCTGTCTTTTCACTTTGTTGAGAGTCTTTTGAAGTACAAAAATTTTTATCTTTGATAAGGTAAAATTTACCTAAATTTTTGGTTGCTTATGAGGTTTTGTTCGTTTGTACTCAGTTTTGGCACCACGGATTGAACTCATAACCTCAAGTTTGTCAGGCAGGTGCTTATGCCACTGAGCTAAATCCCCAGCCCTGGTTGTTTATGTTTTTGGTGTTATATCTAAGAAAAAAATGCTAGATGAATCATGATTTACCCTTAACTTTCATTCTAAATGTTTTATGAGTTTCACTCTTATATTTAAATCATATTTAATGCTTAGGTATGTTCTGAAGTAGAGGTTGACCTTTAGTCTCCTGTCTATACCTACTCAGCTGCTACTGTGCTATGAAGAATTTTCCTTTATTGAATGGTTTTCAAATCTTTGTTGAAAATCAGTGGATCACATATACAAAGACTTATTTATGTAATTTCCATTCTACATCATTGATCATTATTATATACCTTTCTTTATGCCAGTACCCCACAGTCTTGGTTACTGTTACTTTATAGTAAGATTCAAAACTGCAAAGTATGAGTCTTCTACTTTTTTTCCTGTTTCTGATTTTTTTCATTATTATGTTCCTGTTCAGTTAGATATGAAGTTTTGAATCTTCTTGTCAAGTTCTACAAAGCAGTCAGCTGAGATTTTGGTAGAGATTGTGTTCAATCTGCACGTCAGAATTGGGAATATTAATCCTTTATTTTAAAATCTTCTGCATCATGAAGATGGATGGTTTTCTGTATACTGAGATCTCTTAAAGTTATTTTAACACTATTTTGTAGTTTTTAGGCTCTAAGTCTTACACTTCCTTGTTAAGTTTATTCTTCAGTATTTTATTTTCTTTGATTCTTTTGTAATTAGAATTATTTTCTTAATTTTATTTAGGGGTTGTTTATTGCAGATTGCTAGGGTTTGCATGTTTGTATACTGTCAAAATTCACGTGATGAAATGCCAGCTCCAAGATGATGGCCTCAGGAGGTCAGCTGTTGGGGAAGTAGTTTCCAAGGCTCTACCCACATGAAAAATCAGTGTCCTTCTGCCTCACCATGAGAAAATGCAGTCTATGGTGACACGGTCCTTATGAACTAAACAAACCAGCTGGTGCCCTCATCTTTACTTTCCGGTGAGACTTGAGAATTCTAGACATCAATGTTTATTGTATGTAAGTCACACAACTTATGGAAGTTTTTTTACGCCAGCCAGGGTGGACTAACACACAAGTACATAGAAACAGAGCCGTGCTATGGTAGATTCATTGTGTCAGTTTGAGAAGTTTAGAAGCTTAACAGGTAACTCAGCTGTTCTGACCCTAGAATACAGAGGACATACCCAAGGGTGGCTGTTTATGCTTTAGGATGTTGTAAGGATTTATTGATTGATTGTGTCCATTTGAGAAGTTTAGAATTTCAACTAAGTGACTCAACAGAGAGCCAGTGTTCTCACTGTGTAAACATTCTGAGCCTGTGCAAGAGATGGTGTGAGTGCTGCACCCATTCAAGGGTGGACAGCTTGTGTACAATATAAGGGAGGAAAACAGGCTTGCTCTCTCCTCTCCTTTTTGCTCTTGTTGCCTTTTGCTATCTTCTGCTGCCTTGAACTATTGCCTTTCCCTGTGCCACATTGCCTTGGAGCCAGCTGATTGTGGACTGTAACCTCCACCAATGCTGAGCTAAACAAACCTTTCCTCCTTGGAATTTGGGTGTCAAGTATTTTGTCTCAGCAATGAGAGAAAGGTAACTAAAACAATCCATTTGTTGCTTAACAATGAGGTCACATTCTGAGAAATTGTCTTGAGATGATTTAGCACTGTGTGAACCTCACAGAATATGCTTCCAGACATCAAGGTGTGCTGAAGACTCATCCTGGAAAGCGCTGTTTTCCGCAATAAACTAGAGTTTCTAAAACATTGCTGGCTGCTTCCATGTCAGCACTCACAGACTCAACACTCACATCACATGGGGCTGTGAACATTTACTGATTCATTTATACCATCCCGAACTGGCATTAATTAGATCCAGCCTCTTTCATCATTGCAAACAATTTTTTCCTTTGTGGTAAACATCATGGCAGAGAAGGATGTGCCTCAATTTCTAGTCTTCGGCCAAAGTCATTAATCCGTATTGGAAATTTTGCTCTTTCTCAAGCCTTGGTCAGTCTCATTGCTTTCAATAAAGCAGAGGCTTTCCCAGTTGTTACCACTTTGTAATTAATGAACATCATTAGGGTGACATGGGATGTTTCTGAATGGTAAGCCATGAATATCACTAATGTTTTTTGTTTTTTTTTTTACCTCAGTCATCCTTAATCACTTCTAATTTTAGTTGATCCATGTATCCTCTTACTGGAACCACTTCATGGATTTGTTTACTAGGGAATGATTATGGACAGATCAACAGAAAACCAAATCAAGTGTAAGAGAAAATGACACAATCAGGAAGCAAAGCAAAAGCCTCTGTCATATGTGTGGTCTGTCATTGTCTTAGTTACTTTTCTATCATTGCTGCAACAAAATACCTGATGCCCAAAGTGAAGCAAGGGAAGGTTTATTTCTTATAGTTCTTTGAGGTTTCAGTCCTTACTCAGCTGGCTCCAAGGCAAGATGGCATGGTGAGGCAGCCAGTCATGGCCACTGCAAAACAGCAAGTGTGAACAGAACAAAAAAGAGAAAGACATACCTTCTTCCTACCCTCACAGTGCATTCCAGCTCCACTCCTGGGCGGGTGTAGCACTCACACAACCAATCCCAGTGCCAGACAATGAACCAATCACAAATGCCAGACTCAGCTGTGTCTGTGATTGCCTGAGGCATAGGGGGGGCCATCTGAACACAAACCATAACAGTCATTGAGCAGAATACCACCATCCAGGGCCTGCTATACAACTGATCATTGAACTGGAACCCATCAGCTTTACCAAACTTATCTTGCATGAGTTCTAGTGCTGTAATTAGTAGAATTTTCTGTGTAAAAGAAAATATAGTAGTGAATATAGATGGTTTTACTTCTATTTCTATATTGATGCCTTTATTACACTTTATCAGTTGTCTTTATTATCATCTCTAATATAATTTAGAGATAGTAAGAGTGGATATATGGTCTTTTTCCTAATCTTGATCCATCTTATAGGGTCTTGCTATATAGTTCAAGTTGGTCTGGACTCACTTGTAGTCCAGGCTGGTCCTGAACTCACAGCAATCCTCGTGGCTTAGCCTTGTGAGTGCTGGAATTATGGGTATCAGTTTTAGAATCCAGTCAACCACCGTTATATGGAATGCTGGATTCTTGGTGTACATTCCTTATTGGACTGAGTAAGCTCTTTTCTATTCTAATTTATTTAGTTTTTTTTTAATTATGAAAGAATGTTGAATTTTTCAAGTGATTTTTCTATATCTATCAAGATCTCATGGTTTGTGTATTTTATTCTACTGATACAGTTTATCTATCACAGTAACTGGGTTTGGGACATTAAACCAAGCAAGCATTCTTGGGATACATCTCAATTATCCATGATATAGAATCTTTTGTACATGTTGACGGATTTGGCATTTTAGTATTTGTTATTGGGCTCTAGTTTTTTTTTTCTGCTGATTACTTTTTCTGGTCTCAGTATAAGAGTGAAGCCTTCAGGATGGACTAGAGCATGGAGTGCCTGCCTTGTGGACCCACCCTGGAGTCCTCAGAGCAGCCAAGTGGCAAGGTTTGCTGTCATGCTTTTCCTTCTGTGAGAGGAGAACAGAGGAGAAAGCAAGTCCTCAAAGCAGCCAGTGCTCATGTCTCACTCTTCCCAGCTTCTAGCCTAAGAGAAATAAATTTATCTCTTAACAATTACTTTGTGGTGGTTTCCTGCTATAATAACACAAAATAGACTCCCACCCACCGCCTTTTCCCTCCTATTGTTTTTATCAGAATTTAGCTCTTCACCTTTTTGGAGTTCCCTCGTAAAGCACAAGTCATTTTTCTCTGTGGCATCCACAATGTCCTCCTGTTTTGGGATTTCAGTGTTTTCACTGTGGTGTGTGTGTGTGCATGAGCGCATTTATCTGACTTCGTCTGCTCTACCCGAAGCTTGCTGAGCTCCCTGGATTACTAATTAAGACTTGTCCTCAGGTAGGGAATGATTTTAGCTGCTGTTACTTCTCATGCTTTCTTTTGCTCATTTCCACTCTTTCCTCTCATCTGGGGCCCACATCATCTTGTCCCACGGCTCTCAGAGGGTGCTTATTTCCTTCACCCACTTGTCCTCTCTTTTCTGTTTTACAACTTCTAATAATACATTTGGAAGGTTGATCACTTCTTTTTTCTTTTCTTCTGCTGCTTTGTCTACTTTTCAATCTCTCTATGGAATTTTTCATTACAGTTTGTACGCTTCTCCACACAGGAATTTCCAGTTAATTCCATTCTTTATAATTTATCTTTATTGACATAGACTAGTGAGACATTGACATTACAACTTGCTTTACTTAATTTATAGCTTCCTTTAGTTCTTTTAACACATATAACTCATTTTACTTAATTTATGAATTTGTTCTCTTTTATTTGTTTGCAAACACACATTTAGCTACTTTGAAATTGTTGGCACAACTTTTACTTACTCTTTTAGGCAAATTCTGTTGAAAGTTTTTTCCATGTATATATATTCTGTTTCTTTTCATATTTCATAACTTACAGTTAGAAATTGGACATGTTAGGCAATATATTACAATGTATTATAGTAACTCTGGGTACTGACCTGATCCACCACACATGCTGTTTCTAGTGTATTTTGTTCATTTGTTGATTGACTACCTGAGCCCTGCTTCCCCTCAGTGTGACAGCTCTGACGCAGCTCTCAGGTCTCATGTGTCCTCATTACCCCACGACAGTGGCTTTATCAGACTTCCTCCTGTCTCTTTCACATCATGCTAGGCTGTGACACTCTCTAATCCCTGGCTGAGCAGTGGCTGGAGCACACATGACCATGTCTGGTTGCTCCTAGGGCCTCTCACAGGGACAGTTTTGGCAGTAAGTGTTGCCCTCTGTTCTGACCCAGGGTGGGCTTTTCTCTGATGTCTCTTTCCCTGGCTTTCTCACATTTGCAGTTGGCTAGCCGCCTCTGGAGGAGCCATGCTCTCTCTCTCTCTCTCTCTCTCTCTCTCTCTCTCTCTCTCTCTCTCTTGGGCTGGGGAGGGGGCAGTGGTGCATTCCTTTCCCAGTGTCCCACTGCTTTGGGATGTAGGTGCTGAGTGTGGGGTCTGCAGCCTCTGGTTGTCAAAGGTTGAATCACCCAGGTGCAAACCACTGTCTGGAAACAGGAAGACGCTGCAGGGAACCAAAACCAGACCCTCAATGTGACTTGTCTGGAGAGATCTTGTGTGTGGGAGTGGAGAAGGGGCAGGAGGCAGGACACGGTCTCTGCTATGAGTACCTGGGAGCAGGATCCCTGCTCTTAGCCTTCCCTTCCTGGGGAGTTGTCAGCACCCTTGGGTCACTGATGGGTATGGGAGCCAATAGGGCCTGGCTGCACTAGTCCAGGGAGGGGTCTTTCCTGTGAGGACAAGAAGGGGAGGAGGGTATTATCTAACACCACAGGCGCTCATGTTCTTTGTGATTTCCTGTAGGTTTTCTTGCAAAATCACTTATTTTTTGCATGCCCTAGGACCATTTCACCCATGATGGTATGGCCTACAATTTTACCGATTTACTGAGAAAATGGTCTTCTGTTATTGTAGGGGAAAAAAAGATGCTCGAATCCTTTTATTTTTTTGCATTTATTTTCTTTAGAATTTAATCTCCAAAGCCTGCCATATAAGTTTTGTTCACTTCAATTGTATTTGAGGTGACTGATTCTTTCCTGGATTGAGATGTCCTGTTATCTCCAAGTGATTTGGGTTTATGTGGCTGGGGTATTTGTCACATATTCTGAGGTGCTAAAATACCATGGACTTAGCCCTGAAAGTGACATATACTTTGGATTACATAGTTTTTGGGTTTCAGTGTCCCGGCCTGATTTAGATGGAACCTCCGCTTAGTATCTCCTACAAAACGCAAGAACATGTAGAACAGGGCATGGTTTCATTTCAAAGCTCAACTGACCAGCAATCCATCCAGAGCTGAAGTGGGGTTGACTGCCGATGACAGCTCGTCTGTTGTTACTGCAAGGTCTTGCATTTCTTCCTGTCTCTTGTCTGGGGTCACTTTCTGTTACCGTGTGTACCCTTCTTAGGAGACTTTTCAACTGGGCAGCTTGAATCCTAAAAATAACCAAGGCACATGGGGTGTAGTGGCAAGACAGGTCACAGCATTATACAAGGTGGCCACATTCTACTTATGAGAAGCACATGGTCAGTCTTACTGACACTCAAAAAAACAGGAATTAAGAGCAAATTCAGAGTTGGAGATGCTGGGTCAAGCTGAGTTGTTCCAGCACAGGTCGGGAGGGAGGATGCTCTTTGTGACAGGATTTGTGTCTGGGGCGGCCAAAGGGGACAACATTCCTAAAGATCAAAGCCCTCAAAGAACCAATTTAAGGCTATTTGCATTATTTTCACACCACTTGCTCCGGATCCAGATTCTTCTCTGTGTCTCACTTGCACTGATTTTTGCTGGTTTTTTCATGGATCCATTTGTCCTCTCAGTTATAGTCAACTTTTGCATGCCTCTAAGGCAGCGCCTTCAGAAATGGACACTATTCTTTGAGGACAAACATATTTTAATTTTCCCAATAAGCACACAATTTAGACCTTCATCCAGTGAGCCACCTAAGTATTGCTACACTTCCCATAGCTCCCTGGGGTGTATGTGTGTGTGTGTGTGTGTGTGTGTGTGTGTGTGTGTGTGTGAGTGTGTACTCTAAGGATTTGTAGATCCACGTGCACCGTTAGAGCACATCTGTTAGATGAATCTATATAGAGCTTCTGAAATGCCCTACCTGACCATGGAGTGACTTTGTTTTCTTGGATAGCATATGAAGCCCGTCTGTCACATTGTTGAAGCTCTTTCCTTACAAAATCAACTCCCTACCCAGCCATCCACGTTTACTGCTTTTTCTAACTACCCTAATCAGTGCATGGTTTCATGGACATGATTTATGACTTAATAATATGCAATATTACCTCTCACTTTATTGTCTGATAAGGATCTTAGTAATGAAAAACAACATGAAATAGGAAAGACTAGAAATACCCCAGGCATAGTTTAAAGAGCAAGAATAGTGTAAATAATGTAACGACTACTAAGATTTTTAAAAAAGGATCTTGTCCCTGCAAGTACAATCCCCCTATGTTCTTCCCTCACTTTCCCTTGAGCTATTTTTGACATTTGTAATAGTATTCCCTTGTCTTTTGTAAATATGATTTTATCACCAGTGCATGAATATTTAAAGAATGAGATGTTTGATTTTGGCTGGTTTTGAAATTCATGCGAATAGAATTACACTGTAGATTCTCTTCTGTGACCTGCTCATTTTGCTCAAAATTATATATCTAAGATTTGTCCGTGTTGATGCCCATGGCTATATTACCATTTTTTTTTCCTTTGGAAAATTTCATTGTAAATGTGATGCAATTTATCTAATCTATTGTTGATGGAAATTTAAGCTGTTTCTGGGGCTTGGCTGTTACAAGGAAGAATGCTGCTTTGGTATCTTCTCGTACAGGTCACCCAGGGGAGTTGCTCTAACATCTATATCTAAGGATGAGCTGAAAACATGTGGGTGTTGGTTTCTGCCAAAAATGGTTTGCAGAGTTTTCTGTTCTTCCAGAATCGTTTTTGTTTGAAGGTTTGTCCCCTCCCAAATACACACTGGAGTGTACCTGTGGCTGTTAACACGGTGACATCGCTGTGGCTGTGTGTTAAGAGGACACCTTGGCAGGTGATGGGGGAGTCGTGAGTGAGTCAGTGAGGTGCACTGGTTGTGACTGGTTCTGCGGGCCAGCTCCCCCTGCAGTGCTGAGCTCCCCCTGCAGTGCTGAGCTCCCCCTGCAGTGCTGAGCTCCTCCAGAATGCATGCCTCTCCCGCCTTGCTCTCTTGCTCCCCCTTTGCCTCTGCCAGCAGGTGTGGGAGCCCGGAGACCCTGGGCAGATGCAGCCCTGTGACGTTGCACTTCTCATTGTCCGGAAACATAAAATGACACATGATAAATTACTCGGCAGGGAGCACCCACTCTCAGGGAGGGGGCACCACCCAGTTGGTGGGGGGGGTTCCCAGCAGGAACACAGTGACAGGAGGAGAGAACCTGCGCTTGCTCCCTGAGAGTCAGCATGCTTGTCTCCTGCCCTGGGACGTCACGGCCTCCGGATCTCCAGACCCTGGACTCCAGGACCTGCAACTGCAGGCCCCGCTGCTCGGCTGCCACGGAGAGACTCGGGTCCCCTCCCCTGGCTCCGGTGGGCTTGCAGTTGGGCTGGAAGGTGCTGCCAGCATGTTTGGGCCTCCAGTTTGTGGTCTCTTTGTTCCTGTGAGCCAATTCTCACGTAAATCTCCTCTTAGTTATTGATCAGTCAACCGATTAATCAATCAATTAACTGGCTTGGTTTTGAAGAACTCCAACTAACACAATGTCTTAATATTAGCCAAACTTTCAGGTTGGCATTGCAGTTTCAATTCCCTTTGTCCTGGTGCCAAGGGTCCTGTGCACTTTTTCATGCTTTTGTTGTCTCTTTCAGTTTTTGTTTTGTTCCCTGAAGTCTTTCACTCACTTTTAACTGAGTAACTTCTGGTGCTATTGTCAGTTCATATATTTATTTGTAATTTTTAATGAACGAGCTGCTTACGTTCTCACATAGTCATGATATATTTCCATGCAACTTATTTTTTATTAAAGTCGGGTGTACCGGTATTTACAACATTTGCTTCATCTTAAGAAAGCAGCCATCCACAGTACTGATAAAACCAAAAGCTTCAAAATATCACCTCTAATATGTAGAGTTTAATTTGGCTGGAACTGTGTGGCTGCATGGAGCGAGACAGTCACTGGACTTCAGTTTGGTTCCCAAAGAGACTCTCTTGTCTGCGCACAATTAGTGAGCATCTCCAGCATGCTCCACTGATGTACCCAAGTCCCCTGTCACTCATCTGGCTCTGAGATAGCTGATTTCACCCTTACCCCTCTGATCCCATTTGAAAACCATGCTTTCTACTGTCTTTAATACGAACAGTGTGTCATGAGGCAGTTCTCACCACTTTGTCCTCTTTCTGTGTTAATGCTTTAAAGTGTAGGGAGTTTCTGAGTCATTCGCCTAAACCTGCATACAAAAAATAAATATATAAACAAATAAGCAACAGGAAAAAATAGCAGCGAGATTTGGTGAGGGTCACAATGATTCCACAGTTAAAGCTGTGGGGAGGTGGAATTTATAAAACATGGAAACTTTCAATCCATGTAGGCATTTTTCTACTTCAGTCATGTAACTTTTTATGTGTCTGTATTTATATATTTCTCTTTTATACTGTTCAGTAGTAGCAATAAAGATCTCTCTCATGGTTTTGCAGATTTTTTTTTTAGATTTACTGTAGATGCTTTGTAGTTTTGATACCATAATTTGTATCTCTTTTAAGCTTCTTCTATTTGATATGTAAATAGGCAAGGAGTTTTGAATATTGTTTTTGTATCCAATTTCTTCGTTGTTTATTTTTATTCATTCTAAAACATTGTATGTGTAGTCATTGTGATTTTGTATCATGTAACAAAATCTATGAAAGACAGAATTTTGTTTTGTTCTTGTTGATTTACATTCATTCTAAAGTTCTTTTTTTCTGTCTTATGAGACTAGATAAAGCGTTGGGTTCACTTATGAATAGCAGAGCTTACCAGAAATCTTTGTCCTGTTCCTTACTCTCAATGAAGCTTCTTTTTTTGGCACCCTTCACAGGTCAAAGTTGCTTTTTATTTTTTAAATTTAATTTACTAAGAATCATTAGGTAGGTTGGGTCTACTAAGACGATCGGTGAATGTGATACTTTATTTTGTTAGTCAATATAATTGATTTTTTTAAAAAAAATGTCAAGTCCATATTACATTTCTGAGATAAACACAGCTCAATCATTGGGCATCGTGCTTTTTTATGCATTGTTCTACATGGTTTGCTAATTTAGGTATAGAATTTTGCATCCATTATGATAATTAATACTGGTATTTCTCAAACTGTATTTTTAAAAAAGCTGTTTTACTTGTCCTGGTTTTTGTTGAGTGTACTAAGAAGAAGTCCGATAGAGATAAATGGAAATGACTAAGAAGCACCTGTGGCGTTTATTAATTTGAGAGATTTACAGACGTATGAAGAAACGCTGAATAATTTGCTGCACTAGACCTGCCATGTGAATTCTGGCATAAGTACGCACATATTTCTTCAACTATTGAATATAATGTGAATTACGATTTCTGGACTTGGGAAAGGTCTGAACAAAACTGCTACCTTTCTATTAAAACCATCTTTGATTTCTGCTTTAGAAAAGAGACTCAGATGCCATGGGGGCAGGGGAGGCGGGCTGATGCGGACATCCCCAGGGTCCGCACTCCCCAGGGTAAATGCTCCATGGTGAAACGCACCAGGGACGCCATTGTGGGGTGTACGGTCTCCTTAAGAGGAGGAGAGACTTTGGGCAGCCTCTTTTCTTGATATTTGCTTTATCGCTCCTTGAATCACACCTAATCTCCTTTGCTTCCCAGGAAAATATTTGGCTGTACATTATAATCCTAAAACCACAAAACTGTGAAGATTTAGGAGGCAGCTGGTTGGGTCACTCACTCACTCACTCACTCACTCATTCATGCCTGTGTTCATCAAGCACCACGACACCAAGGTGACACCTGCATGTGTGCATTTTCATCCCCCCCCCACCCCTGTTGCACAGCGCTAGCTCATTCCTGCCCTCAGCTCCGACTGGTGTCCACATCCTAGGATTCTCTGGCTCAGCCCTTGTGGGGACTCAAGTTTACTGCCATGCTGCAGTGTGTAGCGGGTATCTGAGTGTCTACCTTCTCTGCCAGAGCCCTTCCATCAAACTTTCCGTCTCCACCCCACATCTATTCTCCCAGGGTGAGCCATGATAGTGTCTGGTGTCCTGTATTTCCCAAGTACTCCTGGCACTCTGCACAGTGATCAGTGTTGGTGGCACACAAAACCCAACACCAACAACTGATTTCTTTTTTTTTTTTTTGGTACCAGGGATCAAACTCACGATATCATACTCTTAGCAGACAGGTGCTTATGTTGCTGAGCTAAATCCCCAGCCCCCAATACCCACAACTTAAAGAAGGAAAGGTTTAATTTGGCTCACAGGTGCTGGAAATTCATTCTGTGGTCTGTTGGTTCTATGTCAGGAGCAGAATGTGTGGTGGAGCAGGGCCATTTAGTTCACAGCAGTGTGGGAACAGCCGGGGAACAGTGTGGGAGAGGAATGGGCTAGAAATGACACATGGTACCCAGGTCACACCTGCATGGCCCTTAGGTATAGTTGGCTAATTCATGAAAGGCGTCTTAAGCCAATGAAGCTGGGAAGTCAGGGTTAATGGTAGGAATAACTTTGCATGAATTTATCACCTCTGGTTCATGTCATGTGCTGTATCATTCCCACACTTTTTTTTGATTTTCTCTCTTTTCTTGCTTTTACACTCACCCTTCTATTTTCTATTGGCACCTCATGGTATCTCCAATCTGCACTGATGGCTCCAGGTTGTTACATGCACTTTCCCAGCACTTTGTCTGTGAAATGGTAGAAGTTTGTGCCCTGGAGCTTTCTCTTCGTTTTCTGTGCCCACTGTGGATGAGTTTTAGGCAGGGAGGGAACTGATTTGATGTCCAGTTTAAAGCATCACCCTGGCTGGTGTGTAGAGTAGACAGGAGTCAGGGTGCCAGTGCGGCAGCGGAAGGTAAGTGAGGAAATTGTCACGGGATTCTGCCAACGACAATGTACTGGCTTTTCTGAGGAGCGTGGCAGGGTCAGATAGAGGTCGACTCATTTTGGAAAGGTTTGGGGTCCTGAAAGTAGTTCAACAGGTAAGATTGTGGAACTGGCCTTTCTAATTTTTACAAAAACAAGTTGAATAAAATGAAAATCAAGGGTTGTTTGACCCACAAGTTTGCAGGGTAAACACCCCAAAAGGGACAGCTAAACCCAAACCACCACAGCTGAGATGTGCTTACCCGAGTCTGTTTACTTACAGGAATAGGAATGTATTAGTTGGGGATTTGGTGACCATCTGAGACCGAGTGTAGACAGAGGCGAGGGAGAGACTCCCAGGGCTCACACGCTGTCCAATGCTAACCTCCAAGCACACCAGCGGGTTCCTCCCTGGCATGAGGGACACAGGCAGGGAGAGACTCAAAGTACATCATCTTCTCCACAACAGAGCTCTGGGAGCCAGGAAGAACTACTTTTCCAGAAGCCTGAACAAGCTAGAGTAGGAGCATTTCTCCTACTCTAGCCCTTTCTGTTTTCTTGTCTTAACTAAGAAGTTAAAAAAGAAAAGAAAAACACTTGTAGAGGCTGGAGTCTGGAGACGCTGGCTTCCTACGGCAAGGAGGAGTAATTCTAAGAGTTTAGAATGTGTCTGCTCGCCTGCTCCTTCCCACCACCCTGGCAAGGCTTCTATGTGGCAGAGGGTTGCAATGGAAGGAGCTCAAAGCAACAGATGCTGTTCAGGAGCTCTGCAGAGAGCACAGGGACACGGGCTCGGCTCCGAATAAATGACAACAGGGTTCATGGAAAGAGAGAAAACCGGAACCTGAGGAGACAAAGCAAGCACCAAAAGCAGACCTGGGGACAGCACTGGTGTTGGGCTCACTGGTCTGGGAAATACCATGTTGTGTTAAAGGCTCTAACATAAAATGCAGGCAGCACGAAAGGGTACATAGCTTATGTAAGAGGAGAGACAGGAGTTTGAAGGAAGACTCGGAGGGAAATATTACTAAGAAGCCAAAAACCTGCAACAGACAAGGAGGCTGCCTGTGGTGAGTGAATCAACAGACCTGACTGTACATGGAACAGCACACGCATGTGAGCACGCACACACACACACACACACACACACACGCAGCCATGTGATACTTTAATAAGGTGCAACGTGTGACACTAGAATGTCACAGAGGAGTTAGAGCAAAGAGAGGTAAAGAAATTGGAGGTAATAAAGGCTAATGACAGACACGAAAGCGCAGACACGGGAAGCTCAGAGAACAGCTGCGATGCTTAGATACCGAAAGTTCTACACAGAGATTTATCATAGTCAGTGTGAAAGGAAACATAGGTGAGATGTTGAAAAAAGAAGCCAAGAAGAACACAGTGTGTAAAGGGCATGGGTAAGCATCATCATTCACTCAACAGACGACGCAAGCAAGAAGAGAGTGGGATCAAATTTTAAAATGGAACAAAAACATGCCCTTCAAACCAGAATTCTTTATCTAATGAAATCATCCTTCAAAGTGAAGGGAAAATGAATTCCTTAAAGAAGCAAGGACAGAATTAATCACCAATTGAGACGATCTACACTAAATATTCAAAGAAATTCTTCAGTGAGAAGAAAAATCTCTTATGGATCATGAATTCAAACTATACAAGGGATGAAAAAGTGTGGAGAAAAAAAAGAATGACAGTAAAATTAAATATTTAGTTTTCTTATTCTTAATTGGTTTTAAATCAGTTCAGGTAAGTGGTTACCCAGGTGTCTTGGTGCGTGCTTGTAATCCTATCACTCTTGGAGGCTGAGGCAGGAAATCACAATTTTGAGCCCAATGTGGAAACCTTAGTAGCTTGGTGAGATCCTTTCTCAACGTTTTAAGGGGGATGGCTGGAGGTGTAGTTCAGGGCAAAGGCTCTGGGTTCAATTCCAAGTCCTGAAAATAAATGAACAAACAAACAAATAGTGAAGTCACAGTAATAAGACCAGGCTGATGGCCCAGAGCCTGTGGATGAGTGAAGGGAAGGGCAGGTGTTCTGAGAGCTGGAAGGAACCACAATGCTGCACTAGCAGGAAACAGCAGGAGATGTGGTGTGGAACAGGATTATTTGACGGTGGGACTCTATTGGTTAAAAATGCATTTTTAAGCCCTCAGGAAGCCACTAAAAATTGAAATAAAACGTTTTTAATAACCCAAGAGAAGATAATATAGAATACTATAAATTGTTTGATTTCAAGTAGAAAAAGCAGAACAAAGAAAGGAACAATAAGAGCGATGAATAGAGTGGAATCAGAAATAGTCATCGACCCATCTTTATAAACAACTTATATGTGAATATTCCAAATCTACCAGTGAAAAGAAATGATGGGCTCATAACGGTGCTGCTGACCATGTGTTATGTTCAGAATGGTGTCCTTAAGGTTAGTTCTTCCTCATCCAAACACACCGCATGTGCTCACAGAAACCAAGATGGCTACAATGCCGTTGGGTAACAGAATTTGCCAGGACCATTGTCATATATGCGGTCCATGATGAGCGGACGCATCTAGGTGTGACGCATGTCCCTTGTGTGGTCTGCATGCAGCCAGCATGGAAGATAAAGGCATACAGAGCTTACATGTAAAGTGGAAGCGTTTACATGCTGGCAAGATAAATCAAGGAGAGATGGAGCAGCTATACAAATTTCAAATGTAGCACATTTCATCAGAATGAAAGTTATCAAGGATAAAAGGCCATTTCATATTGATTCAGGAACCCATTCTCTAAGACAGATCAATCAGACATGTGTATTCACCTAAGAATAGAACGTGAAGAAATAACGAATAGAATTGCAAGTAAAAAGAGACAAGTCCAATGCCAGTTGGAAACTTCCACCCTCCTTTTTGAGTAATTGATAAATCAAGCAGAGAGAAAATCAATAGGGATGCAGTTAACCTGACCAGCCTACCAATAGAATGGGCTTAATTAATATTTACAGAGTACCCTCATCAACCCTAGTACAAATACTCCTCTTAAGGTTTGCAGGGATTAGTCACCAGAATAGACTAAACATAGTCTAAAACATTCTGAAAGAAAGAAAATCATGGAAAAGAAATTTTCAGTTAACAGTGTAGTAAAACTAGAAATCAATAATATGGCACTAAACATGAAATGGTAACACAATAACAAAAATCTTCTAATACCATTTTAATGACAAAGCTTTTAAACAACATGAATCCAAGAAGTCTCAAGAAAAATTTTAAAATACAGTTAAGTGAAAACACAGATTAACTGGAATTTATGAAATATGGTAAAGCTAGAGGAAATTTTATGGTATTAAATCTGTACATTAGAAGGGAGAAATTTCTAATACTGATATTCTAAGTTTTTAGCTCAGGAAGTACAAAAACAAGAGAAAGTTAAGGTAAAAGAAGAAAAAGAGAAGAAGTAATAGGGGAGGAAATCGAAATTACAAACAGGAGAACAATATAGAAAGTCAATAAGCCTAAAAACTGGTTCCACCAAAACATAAATAATATTGATAAATTTATAGCCAAGCTAAGAAAAAGCAGAGAAGTTACAAATTATTAGACACAAAATAAAAGTCTTCACTATTGAACTATTCACTGCTTCACTATTGGTAATTGTAAAGATAACACTGGAATCCCGTGAAGAACTTCATGCAAACCAATAAAATAGCTTAGATGCAATAAAGCAATTCCCTAATATAAACCGATTTCTAACAATCAGACATGGAGAAATTGGTCCTCAGAATAGGGCTCTATCTATAAAAGAACTTAAATCAGGTTTCTTTTTTGTAAGAATATTTTGGGTTTATGTCTCGGACTAACTAATTTGAATATAATGATACACAGTGTAATAACTAATGTTACTGTCTTATCTTTGGTTATGAAAATTCATTTTTTCATAAAATAAAAATATGAAACTGTAAAAAAAGAAATTATTAGCCTCCTAAAATACAACTGAATCAAAATTTCAATTCTACCAAATATTCAAGGAAAGAATAATGAAAAATGACCACAATCTGTTCTAAAACCAAAAATAAATATGAAAGACAGGAAATGTTTTCTACTTCATTCCACGAATCTGTTATAATTGTAATATTAAAACCATATAAAGATGTTATAAGAAAGGAAAACTATCTACAGATATCTCTAGTATCAGTCTAAGAATCTTATGTAAAATACTGTAAATACTAAATTAAATAAGGTGTGAAAAGAATTAATAACTGTGACCAACTGGGGTTAAGTCTGGTTCTAGGAGACCAGTTCAACACTAGGAATTTTGTCAGTGATGTCAACCGCAGCAACATACCAGGAAGAAAAGCCATAGACAGTTCCGCTAATGCAGGAGAAGCATTTAACAAACCCAAACTCATTCACAATCAAAATTCTGAAGCAAAATGGGAACTGAGAAGAAAGTTCCTGAACATGATAAAGGCTCTCTCTAAATTACGCACCGCTAACTTTATTCTTCATGGCGAGGAACCTGACTGAGAATTTCCCCTGAGATAAGGACCAGGGAAGGAAGCTCCTTTTCCTACTTGACAGTGGACTGGAAGTCCTGGCTGAAACAAGAAAATAAGAGGAGGAAGCAACTGATACAGCTGGGGAAAGATGAAATTAATTCTGTGTTTGTGGATGACATGATCCTTACTGTGGAAAGTCCCAAATAATAAGTGAAGAACTTCCTGGAACTAATAAGCAAATATAGCAATACAACTGGATGTAAAGTTGGTATATATCATCAATTGTTTTCCTATATGCCAGCAACAGAAAGCTGGAATTTAAAGAAAAAGCAATGCCATTTATAATATACCAAAAATAAATCCGTTAGATATGAAACTAAATTATGTACAAGCTGTATGTGGGAAACTACGGCAGTCTGACGAAAGAAGTCAAAGATCTTATATACAGTATTTATGGTTACGAAGAGGCAATATTGTAAACATGTCAATTTTTCTAAACTCGCTCAACAAATTTGATGCAACCTCAAATACAATTGCTACAAGTGCTTTGTAGATGTGGAAAACTGATTCTAAAATTTACATAGAGACAAAAGTCCTAGAGTAGATAAACAATATGGAAGGACAAAATGGGAGGACTTGCAATAACCCATAGTGAAGAATTACTTTAAAGCGATGGTAATTTGTAAGTCATGGCAGTGGAGACAGAATAGACAGGCTAATAGAACACAGCTGAGGGCCCTGATGTAAACTATGAGAGCCTGTCTCTCTATAAAACAACTCAAAAGCCTGGAAATGTAGCTCAGCATGAAGGCCTTGGATTCAGTGATCTGCAGGACCCATCCAAGTGCTGTATTATAACCTAAAGGGTAAAATACACAGCTGTGAATCCAAATTAAGGTAATTTACTGAATAAATAAATGTAGAAGAGACAAATCTTCCACGGAGAAAAGGTTCCAAAGAATTTAATAATTCATTTTATTTTGAAACTGCATACTGAATTTACTCATGCAGTATGACTTCTTGTGCAAATTTTTTTGTAGATAGTAATAAAAAAATGGGCCAAGATGTGTGAAGTGGAAACCTGATCCTCTCCCCTGAATTTTTAAGGGTCATCAGTGAGTCTGAGCATAAGTTCCAACTCCTTAAGTGCGGGCTCCCCATAGCGGCTTCTTCCAGAGTACACCACAGAAAAGAGGGGAAAATGAGGGGCGGGCAGTGGAGAAATCGGGCGTGGTATCCCAGACAGGTAATCAAGGGCAACATGGATGTGACGGCTAGCTGGGAGGACATACTCTTGGTACAACGAAGTGACAATGAGCTTTCACCTCTGCAAACCTCCTCCTTCAGACCCACAGGGTCAGTGTCTTCTCGCGAAAACCAATCGACGGGCCCAAAGGGAAGGCCCTTCTGTCAAACACCTGGCCAGCACTCCTCGAGACTGAAAATCTTTGAGCTCCAAGAAGCTCTGTAAAATTCAAGTCCAACTGCTACTCGGAGGACACATAACCACAACATGTGATGTGGCCTCCTGGACGGAATCCTGAGCCAGACGAAAGGGTATGGGTGGAAAGGAAGGCTCTCTGAATGAAGTGTGTGCTTCAGTTAATAATTAGTTACTAGTTATTGTACTTGTTACACCCCCTTCATTGGGACAAAATACTCACTACTCACAGTTTAAAGGGAGAGGGGCTTGTCTCTCCATTTCCGATGTTTCGATCCATGGTCAGCTGGCTCCAAGGCAGAAAACAGTATGGCGGAAGGAGTGGAAGGGCATAGATGAGAAAAACTGCTTAACCCAGGGCAGCCAGGAAGCAGAGAGAGAAGGGAGGACCCAGGGACAAGAATGCACCCTTCAGGGCCACCCACCAGTGACCACTTCCAACCAGGTCCCACCCCCAACAATGCTTTCAGCTGTGAGCTCATCTACCAGTGAATCCACCAATGAGTATAGCTCTTCATGATCCAACCACCTTCCAAAGAGCACAGGAGGACAGTTTAGATATCAGCCATAGCAATGATCAATGTTGGCTCATTAATTAGCAGATGTAGTATACCAAATTATAGGGGAAACCGGGCAGGAGCTTTATGGGAACTCTCTCCACTGTGATTGTAATTTTCTATAAATCCAACACTATAGAACAAACTATTGAACCATGGGCAACAGTGCCACCAGCTTTCAAGTTGGAGATGTTGTGCTTGTAGTCACAGAATCAACTGCTTGTAGTCACAGAATGAGTTCTGTCACCTCATCTCTTGCTGAATTCCCCATTATTTTATGTCTGTTCCCATCTCAGATAAATACAAGCTAGTCCATACAGTGAGGCCCAGAGAGATCTCCGTGAGATAACTACAGCAGCTTTCCTAAGTGCTGTGTCTCCAGAAGCCGAGTTTGGATATTTGTTCTCCTCTTTTGTTCTGTTCCCTGCAGCTCCTTCCAACACCTGCCACTTCCCAATCCCACTAACACAGGTTGCCGCCTTTAATCCTGAAAGTCAGGAATGGACCCACGTTGCCCTACGACTCAGGAGATGATGAATTCTCTCAGGTCAAACGCATACACTTGGTTTCCACAAAATAAAATGAAGTGTGCAAGTAACAGGCTCGGTGCATATCTGTAAGGTGGGAGGATGGCTGTCGGCATGGAGACCCGGCTAGGCGGGACGTCACAGCCACGCCAGAGGACTGGGAAGCCCCGGCATTCAGCAGTCACTGCCTTGAATCTACAGAAAAATAAGCTTCCCGTAAATACCTGAATGTCACTGGATGTCTTCTGAAAGCCAGACATAGAATTTTTGGCACATAGTTCTCTATTCATTATTAATCATCGGTGAAAAGTTGAAAATTGATAAAACAAATAGAAATTATAAGGTCTGTTACTGTTTTGAAAAGCTTGTAATAGGCCTCTTTTGTCACCTATTATCATAAAATATAAACACATTTATCTAGGTTTAAGATGCTGCTTCACTGATGTATTCCAAGCTGGGACTCTGTTGTTTCTCTTGCTCTCAATAATGATATATGTCACCTGATATCCATGTGTTCTTAGATCTGGAAGTGTCTCTAAGTTTGGAATTTTAATTTTGAGATACAGCTAAAAATTTATCAAATCGAGTTATAGCATTACAGCTCTCTTTTCCCCTCCCTAGTGAGCAGTTTACACTTAGCCAAAGTGAAGCATATGAACAGTTCTGAGAAAACCTCCCAACAGCGTGTGCCACAAGCAGTCTGAGAAGACCTGCATTTCCTCACACTGGCCCCAGAGCAAGGGCCTTCTCCACCTGGGGCAGCGCTTCCCACACGTGGCTCTAATGAAACTTTCCATCTTCTCTTGTGGTCTGTCTGGGTCCAATTTCATCTTCCTGCAGAGAGAACAGTTTTTCCAATGAACCCAATTATGTCACTTCCATTTGTAAAACTCTTCAACAACTTTCTAGCCCTGAGGGCTGAAGTCTGAGCTCGTTATTGTAACCCGCTGGCGAAGCACAGACTGCTCACGCTTGCCTGTGCATCCGTCCAGCAAAACAGGCGAGCTGTCTCCGAAGTCCTGATGAGCTCTGTGTGGACACCACGCCTACCTCTGTCCACTGCTCTCCGACGTCTCTTTTTCCAAGCAGGCTTTCTGGTAGCAAAGTGCGGACTAGATACAACTGTAGGACCAGGATATTTGGTTCTGCTTGTGCAGCACTCTTGAATCTCAGACACCTCCCAGGTACTGGAGTCACTTTTCTTTCAAACACACACACACACACACACACAGAGAGAGAGAGAGAGAGAGAGAGAGAGAGAGAGAGAAAGAGCGCTTATCAACGCCAATGCTAATGGTTTTGGTTAGCTGGATTCATTCATTACTTTATTTACATTTAAATACGACTGGAGCGGGGTACTAGGCATTAACCAAGGATTCAGAGATCAAATAGGAGCTTAAGATACAAAATAATTCCTGCCCTCATGAAATGCTTTGTTCTTTTAAACTCTTGAGAGAGGTAAAGGAAAGTCATCAAGCATGAGAAGTGAATGGAATAGCCCTTTAGAAGGTGGCAAGAACTGTGCACAGAAGGAGAGGGACAGGGTGAGGACAACGGAGGAGAAGGGTGTGGCAGACAGCGCTGGCATGTTCCAGGCGAAGCCATGAGGAAGATGCGGAGGTACCTGCAGCGACACTGGGAAGCACCTGCCAGCCACATCCCCAGGTTTCCGGGAAGGAAATGGCTGGAGCAGCAGAGAAACGGAGTGAGGCGGCCTGGGGCAAGGCTGGGCAGGAGCTCACAGCAGGAGATGAAGGCACTTGATTGGAGCTGCCAGCTCAGGGTCTGGGGGGCGGCTATAGGACTGGTCTTGTCCATCTTGGCACCTTGTACCATCTCTAAGCTGGCGAAGAAGACCTCGCTGGGCAGCCTTTTCCCCTCTTCCAAGGGGGGTAGCAGGGGCCAAGGTGTGACAAGCAGAGGCAGTGGCGGCTTCATGTAGACCCTGCTCAGCACATAAAGGGTCATGCAGGGCAGAGGTTACGCTTGATCCTGAGATTCTCACCTGCGAAAGGGTGAGGCTTCAGAAGGCTGTGGCTATCATTTCTGTCACACGGAAGGAGCTTGTTTAAGGATATAGTTATTGGAAAGGAAAACGATTCCATAACAATGATGAAGAAAGAAACTCTAACCCAGAGAATCTCTAACTCTAAACTCTCTGTCTCTGTTTCTGTCTCTGTCTCTGTCTCTGTCTCCCTCTGTGTCTCTGAAAGAAAAGTGATTCTGGTACCTGGAAAATGTTTGAGGTTCAAGGAGGTTAAGACCCCGTGTCCAGTGACAGCCAAAGTCAGCTCCTACCTTGACAACCAAAGTGAGGAGGTTAGAAATCAGCTTCCATCACTCGCTATGTGGAAACCTCACTCACTAACCCATCCCTCGGTGGTGTCTGACCACCTATATCCCTCCCACCTTCCCTCTCCTCCATCCATGTACGCCAAACACAGACACTGTGGGGTTTTATCTGTATCTTAGTGCATCACCAGAAGATTAGAGCTCTTTCGAAGTGAATGGAATAGCGCGTCGAAAAACATGCCCACAGATCAGTACACCGAAAATAACAGCAAAGATTTCTTAATAGGGTGCAGGGACTTAGAGACTAACTCTTCGAGGCGTGGAAAGAAGGCTCGATTCCTATTCCATCTCCAGGCCAGAGCTCCACAGTCATGAATATTTTCCTTTTGCTCCAGTCGCTTGCTGTGCTGCTATGATCTGGTCCTATTGATTTCTACTTTCACCGTAAGTATGAAGAAAAGAAACTCCTTAATATTGATTTAAGGAAGAAGGAAAACTACAAGGTTAATTCTAATTAGGTAATTTAACATCTCCGTGTGGAATATTAACTACTACTTCCCTTGACTAAGATGCTGCAGGATTTGTGCTCAGAGCCAGAGTTTGGCCTGAGGACTACTTTAAGAAATATTCTTGATATTTTCCTGCTCTTGCTTGTGGTTCTCTTTACTTGAAGCCTCAGAGTGTCTGTATTATAAATTGTTCTTGGAGAATTGTGACCTTGATACAGATAAAATGTGAGAGCCAATTATTAACCAACCAAAAGCATCTCAAGGACTACAGGGAGGGACCCGAAACACACTGGATATGAGAGCAAGGCCAGTTCTCTGCCATTCACTTCCTTCACCACATTTGAGGACCATGGTTCATCGATCTTTATATCCAAGATTTAAGAGTATATAGTAACTGCTTAATCTGTGTTGAAGGGAAAGGCATAAGAGATCAATTAAAAGCTGATCAGTTTTAAACTCTCTTGATCATAGTCCTGTGGTCCAGGGATCGCGGATGCTAAAATGAGTTTCCCAAGAAGACTGTCATGAGAGGCTGTGGGGCCTCCTCTGGGGCAGCATTCCTGCACAGCGCAGGAGTGACCGGGAACTCTTGGCAGGCTTGCTGACTGCCACCTATCGGCTGCAGAGATTTCTGCTGGAAGGAAGCCAGCATCACGCTGCAGCCATTGGCATTTTGTGCAGGAAAGGCCGCTGGTACAGAGCGTCCCCTTAAGTACCACGCAGAATACTCATGGAGATGTTCAAAAGCCTGCACACTTACAGCATCTATTGACATGTTTCTTCTGAAATTCAAGTCATGAGGAAACGTGAGACTGTACCAAGTGAAATGAGCAAATGCCTTTCCTGATAGCATCCGTGCTGGCCACACTATGGTGAAGGACCAGGTCTGAGGATGCAGCTCTGAGTAATGCTGGTGTCTCCAGAAGGGTTTGGCCAGGGCTGGTCTCAGCAGCACAGGCCTCTGCAGGCAGAGGAAAGACGGCTCGGGACAGCATGCATGAAGGTAGGAGAGTGAGGTGAGCTTTGCACACGTCTGGGTTTTGCTTCCGCTCTCCACACTTAGCTCAGGAGGACAAAATGCCTGTGCCGTAGTGATTTCTCCTCACCACCCGCTCACCATCCTCAGGTCACTCCCAGGCAGAGAGGCACCCGGCTGCCCCAGCACAGGGTCTCACAAAACAAGTCTGTGTCCTCTGCCTTCAGGTCCTTGGTCCCCTTTGATTGAGATGAAAAACAATTGGTTCTTCAGAGTAATTACACACAAGTACATCTTTGTTTCATCATTTATTCTCTTTCCAATAACTGTTCTTACTCTGAGTAGATTCAAGGTTGTGACTTCATCCTATTTCTTCAGCCTACCAACTTCCTATCACCTCCCGTAGATCACTCCTAAACTCAAACAACTCCCTCAGATTTCTCCTGGAGCGGTTTTTATGCCTCCCTTTTGAGGTTTGCTTATGCCACAAACAGGATCGCTTTTCTTTAGCTCAACCGAGGAGGCCCTTACTTCATTCTTCCGTGAATTCTACTGTTAAATTGGTGATGTTTTATTTCAAAGGGAGAAAAATAAACAAAAATGAAAACAACAATACAGTTTCAAAACAAGATGGTGAGAAATTAACAATGGTTAATATATTGCATATTGTACACTTCAAGGCAGTTGCTAAGATTATAAGACATAGGCATGCAAAATTAATCAACCAACATAAACACCAACTGATTGATCTCATCAATGAACTAAAAGAAAGTGGTGGTATAATTATGTTATATATATATATATATGCATGTATATATATATATATATATATATATATATATATATATATACTTCTTTTCTTTTCCTTTCCTTCATTGTCTTTTCTCCACTGTTGTTGGGAATGTAGACTGATACAACCATTATGGACATGACTGTGGAAATTCCTAAAAAAAAATCTAGGATTAGAGGTCCTGTTTGACCCAGCTATTTCTCCTCTTGGTATTTTCCCAGAAGAATTAAAACCATCATACCACAGCGTTATATGTGTATCCATGTTTATAGCAGCACAATTTATAAAAGCTAAAACCCAAATGCCCATCAAACAAGAAGTGGATAAAAACAATACAGTATTTTTATATAATGGAACATTCCCTATCTACAAAGAAGGAAAAACTCTAGGCTTGTGTAGGTCAGTTAGTGATGATTCTTCCCTGGTCTTCTGTAGGCAGAATGGTTGCAGTCAACTTTGTAGTTATTGTGATCTGTCTCCCTACCTGAGGAAACACCAATTAAATTTCCCTCTAAAACTAAAATTAAATATCAATAAATAACTTTTTGTTCCTTCACTAAAATCTCTGGGGGCCTCATACAGCAGAGGGCCTCAGTGACATCACTGTTGAAAATGAATTCCAAGTAGTGTGACTTCCTTCTTTGGCTTCTTGAGGATTTTCTTTGTGTTTAGTAAATTTTTAATTGTTTTGCTTCTTCCATAGTATTGGGGATTGAACCCAGGGTCTCTGCACTCAGCTACATTCCCAGCCCTTATGTATTTATTTTTTTAAATTTTGATACAGGGTCTCTCTAAGTCACTAAATTGCCCAGGTTGGGTTTGACTTTGTGAACCTTCTGTCTTGGCCTCCCAGAGTGCTGGGATTACAGATGTGTATCATGGCACCAGTCTTAATGTTTGCATTTTTTATTGTGGTACAATACACTTAACATAAAATTTATTATTTTCATTATATCTGAGTTTTCAAGTTTTCCTGTCCCTTGCACTGAGGTCTCATTAAGCTTCTTTGTGTATCTTTCATTTTTTATCTCTGCTGTGTGAGAGAGTACACTGTCTTTCACATTTAATAATGTGGTAACCTGTGTGTGCCTCTGTGTGTGTGTGTGTGTGCATGTGTGTGTGTTTATGTTGTGACTTTGCATTTGATATTCATCCCACTTGATAACCCAGGAGATGCTTGGATGGTAGTTCAGTATGTATCAGTAATTTCAGGAAGTTTTTGGGTACAATTTCTTCAAATATTTCTATTCTCTTTGTTCACTTATTGGCTCTGATCATAATTTGTTGTTTTATTCAATATATTCATTCCTATATCTTTAAAGACTTGCTGTTAGATTTTTCCTCTCTTTTACCTCTTTGCTTCTCGGTTTGGGTTCTTTCTATTCATTCACCCTCAATTTGTCTGGGTCTTTCATAGGGTCCACTGGTGAACACATCAAAAGCATTTTTCCCTGTTACTGGATTTTTGATGTCAAGCATTTACACACACTTCATTCTACAGTTTCTATCTCTCTAGTGGAATTTCTTATCTAATGTTTCACTTGTTTAGCTTTCCATCAGTGATAAGTATACCGGCACTGGCCTTGCTACTTTGGACAGGGTTTTGTTGTGTTAGGGTTGCTCTGAGCATATTTGGATATTGAGCTGCATCTCTTGTCTCTACCCTACAGATCCCAGTAGGACTCCAGAGCCAAGACAGTCAGAACTGTCTCCAGACATTGTTAGACCGACCACCCTGGGGAAGACCCTAACTGCCAGTTAATGGTCACTACATTGGAATTTTTAGCATTTTAATCAGAGTTATTCTATTTTTCCCTGCCCCATTGTTAAACAGTACCGTAGAGGTTAAATTTAAATATGTCAACTTGAATGACCTCCTTCTGCCTACAGGGTTAGTAAAGCACACTTCAGCATGTGGGTGGGTCATTGCCTTGTGACTTTTGTTTCTATATCTGGTCTCTCTCCCCTTCCTCTCTGGCAGTGTCCCCTGCCCTGATTCCCAGCTTCTGTAATCTAAGCAGACCCCCCATGCCCTTCTACCATTATGTTTCTGCCTTAAAACCATGAGCAAGTCAACAACAAACTGAATCTTCTGAAACCACAAGCCAAATAAGCCTCTCCCTCTTCCACTTCGGGTATTGTGTCAGCCATGAGAAAGCTGAACAATACAGACATCATCTGTGTCATACCCGATGTGATTCCAGTATGACTTTACAATCATGTTTCTCTTGCCTTTTTGCCAGCATCAAAATTTTTTGATAAAATCCATGCATATTATATATAACAGGAAATACCGAGGTGCACATTCCTCCACTTAAAGATAAACCCACCTTTCCTTCTGTTAGGCCTAAATGCATATGAATATATCTTGGCAAGAGTTGGATTCATTTTTAAGTTACTACTATTGCAGAAACTGCATTTGTCACACCTGACCCTCATTCACCAGCGTTCATCAACACACACTGTCTTCCTTCTTTTCTACTTCCTGGAGAAAACATGTGTCCTGCAGGGACCCCTGTTGGTTGCCCTGATCACTGCATTGCATGGTGGCCAACATGAGTAGGAGGAAGGCGAGGGCACCGAGCCCTTGTTGATGTTCCAGCTTAGCCCCAGCCTGGGGCTGGCATTGCAGAGCACGTGTTCCTGGCCTCCTTCCCAATACACGTCTCTGAAGCTTCCTTAGGAACAGAGCTTATTTCCTCTGAATGCCCCCCGGCTACAGCAGATCTTCACCAGTGACCTTAGACTGTGCACCCTGCAGGTTAATATTTTTATTCTTCAGAAATTAATAAAGACACAGTCTAGTTTGAATTTCAGTGGTGGTCAGTAGCATGGGAGAACTTTCGCAGAATTCTCTCCTCTTTTTCCACTTTGGATTTTATAATAGTTTTGATCTATAGATATATAGTGTCCCCCCCAGAGTCTCCTGTGTGTAGAAGACCATGGGTCACGGGGTGCTATACTCATCCGTGGATTCATCCACAGATGAGTTTTTGGCTGACGGCACTGTTAGCAGGTGGCGCTGGCTGGAGGTGGCCAGTGTCACATGACCTGGAAGCTGCGTTCTTGTCCCTGGCTTCTCCTGTCTCTGCGCTTCCTGGCTGCCATGACTTGAACAGCTTTTACCTACCAGGCCTCTTAGCCATGACCTTGCTGTTTTGAAGCATGAACTGAAACCATGAATCAAAACGAACCTCTCCTCTAAGCAGTAGGTATCAGCTATTCTGTCTCAGTGATTGGAAAGATACTGATGTGGGTGTCCATGGGGCTCCTGACAGAAGTGCCTCCAGCACGGTGTGAATTTCATAGGTCTGATGCCTGCAGAAGCTACACTTTCCTTGTGTTCTACACTCAGACTTTCACAATTGGGGGAAAAACGTTACCTGTGTGCAGTATATTGACTTACGTGGTGTTGGATGGCACCTATCCCAGGAAATTGAGGTTCACGCCTTGTTTCTTACTTTTGGTGTGTGTGTGCGTGTGTGTGTGTGTGTGTCCCTCAGTTTCAGACTGTGGGCCTGAAGATCTCCACTCTCTGCTTGGTTTGAGAAAAGTCATTAATTTGCATGTTTTCCTAGGATTATTTTTGTTATAAGCACGATAGTATTTTCATCTGTCTACATTTCCAAGATGAAACTGGGAGGCTCACTATTATTTTCAAAAGATGTTTTCAATGCATATTGAATTCTGGATTGGCAGTTTTTGTTGTTGATTTTAGCAGTAAAATTATGTTTTGTCTGTTGTTTCTTGAAGTTTAGGTAGAAACAAAAAACCAACAAAACACAAACCAAACCAAACCAAACCAACAAAACAAAATGCCTCTGGTGGTGATTCTTATTGTTGTTCATCTGGACACAGTTTATCTTCTTTTCTTCATGGCTACATCTTTAATATCTTTATCACTGAATTTCAGGAACGTGTCAGTGATATATTACAGTTTCAGTTTACAGTGCCTCGGGTCAATTGAACTTCTTTGAGCACCAGAGCTGGAAAATTTGTGGTTGTTATTTCTTCAAATAATCTTTCTACCCCAATCTCCAGTTCTTTTTCTTGTCACATCGTTTTTGTATGCATCTGTACTCCATGAGGTCTCACGGTTCACAGAAGCTGTATTTGTTCACTGTCCTCCTTGGTTTTCTTCGTTTCTACTTGGAGAGATTATATTTCCCTGTCTTCAAGTTCATGGATCAGTGGTATTCTATTTTACACAGAGTCTTTTAGCTCTAGAATTTGCATTTAGCTATTTTTTATGTCTTCTATCATCCTATGTATATGCATATGTCTCTTTAAATCTCTGAACATAATTGTAACTGTTCTGCAATGCGTTTGCTTGTCAAATCCCTTCACAACTGGAATTTTCAAGTGCATTTCTGTTGAGCTGTATTGCTCCTATGCGAGAATTACATTTTTCTGTTTCTTTGCATGGTTAATAATCTTCCACTACACAATGAACAATGTGCGTTTCACATTCTAGTACTTTTGTGTTTTAGTTTTTGGTTTCAGCTTTTTAACTTATTGCAAAGCCCCTTCAGTGTTCCAAGGCTTTGAAAGAAAGCAGTGGTCTTTGGTCAGGAGCTACACTGATCTTAATCCTATATATGGACTTTGCGGATTCTCTCTGGGATAATCACGGCTCTTTGTAAGTTCCCACCATCTGCTTCACTGCAAACATTATCTGGTGCAAGTTGTGATCATTTTTCTGTTTACCGCTTCCTGTTGGCTGCTCTTTCTTTGACCTGTTTTCTTCACCCACTTTGGTGCTGTGAATATGCATAGCTTAATTCTAGAAGTGACCTTTATTAAAAATCTGAAGTCTGTTTCAAGTCCCTGCTCCTGTGATCCACCTGCTCAGCTCATCAGCCTTGCCCTGCCAGGCTGGGGCTCCCGCCCTGGCTGCCATCTTACTGCTTCCTGCAAGACCTGAGGAAATCATGATGTTTGCTTCTTTCTCTCACAGCTTATTGGGGTCCCATAGGCCTGTTAGAAAATGTCTGAACTCATTATTTCATACACTTTGTCTAATATTTTAGTTTCTCCCAGAAAGAATACTTGGTGTTAAGATTCACTTGGCTGCGGCCACACGAGAACAATTGCCCAGGGTGCTGTATCTGTTTGCCTCATGCTTCGTGTTTATGGGGTAGATTGCTTCCTAATCTGAAAACTGATTAGTTCATCAGGAGAGGACCCATCTGCCCTTCTGGTCACCACATTCAAAAATTCAGTGAGGACTCATCTTTACCACGTGAGTGTCTGTCATTGTATTCTCCTTTTCAATTGCTTTGCTGTGGTGTCTTTCTGTGTGCAAGAATTTCAGGTGGCAGAGCTATTTTCCATCTTGAAAATAGAGGAGGTGATAAAACTAGCCATGGCTTCCTGTGCTCTTCCCAGGCCAGACAGCCTTCTGGAAAGCATCCCTGCAGCTCCCTGTTGATACACAAATCGTTCCAACCCTTTTCTTTTGTGTCACAGATTTTTATACCCAGTGAGAAGCTATGCAACAGATCAAGTCAGCTGACTAATTTTGAGTCTAAAGACTGCACTGGGAATTGAATTTAATAAGTCTGCAGAAAGCTATTTTGTTAAAAAGGAGAAGCCCCTGCATGTGAATACATGACATATAGATGATAATCAAGCAGAGTTTGATTAATGATTCAAGTTGGGAAGAAAATAGTGACTATGATAGAGACGAAAACGTGCTGATGATGTTCAGAGGAAGAAATAAAAGAAGCAGAGGTTTCAGTGGATGCCCAAAGATGGTTTGGACCATGTGTGGGAGATGATGGATCACGGGGCTATTATATTTACCAGTGTATTCACCCATGGATGAGTTAACAGCTGACCGTGCTGTAGGAGGTGGAGTTTGGCTGGAGGTGGTCCCTAGGGTTATGAGGCCTGGAAGGGTGTGTACTTGTCACCAGCTCTTCCCTTGTCTCTCTGCTTCCTGATCACCATGGTTTTCCTCTGCTCTGCTCTTTCTTCCTTGTAGCCAGCTGACCATGAATTGGAACTACGAGCCAGAGTGAACCTCTCCCCGCTGTAAGATGTGGATATCAGGTATTTTGTCTCTGGCACAGAAAGTGGCTAATAAGTACTCATTTGGTCTTTTAGTCCCTTTTATGTTCCTCACATATTACAGATAAAGTTACCACCCAAAGAAACGTGAAGCTTCATTAATTGATCGAAGGTTGGTTACAGCTCATAAATTGTTCACCTGAAGACTCAGTTGAGTTCCAGGCAAGCAGAGCTCTGCAGTGGGGGTGGCACATTCCAGTGAGGGGATTCTGGGACGGGGGTTTGGATGTCATTACTGCCCAGTTTCCAGTTGTCCTGCCTCCCTTCTCGCCTCCCTGACCAGGGTCTGGTCACCTGGACTGCATAGCTGTCTTTCTTCACTTTGCTGGGGTTCTGCAGTTGAGTGGCTTCAGTTCGTTTACACACAGGCTATGTTTAAGAACAGTAAATTCTGACAGAGTCCTGGGGACAAATTAACAATTAAACACTTAGTTAACGCAAGATACATACAATGTAGTCAAAATACAACAAAATAGACAGTAGAGTGGCAAGAATTATTAGGCCACATCTAGTACACACACACCCTGTCTCTCCCATAAACCAACCAACAGCCTCCATAAATTTTGCATTTGAGAAAAAAATAAACAATGATGGGGAAACATATTATCTAGTTACCGTTCAACAGCTGTCTAGGAAAAATTTCCCTGATTTTGTTCTTCCCCAAATTTCAATTAAACACAACATAATTATGACAGCAGAGGTAAAAGTCTCCCTAAACAGATGCCAAATGATTTTAATAAGATACTTTTGGAATTCATCACTCTGCCACATATTCATAAAAAAATGCTGGCAGGCTTTCAAGTTCTTCTTCTTCTTTTTTTTTAATCACGAGCCTTTAGCCCTGTTTCTTCTGTTAATGATTTTTGGTTTACGTTTCTCACTTTTTTCTCCTGAGTTGTAATGTGGGTGTCTCACGAGAGTTTCCAATCCAACAGAATAAAATTTAGATATTAAAATTCATTTCCTTAATTGCAAATTATGTCTTTAAAATAATATAGTTATGGTTATGGAGTTACTTAAAGTGACATACAGCAGTATGCCCTATGTGATGTATGGTTAACATAAATCTGTAATCTGAATCTACAAATACAATCATAATTCATGCATAGCGTAAAACAAAGAAAAAAATTAAAAATTAACTACAATTGTATCGTAGAAATAAGACATTTAGGTAAACATGAGCACTAAGATACCAGAGTCAACTCTCATGAGAAAATGCTCTTGTCAATATAAATTCATGCATTATTTTAGAGAGTTTAATTTACAAGGGCTCAAAAGAGAACCTTGAAATTCTACTCCAATATCTATTTCATTATTCTTATTTTATTTCTTATTTGTGAGTTTTATATATTTGTTATAAAAATGGAAATAGCACCACAAATAATACCAGACTGAGGCAATGATTATTTTTTTGTGTATCTTTCTTTTCTCTTTTTGGTTCTCACATGGGTTTTCTGTGTCGTGAGGAGTTTCAAGCAGTAAGAAGCCTGGCATCATGAATGCTTGTGTTCTTATCATTCAGCTTCAAGCAATTCAGCTTTGCTATTTTCTCCCCTCGTCTCCCCAAGCCACACTGGGCTGATGCAAAGAAGTTTAGTGATGCTGTGGTGTTCCTTTCAAGAATGATTCAGAGTTTATTTCTTAGAGGTAAGATGTTTCTTTCCTCCTGACTTAGTTTGGGTCTATATCTGCAGTGAAGTGTTTACATGTGACATGAAGATCTCATGAGAAACACGCTGTCAGGAAGGTGCTACTTTCTCCCAGTTCACCGCACCATCACCCTATTCCTCCACGCTCCACATGAGAAAGATAATTATGGGTTCATGGTTTTTCCTCTAATTTTGTTTTCTGGGGAAAATGAAACAAATATCTTTGTTAAACAAAACATGCTCATTTTTTGGTGGTTTCAATAAACATGTTATGGTGATAGCATCTGATTTCCTATAGCTTGGCTACCACATTATGTTGTCTGCTATTTGGATTTTAGCCAACTCAACATGAGAGAAATATGATCTGATTGTAGGGTTTTCCTCAAAATGTATAAGTTTAACATACATACAGAAAAATTCACAAACCATGATTTGTCACAAGAGAGAAGAAGTAGAATGTTGTCAGCAACATTGTAGAGCCCTTTAGATGTGCTTCATCTAGGCCAAAGTAAACATTATGTTAGCTTCCAAAACTTCAAATTTGACTTGCCTATATTTATACTGTTAATAGATGAAATTATTTAACAAGTATTACTGTATTTACAGTTTTTGGCTAAGTGATGTTTTGTGAGATTAACATGTAGTAAATATATATATAGCATTCAAATACATGAAAGAAACATAATTTAATTGTTTTATATTGAATACTATAACATATCTAGCTCTTATGTTTATAGTTTCTTGCTGTAATTGATATCATATGATTATTCCCTAATCATATATGTACATCTGCACAATTTTTATAACTGGCATGAAAGTATATATCACTGTTGACACCAAGGTACAGAATTATATAACCCCCAAATAGAAAATAATTATATGGAAACACATTTAGAGTTGATTTTGGCATTGTAGTTGTGGAAAGATAATTTTTAAAAGTTATAACACTGATTAAGAACTGCATAGTAGTGGCATAAAAACAAATATGTGAATCAGTGGAGCGAAATAGAAGTTATAGAAACAACCCCAGGCACATTTAGGCATCTGATCTTTGACAAAGGAATCAAAAACATACTGTGGAGCAGAGAGCCTCTCTAACAAACGGTGCTGGGAAAGAGGATTATCAACATGCATAAGATTGAATTTACACTCACATCTCTCACCAAGCATTAAACTGAAATCAAAATGGATCAAAGATCTAAGTGTTAAAGGAGAAACATTTAACCTGCTGGAAGATAAAATAGGTAAAACTCTTTGTGAACAGAAAATCCTGTTATGCAGGATATTTTAAAAAGAACAAACAGGACAGTATCAAACTAAAAAGCTTCTGCACTGCAAAAACAAAACAAAAAACAAACAAACAAAGAAAAAACAACAGAGTGAAGAGGCAATCTCTAGAATGGGGAAAATTTTTGCCAGCTATTCTTTAGATAGAGCACTAATAACTAGAATACATAAAGAACTCAAAAATGTTAGGCCTGAAAAATGGAAGAAAAATCTAAAACTGGGAAAGTCAAATGAATAGACACTTTTCAAAAGAAAAATTACAAATGGCCAATAAATACATGAAAAAATGTTCAACAATTATGGCCAATAGTAAAATGCAAATTAGAACAGTGAGATGCCATCTTATTCCAGAAAGAAGGGCTATCATTCAGAAATTAAGTAAGAACAAATATTGGCAAGGTTGTGAAGAAAAAAAAAGCTTTCTACATTGTAGGTTGGAATGTAAACTAGTGTAACTATCATGGAACTCAGTATGGAGATTTCCCAAAAATCTAAAACTAAAAATTTCATTTGACCCAGCTATTTCCCTTCTAGGTATCTTCCTAAAGGAGATAAAGACATCACATCACAGTGATCTGTGCATATCAATGTTTATAGTAACATAAATGATAATAACTAAACCATTTAAATGGTCTCTATGTCCAGAAGCAGAGGAATAAAGAACATATGTTATTTGTCCATTATGCAGTGCTACCCTGCAATAAAGAGGTAAAAACTTGACTCATTTGTAAGAAAATAGATAAGACTGCAATGTTAAGTGGAATAAATGAGACAGACACACAAGCTTAAATATCAAATGGTTTCTCTTTTATGAAAAATCCAAATTATAAATAAAAAGCAAAATACAAGATAGATGTTAAGGTTTATATCTGGATGTCCCCCAAACCTCATGCAGTCATGGAAGTAGGCTCTTTGGAGGTGGATGAATCTAGAGTTTGTGAATAGTGTATGGTCTAGGGCTAGGATTGGGGTGTGAGTGATACACACCCTCCCTAAGTTGGATAGCCTGTATGCAATATAAGGAAGGAATGGTTCTCAAAACTCTTGCTCTCCCCTGCTTTTACTCTTTTGCTTGTGCTCTCTTCCATTGCCATAAATTGTTGCCTCTCTACCATGCCACCCACCTTGGAACCAGCCAATTATGGACTGAAACCTCTACAAACTGTGAGTGAAATAAACTCCTTTAATTTGGGGTCTTGGGTATTTTGTCTAGGCAACTACAGAAAATTAACTAAGACAAAATTTGGTACTAGGAATGAGGTAATTGCTGTGACTATACTTGACCATGTGGTTAAAGAGCCTTTGGGAATGGCTTGTGGGAAGAATTTGGAAAGTTTTGGAGATGTCATTTTACAGAGTTGAGCAGGAGTACCTTAAACTGTTCTGTCCATATAAGAGATTCTGGACAGAGCTCAAAAGACCAGAAAACCAGTAAAGAACAGGTTCAGTAGGTTTCTGCTGGGAAGAAGGAATGAATAGGCTGTTGGGCTCCAGACAATGTGTGTTGGGGCTTGGAAAAAAGTTGGTCTTCATTTTTCTCATGTCCAGAGATTGTGCTTGAGACTAAGATTGGAGATGGTGGATTAATTAATTTGGCAGAAGAAATTCCAAGGCAGTCTAATGTTGAGTTGGTGGCATTGCTATTAGCCAAATTTATGTTGAGAATCAAGAGCAAAGAGCTCAGCAGAATAATTTAAAGTGTTATGAGTTTGTTCCAAAGGGAAGCTCCAGTAAAGCTGTGGACTGTAAAGACAGAGCAGAGATCTTGATTTCTGAGAAGGAACAGAATAGAAATAATGCCCTATGGGACATCTTTATATGAAGCAGCATCTCCACTGCTTGCAGCCTTAAAGTTACAACAGCATATTACTTTTCTTTGAGGAGAAAACCACAGAGCACCATGCTGCAGATTGGTGACAGCATAGAAAATTTGTTCCTTATAATTAGATTCAGAATGTTCAGTGATCCAAGCACTCAACTACTACAAGTAAGAGAGAAGAAAGCTTGACTACTGCTTTAGCTGGCAGCCGATGTTGGCATCATACACGTGGTGCTGGTTTTAGTTATGTGCAGAATGCAAGGTTAAGAAGGCTTCCACCTCGATGTCAGAAGGCCTGGAAGTCCAGGCAGTGTGGCCTCTGAGAGGGCAGTGTGTAAAACTGTGAATGTGAAGCCAAAAGTGCAGTGGAGGCCACAGAAGTTTAGAGAAGCCAGGAATATGGGTTGCCTGAGGAAAACCAAAAGGAGAGAGCAAAGCAAACCTAAGGGAGAAGCCATGGGAGCTACTACCACTGGCAGTGCTGCTGCAGGGGAGTGGATACATAAACCCTTTGGAGCTCACAACTTGCCACAGATCTCCAGAGGTGCTTCGCATGGAACTACAGGACTCAATGCTTGTGCTGCTGGATTTTGGACTTGCTTTGGTTCCAATCTTTTGTATCTTCCTGTTCGTAGCTTTTGGAATGGAAATGTTTATATTGCACCACTGAATGTTTGAAGTGTTTAACTTTTCATTTGTACAGAGGATTACAGCTGAGAGTTTGCTTTACATGTCAGAGGAGGCTTGGGACTTGGAGTTTTCAGCAATGCTGAAACAGTTAGGACTCTGGTAACTCTTTGTGGGCCAAGAGGAGATGCTATGGTTTGTGTCTGAAGGTCCCCTAAAAGCCTCATATGGTCATGGGGGTGGTGGGCTTTTTTTGAGGTGGCTCAATCTAAAGTTGATTATCTCTATTTAGTGCTGAGATGGGGTGTGAGTGCTACACTTGTCTTAGGGCAGGTAACCTGCATACAATATGAGAGGAAAGAGGTTTGCTCTGTCCTTTAAGCTTTTATTGCTTTTGCTGTCTTCCGCTGCCATGAGCTGTTGCCCCCTCCACCATGTGCCAGCCTTCCTTGGAGCTAACTGAGTATGGATTGAAACCTTTTCAAAGTGTGAGCTAAATAAACTTTTCCTTCCTTACTCTTGGGTGTTGGGTATTTTATCTCAAAAAGGTACTAGACAATGAACCAATCACAAACTGCTCCCCTCCAAAAAACCCGCCCCCCATGACTGCTTGAAACTTTGCTGGGACATCCAGACACAACTCATAACAGTAACTAGAACAATAGATAATAGGACAGAGGGAGATAGGTCTTCTGCAAAAGAGAAGGAGCCCAAGAGATGGAAGGAGCAGAAAGAAAGGGGGTGAAAAAGGAATTATGAGGTTTAGGTACATGTACTAATTCCCCATGAGGAATGTAATAATTATTCACCACAAATATCTCCTAATGAAGACTAAAAATTGACTAAGCTATACTTGCAAAGTAAATATAGGAGAGATAAATAAAAATCTGAAAATGAAGAGTTTTGTTATAAAATTCACACACACACATATATGAATATTGTAATATATATATATGCTATATATATATTGTATATATTATATATATATATTATATATATATTATATATATATATATATATATATATATATATATATATATATATACAATAAAATTACAGCACTGAAAAAACATCACTCTTTAAGAATTCAATTAATGGGCTCTTTCTAGACTACATAAAAAGCAATATTATAGAAGTGGAACACAGGCTAATCAAAAATATACAGACTAAAACACAGATTAATTTATGAATTAAATAAATAAATAAATTTCATTGTACATAAATTTGGTACAGAAAATATCTTTCATTAATACTTAAATTACAATTTATTTTAATATCTAGTGAAAAGCAATGCAAACAAAGAGATAAACAAGAAAATATTAGAAAACATACTTGTTATATTTTAGATAATGTGACTGCATACATATAAAATCCAAAATAATAAGCAACCCGCAAGTTTTATAAATAAACTCAGCAGAGTTGCTAAGGGTGATATCATCATAAAACCATTATTAGTGTTTTGAAGCATTAGTGTTTTTTCTTAAAAAATAGTAGTGGGAGACTCAGAATACTTACATATCCATGTTATAAATTAATACATTTGGAACTTCTGCCATGAAAGCTATGAATGAAATACAGAGATTAAACAAGAAATTAATAAATGGATGAGTGCAACATCATCACTCTGAAAACACAGAAGCTTAACATACCATATACTGAAAAATTTATTGTGGTAAAAAGTTAACATAAATTTTATTAGCTTAGTCACCTTAATGTGCATAATTCAGTAGTGTTGAATAAACTCACATGTCGTAAAGCAGAGCTTCAGAGATTTTCATCTTGCAAATATGTTACAGTATATGCAGTGAACTCCCTCCCCATTTCTCCTGCCCCCACCTCCTGGTAACTACCTCTTTCTTTCCGTTTGCCTGGATTTGAATCCTTTCTTAGAATGATCCAATATTTGTCTTCTTGCACTTAGCTTATTTCACATTGAACTGTCCTTGAAGTTCAGTCATGCTGGAGTGGGTGATAGGATTTTCTTCCTTTTAGAGGTGGGATGTTTTTCCACTATTGATATCCCACTTCATTTATGTTCCTTCCAACTGACAGACATTGAGTTGTCTGCCCCTCCTGGCTACTAGGTACGAAAGTGCTGGTATGAGCATGGGTGTGAAAATCTCTGGGAGAGATAGCTGCTCTTCAATGTCCGCGGCTTCAGTTCGGTTGGATACACACCAAGGATGAGGTTGCTGGATCACATGGTGTCTATTTGCCATTTCTTGAGGAGCCTTCTGTTGCTTTCTATATTGGTTGCACCATTGTACCATTTTACAACCAGTCGTAAATACTTCACTTTCTCCACCGTTTTTGTTATTTTCTGATCCCATATGCTCAGTAGCCATCCCGGGGAGACAATAACAGTTTTTATATAGAAGGCAGTGCGATATTGGCAGGAAGATGAGAGAGAGGTTAGGAAGACATTCATCGGTGCAGCCATATGAGCTTCATGATGAAGGCAGTGTGGTGATACGATGGGAAAACGGTGCTCTTGGAATATGCTTGGTCAACTGAGTCATTAAAGCAGAAATGAAGCTTGACTCGATCCCTTCCCCCAGTGATTCCATCCAGATGGACAGCAGATGTAAATGGGAAATCCTTAGAAAGTATAAGAAAGAGTTCATAAAAAGCATATAAGAACGCTTTGCTTTATATTAAAATTAGGAACATTTGTGCTTCCACATAAAATATTGACTATGAAGCTGCAAATTCTAGTACAATATTTTCAAACATGTGATAAAAATGGACAAGAGGATGGAACAGGCACTTGACAAATGCCTGTAACTTCACTAGTGGTAGTTAGTGGGGAAACAGAAATGATAAGTACAGTGTGATCCTACTCAAGCACTCTGTACCAAACCAGGAAAAATGGAAAAATGACGAGCAATAGCGATCTGATCCTGGCATGGAGGGACTGGATCTCTCCTACTCAGCTGTGGCATCTGTTCTGGTATCAGTGCTTTGATTATCTAAACTCGTTAAATGTTTATGACTGTAACATTCCAGGCCTGTTTGCAGAAGTAATAGAAATGCAATAAGATAACACACCATGTAAATTCCAAACAAAACCATAAAGGAGAATATTCATAAAATCAATTTGGGGCTGGGTATGGTGCAACATGCTTATACTGCCAGTTATTTGTCAGATTGAGGTGGGAGGATCAAACGCTGAAGCCCAACCTGGGCAACTTCATCCCTGTCTCAAATGAAAAAGTAAGACGAGGTATGAATAAAGCTCAGTGCAAAGGCTCTGGGTTAAATCCCAAGTAGTAAAGAGAGAGAGAGAGAGAGAGAGAGAGAGAGAGAGAGAAGGCAAAAAGAGTATCAGTGTGATGGAAACTAACTCCTTGAGACCAGCATCAATCTCTTCTAAGAGTGGAACCCTGTGACCTCACACCTCCCATTAGGCTCCACCTCTTAGGGGTTCCCCACCTTGACACCATGACACTGGGAACCAGAAACCCAGCACATGAACCTTTGTAGGACACAGTGCAGACACAAGAGACTGGTTTCATTATGTAGCTCAGACACTTTCTGTTCTTTCTGGGTAAGTATCTTTAATCATAAGATATTTCTGTTCATTCATATTTTATTTGAATATTAAAAAATAAAACAATTATTTTGTTAATGTTCCCCAATATCCAGATGCTTATTATAATACAAAATTATTTGGGAGTGTTAAGATTGTATTTTTTCATTTTGGGAATGATTTTATACTTGTGTTCACTTTGTGACAATTCATTATTTTAGTCAGCTTTCCTTCACTGCAGCAAATTCCTGAGCTAAATCAACTTCAGAAAGAGGGAAGTTTATTACGCATCATGCTTTCAGAGGTTTCAGTCCATGGTCCCTTGGCCCTGCTGCCAAGGGAGAATGTAATGGAGGAGGTCCTTTGCATCATAGCAAACGAGAGCAAAGAGAAGAGGTGTCACGTCATGGCTCTGCCCAAGGCAACATGGTGAAGAGACCATGGACTGAAACCCTTGAAACCATAATGCCTGCATCAGCCTGAGAAATAGAACTGCATTGTGAAAACTGTCCTCCCAGAGTTATAAGCCAAAGACTCGCCTCTGAGCCTAGCAATCAAATACACTGCCTGAATGTGATCCCCACTGCTGTCAGGTGTCTCGGAAAGCACAAGCATACATCAGCCATGCCACAGCTCGAGACCCTGATGGACTGTTAATCATCTTGTTCCCGACCTATACACCTTTTTCAGACTGTTACCTCCAGATGCCACCTGGTTTCCCATAAGAGCCTTCTACTGTGAAAATCCGGAGCCAATATGCAACTCACTTGGACTCAGTTGCCATGAGGGTTTACAACAGCAAGCAGAAACAGTGAAATGACAGCCAGGATTTGGAGGCAGATCTATTTACATTGATGAGCACTGATTGGGGTCATTCCCTACACAGCATGCCCTGATCTCTGGTGGTCTAAGGCTTATATGGGATAAGCAAGCAGGAGGTACAGAGGCAGAACGGCTTGTCGACTGGGGATTGGTTCTTATGATATGCATCATAGTGGCCAGCTATGCATCACAGTGGCCAGCTATGCAAACAGAAGAGCTGTTTCTAAGAAACTAGAACTGGAACTATTGCCTGGGTGACTAACAAACTATAGTACACTGGCTGGAGGGGGAGGCATCTTCTGTTACACAACCATTGCCTGTTTGTCAGCCTTTCAGCCAAGAGAACCAGTTTCTGCCTAAGTGGTATGCATTACTTTGCTAAAACGCCTTAACCAATGGCCACAAACTGGGAGGTTTAAGGCAACGGAAATCCATTCTTTCACAGCTTTGGACATCTCCCTCTTCCTTCTCCTAGAGTGAATCCATGTTGAATTGAGGAGCTAATTTAAATCCAGTATGCTCTCCTCTTGAGATCCTTAACTTAGGGCTGGGTATATAGCTCAGTAGCACAGTGCCTGCCTGGTAAGCATAAGGTACCAAGTTTGATTCCCAGGACACCCCCCCCAAAGATCCTTAACTGATTTACTTCTCTGATGAACATATTTTGAAATCAAGTCACATTCAGGATATGGAAGTTTACAGCTAGAATATAACCATGTTTTGTGGAAAGAGACATAGTTCAGTTTATTACCAACACTAACCTCTCTTACCAACTAACTACTTTATGTAAATCTTCATGAATTTTATGGGTTGCTTGTATATTGGTTTTTTTCTGCTAGAATCTTGTAAATAGTCTGAACTGATTAGGAAATGCCTCTTTTTGGGTTGGGCTGGTGAGACAGGGTCTCATTATGTCATTGTCCAGGCTTCCCTTGAACTTACCATGTGGTTCAAGCTGATCTCAAACCCATAGAGATCTATTCAACCTCCTGAATGCTGAGATTTCAGGACACAAACCCTCACACCCAGCTAGAAAGTGTGTTTTACACCACTGGGTTTGAATTAGGGAATTTGACTTTAATCTTATTACAGATTTGTATATATGGCATAACCTTTAATAAAGGTATTACAGATCTTAGGAATAGCCATATCATTGGGGAATTTAATTATGGCTAGTGTAAGGATTCAATAGGATTATGATCATTAAAGTATGCAGTACAATAACTGGTACATGGTAGACACTTAATCCATGTATAATAGACATATTATTGTGCGAATGTATGAATCGAAGCACACCAGACAAGTGAATGAAGAAGGGATTTAGAGAAGGGAGAAAAACTAAAGAGGTATAGTAGTGATACATAACAGGATGGTGAAGGGCTGACACTGGAGTGAAGGACTGTGTCAGCTTCAATTTCAAAATGTTTCCAAGGAAACCTAAATCAGATGCATGGGGAAAAGGGGTTGGAATAAGTAGACACATCTTCAAGAAGAGTAAGTCTAGAGGGTGTAGATGTTGGAGCATCATCAACTTTGTTGGAAGTGTGGTTATCTGGGGAATGATAAATAGGATTTTTGAAGGGAGAAGGTGACCTCAGTGAACATTTTGTTTAAACACTGAAGAAGCAGAGTTATGCCATGGAGGAGAAATCCAAGCTCAGACAGATCTTTGGCTCACCAGTCACTGCTGGTCATATTAACAGGACTACTGGATACAGACATCCCACTGCAAAAGGTTAAATCTGTCATGTTGTGATTTGTTATGTTGCATTACACAGTGGTCCTCCCTTATGGTCAATTTGCTTCCTAAAGTTTCAGCTGTAATCAACTGTAGCCTGAAAATATTAAACAAAAGTTTCAGAAATAAGTAATTAATAAGTTTTAACTTGCATGCCAATTAGCATGATGAAGCTTGGCATGCTCTGCTCCATCCTGCCTAGAATACGAATTGTCTCCTTGTGCAGCGTAACCACACTGTATGTGAGAACTGTGTATGGTATCAGAGTGAGACAGGGCTTTGTTATGTCACTAAGTTGTCAAACTTGAGGTTCTCCTGTCTCAACCACACAGAGCACTGCAGTTACAGACCTACACTACTGCTCTCAGCCTACGTAACCTTGACACAGTTTCTCCTAATAGTGTTAGGAAAAATTATAATACAATACCACAACAAGGATCAGAATCACTGACATCCAGTAAATTTAACTTAGATTTCTCTAGTTTTACCTGTACTCATTTATGCATGCATGTATTTAGCTCTAGATATTTTTGCTGCTTGGAGCTATCACAACTCAATGACATTGAGCAGTTCCGTGACACAAAAGCTCTGTGGTTGCCCTTTATAATCATTTCCAAGGCATGAGGAGATATTTGAGATCCAGCTAAGAGAAGCTGAAAGAGATGTATTTATGTTGGACTTAAATGCGCACTTACATAGCTTTTAGTCACACCCTGTGCAGTTAAGTCATTGCAAATCATCTCAAAGAAAGAAAATGTCCTCAAAATATTCCCAGAGTTTAATTGCATCGCAAAAGGAAAAGCTAGGATATGGGAGGAGACAACACAGAGAACACGGACACATTTTAAGCATTGTTGGTGGGAACGTACAGCAGTACACTCTCTGTGGACAGTACGGGGGCTTCTCAGAAATTAAGAGTATCTACCATGTGATCCAGCAATCCTACTGTTAGATATTTCCAGAACTGACACTGGGATATGGAAGCGATGTCGGCATTCCTGGGCTAATAGGAAAGTTTACTGATAATAGTTAAGATAAACAGCCTAGGTTTCCATCCATGGAGAAATGCATAGATCAAACGTACGCAATAATGGATGAATATACAGAGATGTCGTGCTATGTACACTGGAATGTTAGTCAGCCATAAAGAGAGAAATCCAGCATTACAGCAGCATGGACAGGTGTGAAGAACGCTGTGCTTATGACAGAGACAGAGAAAGGCAAATACAGCGTGATCTCGCTTGAATGTAGAATCTTGGATAAATTCAGAGAAACCGAGGAGAAGGTGGTTATCAGGGAAGGAGAAGAGAAGATGTTGGCTAAATGTACAAACTTCTGGAGACTCACTCTCCAGTCTGGAAATGGTAGTTAATAATCATGTATTTAATGCTAGAAAGTCAGTAAACAGGCAGATCTTAAGTGTTCTCCAAGTAAGGTAATTGGCTTGATTTCACAATGTGTATGTGTGTCAGAGCATCGCATCGTGCACTTTGAATTTGCATGATTTTTGTTAATTGTTCCTTAATCAAGTTGAAATAACGAGGAGAAATGGTGAAGCTCCAGAGATTTTTATCATCCTACAACTGAGCTGTGTGGCCATTGGGGTGGCAGCCTATATTTATTAAGGTTCTCTCTCTAGAGGAACTGATTCAATATAAAATACACATACAGTTATCTGAGGGATGTGTCAGGTAGGGTTACAGGGCCAGAACTGGAAGAGTCACACTGGCTGTCTGCAGACCAGACAAAGAAGAACCCCCAAGGGCAGTTCATGTCCTGCAGAACTGAAGAGGACCGGTGGCAGCTGAAAAGCCACGGCCTGATACCTTCCTGGAGAAAGCTAAAAACCCTGCCCTGGAATCTTGAAAGAACTGAAAACCAGTGTTGGAAGGTAATGGTAAAAACTGTAGCTCCTCTGAACAAAAGGACAATGCACTGTTTTCATTTTTATTCAGTCCAATCTAAAAGCTCATTGGCTGGCTAAGCCCAGATCCGGGGTGGAACTTCCCACAGTTGGCCAGCCTGCATGTCTGTCATCCACAGATGCTCCCAGAATTCACTAATTTGCTAGGTCAAGTGGATAGATATGTCACAATTCACCCTGTTGGAGCCCTTTGGGTAATACAAGAACTGACAAAAAGGAAAATTGCTGAAGCTTGTAATTTTGCCAAAGTGACATTTCATAGAATCTATTCAAAGGTTTGACAGAAAAATCCTAACACAAACAAGGTGCAAATTTATGCAAGAAGTTGATAAAACACTACTGCTCCATTTTACTTGTGATATGCAAAGATACTTTGGGATATTTCATCAAAAACTTAGAAAATGAAAATATCACCAGATTTGAACCTGTATGTAGATGCCTTATGTTGACATGTTTAAATTTACTTATTCAAGTACTGAGTGAAAATCCATACTGAAATATAAAACCTTAAATTTAAATTGGAAAGATGAATAATAAGGGAAGTGGAAATCAGTCTTCTTTTGAGAAGTACAGAATATTGAGTTTTTAGATTACTGAGAGAATTAACTTACTCAAAGAAAAATATATAGTTCAAACAGAAACTGCAAAAAATTTCTTGGGTTGCTTGATAATTTAACTAATGAGGAGAAATGAACTATATCCACAGGAAGCATTACATTTACCCCTAGCATTATTTGAAAAGTGACATTAATGTTTGTTAAAAAATAAAAACAGTGTTTACGACTTGTCCACAACAGATGAGATAATGAGAAACTCAGGAGCCTTTAAGGTTAGTGGCTGATCAATAGATCTTGAAATACCATTAATCCTACAACTTGTTAATGAAAGAAACTTAATAGACATTCCCCCAAGTTTGGCAAAGTAACTCAAAAGTCTGCAGACCATTAGGAAAAAATGGTAGTGCTATAAATAAAACAGAAAGCACTGACCTTACAAACATTTACAATCAGCCATGCTATGCTCAAACCTGTACTTATTCTCCCCTGAAGAGGTATGCAATGATGCTATAGTTTTATAAAGACCACCAAAACCATCCAACAAAAATTTCTATGTAAAAACTCAAAAACCGATTAGAGATGTGGAGTATTTAATTAGTGAAAAAGAATATTTTTCAGGATTTGTGATGTTGGCAACATTCTCTGGCTTTTAAAAATGTGTATTATAGAGTAGTTTCTTTTCCTCAAAATAAATTAAGCGTCTGCATAGTTACCCAAATTAGTATTCATAATAGTATTCACAGGTCTCCTGCTGTCTCCCAGGCAGTGCCTAGCAGGAGTCATTTCTGGAGACTCCTCTCAGGTTCCAGGGTCCCTTCCACTCTGACTCACTCACTTACCACTCTGTGCTTCTCTTCTGGACCATGGCATTGTCGGTCCTGCTTTGGAGGATGCCTCTGGCATTTTACCTTTCTCTTTCCACATTTTCTTTATTGTGGTGATGGGTTGGCAGAATAGGCAAATTCATTCACCCCGAAATCTCAGGCTATGTTGGTTTTAAGTTTCCCTTGCTGTGTGTAGAGTGGGAGGTCACAGCTCCCTGGCGCAGTCCTGGGTAGAAGTCTCATGTGACTGTGGTCTTGTCTAGTAGATTCTGATTGTGGAGCAACATCTTGTGGACTGGTTGGTGTCCACTGTGCCTTTGGTTCCTTGCATGTGTGACACCCCATTCCTCACCAAAGCCAAGTGGCGTCACTGCAGTTCTTTCAGACACGGATCCGACGCATCTCAGACTTTCTTTCCTTTGCAGTGTTCAGGTGAAGAGGGACAGGAAATGGTCCTCAGGGTCATCTCAAAAACCAGAACAAAGAGATTTTTATATGTTTATAAAATAAACTCAAGAAGTGAATTATTTAACAAATTCAGGAAAAGAACAAATTCAAGAAATGTCAGTTCTTTAACAGATGGTTCCAGGAAGCCTGTGTCCAGGTTTTGTGATTCCTGATGCTTATGTAATGTGGAGCCATTTTAAGTAAATGGATCCAAAATTCTGAATATGGTTTGCGGCAGGAAATAAGGTCAAATGTGGCTATGTTAGCATCAGGGGTGTCTAACTCACAAGTGTTTCCTACAGTCCCTCAATCTGGCACACATGCGCTTTATCACTCATTACTTTCTCTTCTTCCCGGTGTCTCCTGTCCCTCCCTCTCTCCTTTCCTGCCTTCCTTTCCTCCTCCTTTCCCGCCTCCCTCTGTTCCTCTTACCTTCTTCTTTGCTAATTAGCATGCTCATCTCTTCATATAATCAGTTTTTCTTTTTAAATTAAGCTAATTGCTACATTTTAGATATGCGTAATGATCACATTCATCGTAGGGAATTTGCAGCTGTACATGATAGATCTTGATTCCTCTTTTTCCTCAATCCCTACCTTCCCTTCATCCTCTCTTCCCATTCTTATTTATAAAGTGTTGTTTCTATTTTATCATTCTTTTCTCATTTTTTCCCTTCTTCTCTTTGTCTATCCCCTTCCCTAGTTCCTCTTCTCTTTTGAACAATTTCCTCCTATTTCACAATGTCTATTATATATTTTGATCCTTATTTGCACTTTTAATTTCTCACACTGGAGAGACAAGGTGATATTTATACATGTTTGACCAATTTATTTCATGTAATAGTATGATCTCAAGGTACATTCATTTACCTAGAAATAGCTGAAGTTTATCCTTCTTTATGGCTGAGTGGTAGTCCATTGTGTTAAAAATACATATTATCCATTCATCGATTGATAGGCATTTGGGCCATTTCCAAGATTTAGCTATTATACACTGTGCTGTTATGAACGTGGGTGTGTATATATTGTTGTGAATTGATGCTTTTAATTTTAGGGGGGAGATACTAAGAAGGAGAATAACTCTGTCTAGACAAGGTCTCATTATGTAGTTGAGGATGATTTTAAATTTATGGCAGTCCCCTGCCCCAGCCTTCCAAGTGCTGGGATTACAGTAGTGAGCCACCATGCTCAGCCCTGTCTAATTGATTTTGTTTGATTTCTCATCAAAGAGTTTTTAAAATGAACTCTGTGCTAGGTAGAGTGCTGCTCATATTCACAGAACAGATACAGTAGTTGTTGTGTGTCAAAGTCTGTAGATGTGTTTCACAGGAGTTTCATGAAGCCTTTACCATCACCTCGGAGGGGTCATCCACTGTCATCTCCAATTGTAGATGACACTGAAGGGAACAGATGAACTATGAGGTGGTGATTACAAAGGCAGAAACCAACGGGGCTGGGTCCTGAGCTGGAGGCTTTTTCTACTTCCCAGGACTTGGGCACCAGTGCTAAGATGCACTGTGCCCCACTCTGGAGACCCTGACACTCCTCAGAGGTCAGGTCACACATGTGACGTCAGCTGCAGCTGGGTGCAGGTGAAGTCCTGAACTCACTAAAGATCCACAAGGAAGGCTTGGTGGGTTGGTACATGACATAAGGGGTGCCAGTGTAGGAGCTCCAGTGGCACAATCCGTCGGTGTGGTACTTACATGGCAGTACGTCAGAAGGCTAGCCGGTGTGTGGAGCCCTACACAAACCAAGGCACTTCATAAATGCGTAGTGGGGAAATGAATGAAAGAATGCATAGATACTGTGACACACACCTCTTTGAGGTTCTAAGAAATTGATTGAGTCAGATGGAGAAAGAATTGATGAAAAATGAAAGATGAAAAATGAATTTTCAACTCTTGATGCTGCTTTATTTCTCTAGAAATCTGTTTTCCTAACCATCAGGAAACTGAAACAGGGCTCAGGATTAGAGCGTGTACTTATCATGTGCCAGGCCATTGGTTTAATTCTAAACACTAGAAAAAAAAATACCCTAGGTGAGATTATTGCAAAGCTACAGAAGGGGCAAAATGTACAGCATTTTAGACCATCACAGAAACTCTAAGAAGCAGTGTGAAAGTTTAATGTCTTACTGTATCTTCTTGTTTTACGTCCCAGAGTCTCTAGGTGTTTTGCATTGTATTCCCTTCCTTGGATCACTACTGTGTGACCAAGTTTCCCTCGCCTCATTTCATCCCACAGGCCACATAGAAACAAGATCTAAGAATCTTTGAGCTGTAGGAGCCTATATAATGCAGACCTCAGATTAAAACTTGAACCAAACTTTAGAAAATTTGCAGTGTATCATCACTGTCTATAGTCACTGATGTTTCAACACAACACAGAGCTACTTTTGTCTAACAATAGCTTGATACCACCGAGGGTTTTGGAATGATGCTGCATTTAATATGTGATTATGACAGCATGTGTTCTTTTTTATCTTACAGAGAATAAAACAAAAGAGGACAGAACAAAGCAGATCAGAACAATATAAGCAACATAGCACTTTACAACAAGACAATTGGATATTAACAGTAGCTATCATAATGTCTCTTTTTTGAAATAGTTGAGTGTAGCTTCACACACAATAATATCAAACATAACAAAATAGTATAAAACCATTCAAGAGAATGAAAGTATTACAGGGCATTCTGAACCAAATAACAGGAAATGAACAATGGCTACTATAATATCTCATTTTCCATAAAAAATTTTGTTTATACTATCATACATATTAAAATACAATAAGACACAACATGATAGAACCAATGGTAATAGAAGAACAAAAGCATGGTAGGACTTCAAAGCCAGATGATATTAAATCAGCAATGGCTGCTATATTGTCTTGTTTTCTTCAAAGTAGCTGTTCATACCATCACACATAGTAAGGTCAAACAAAACAAAATAAAACCATTCCAACCAATGAATGAAAACATTATAAGGCTTCAAAGCAATATAATGGGGAACGAGGATTACCATAAAATCTTATGTACTCTTACCATTTCTTACACTAGGGAGACTATACGGTATTTATACATGTGAATTTGATTTATTTTGCTTATGAGTATGTATTCAATTTGCATCCATTTGTTTATAAATATCTCAATGTGATCATTTATTAGCTGAGTAGTACTCCATTGTATAAAAGTACCACAATTTTTTTATCCATTCCTCAGTTGATGGGCACTTAGGTTGTTTCTAAGATCTGGCTATTACAAATTGTGCTGCTATAAACATGGGTGCACATATATCACTGTGGTAAGATGTTTTCAGTTCTTCTGGGGATATTCCTAGAAGTGGAATAGTTGGGTCAAATGGGACTTCCAGTCCTAGATTTTTTAGGAATCTCCAGATTGACCTCCACAGTGGTTGCACCAGTCTACACTCCCATTAACAGTGCAGAAGAGCTCCTTTTCCTCCACAGCCTCTCCAGCATTTGTTGCTGGTAGTTTTCTTGATCCTGGCCATTCTTTCTGGAGTGAGATGGAATCTCAGTGTGGTTTTAATTTGCATTTCTCTAATGACTAATGATGCTGAACATTTTTTCATGTATTTATTTGCCATTCGTATTTCTTCATCTGAGAACTGTGTGTTCATCTTGGATGCCCATTTTTGGATTGGGTCTTTGAATTTCAGGGGTCTGATTTTTAAAAATTCTTTATAAGTCCTAGACAGAAATCCTTTGTCTGAGGGACAGTTCACTATGATTTTTTTTCCAGTTTGTGGGTTTTCTTTTCACTCTGCCGGAGATTTCTTTCGACATGCAGATACTTTTTAATAAGACGTGGTCCCAGTTATTGATTCTGGGAAGTATTTCCCGTGCAGTTTGGTTCTTGTTCATGAATTCTCTACCTACCCCTATGTCTTCAAGATTTTTACCTACTTTGTCTTCCAACTGATTTAGTGTTTCTGTTTTAATATTAGATCTTTGTTCCATTTAGATTTTAGTTTAGCACATGGTGCTAAGCATAGGTCTCGTTTTAGTTTTCGGCATATGGATAGCCAGTTTTTCCAGCACCATTTATTAAAGTGACTATTGTTCTTCCAGTGAACATGTTTGGCCCCTTTATCAAAGATAAGGTGATTGAATGTGTTTGTAGTTGTGGTTGCATCTTCTAATCTATTCCATTGATCTTCAGATCTGTTTTTATTCCAATACCATGTTGATTTTATTACAGTACCTTTGTAGTATAACTTCAAGTCAGGGATTATGATGCCTCCTGCCTTGGCTTTGCTGCTTAGAATTGCCTTTGCTATTCTAGGTCTTTTCTGGTTCCAGATGAATTTTAGAAATGATTTCTCTAGATTTATAAAGTATGTTAGTGGTATTTTCATTGGGATTGCATTGAATCTGTATAACAATTTTGGGAGAATGACCATTTTAACAATATTTATTCTTCCTATCCATGAACAAGGGATGTCTTTCCATTTTCTGAGGTCCTCTTCAATTTCTTTTTTCAGGATATTATACTTTTCTCTGTACAACTCTTTTACTTCTTTCGTTAGATTAATTCCTAAGTACTTCATTTTTTTGGATGCTAGTGTGAAGTGTGTGGCTTCTCTTCTTTCTTTCTTTCTTGGTGATTTTGTTGTTAGTGTACAGGAATACTGTTGATTTTTGAGTATTGACTTTGTATCAGGCTACATTGCTGAATTTATTATATCTAGGAGTCTTTCAATGGAGTTTTTGGTGTCTTCTATGTAGGGTATCATGTAGTCTGCAAATAATGATAATTTAACTTCCTCTTTTCTTCTTTTTACTTTTATTTATCTCTCTTGTCTAATTCTCTGGCTAGTATTTCCAGTCCTATGTTGAATAGGAGAGGTGATAAGGGAAATCCTAGTCTTGTGCCTGATTTCAAGGTAAAGACCTTTTTGGCTATTTAATATGATGCCGGCTGTTGGTTTGTTGTAGATGGCCTTTATCATACTGAGGTAAAGACCAACTATATTAATTCTCTGTAAGGTTCTTATCATGGATGAGTGTTGGATCTTCTCCATAGCTTTTTCTGCATCTATAGAAATGATCATATGATTCTTAGTTTTTATATGGTGGATTACATTTATTGATTTACGTATGTTGAACCATCCCCACGTACCTGGGATTAATCCCACTTGGTCATGGTGTATAATCTTCTCGATGATTTGCTGCATCCTGTTTGCCAATATTTTATTGAGAATTTTTGCATCTATATTCATTAAGGAGATTGGCCTGTAGTTCTCTTTTTTAGTTGGGCCTTTCTCAGCTTTTGGTACTAGAGTAATATTTGCTTCCAGGAATGATTTAGGGAGAATTGCTTTCCTTTCAATTTCATTGAAGAGTTTGAGGAGCATTGGCATTAAGTCTTCTTTGTATTTCTTGTAGAATTCTGCAGTGAATCCATCTGGGCCTGGGCTCTTCTTTGTTGGTAAGGACTTAATTACATTTTAAATTTCATTAATAGAAATTGGGTTATTCAGCAGTTTTACATCTTTTTGATCCTGCTTTGTTGGTTCATATGTTTCTAGGAATCTGTCCATTTCTTCTGTGTTATCGTATCTATGAGAGTAGAGGTTTTCGAAATAGGTGTTGATGATCTTCTGTATTTCCACAAAGTCTGTAGTGATTTTACCCTTTTCATTCCATATTGCATGAATTTGAGTCTTTTCTTTCCTTTTTTAAATAAGGTTGGCTAGGGGCTTATCAATTTTATTTATTCTTTCAATGAACCAACTCTTTGCTTCATTGATTCTTTGTATTGTTTTCTTAGTCTGTATTGCATTAATTTCTGCTTTAATCTTTATAATTTCCTCCCTTCTTTTGGCTTTGGGCTTTACTTGCTTTTCTTTTTCTAGATGTTTGAGGTGTAGTATCAGGTTCTTTATCAAGTTATTTATTTGTGTTCATTCTGTTTTCCTAATGTGGGAACTCAGTGCAATAAATTTTCCTCTGAAGACTGCTTTCATTGCATCTCACAGGTTCTGGTAAGTTGTATTTGTGTTTTTGTTTGCTTTTAGATATTGTTTAATTGCTTCTTTAATTTCCTCTGTGACCCACTGATTGCTCAAGAGTGTATTATTCAATTTCCGTGTGTTTGTGGGGTTTTTACAGTTTCCTTTATCATTAATTTCTAGTTTCATGGTGCTATGATCTGGTAACATGCATAGGATAATTTCAATTCTTTTGCATTTACTTAAGTATGTTCTGTGGGTTAGTATATGGTCTATTTTAGAGACTGTCCCATGTACTACTGAGAAGAATGTATATTCTGATGTTGTTGGATGGAACAATCTGTATATGTCTATCAAGTCCATTTGTTTACAGGTGTGATTTAGTTCTGTTATTTCTTTGCTGATTTTCTATCTAGCTGATTTATCCCTTTGTGTCAGTGATATGTTAAGGTCTCATGTTATAATTGTGTTATTGCTTATTTGATTTTTCATTTCTGTTAATGCTTGCTTTGTGTAGCTGGGTGCTCTGGAATTTGGTGCATATATATTTAAGATTGTTATCTCTTCCTCTTGAAGTTTTCCCCTAACTAGTATGTAGTGATCTTCTTTATCTCTTTGGATCATTCTTGGTTTGAAGTTCACATTGTCTGCAAACAGAATAGCTACCCTCACTTCCTTTTTGAGCTCCTGTTGCATGGAGTATTGTTTTCCATCATTTGACTTTCAGTCTATGAGTTTCCTTTTGGGTTAGATGGGTTTATTGTAGACAGCATATGGTTGGACATTGTTTCTTGATCTATTCTGCCAGTCTGTTTCTTTTAATTGGTGAATTGAGGCCATTTACATTAATGGTTATAACTGTTATATATTGGTTTATTGTTGACATGTTATCTTTCTGCTGTTGTATTTTTACCTTTCCATTCTGTTTAATTGTCTGTCTTGCTTAGTGGTTTTTTCCTATGTGTATCTAGAATGTCTTTCAGTATTCTTTGTAGGGTTGGTTTGGTGATCATGAAGTTCTTCAGCTATTCTTTGTCATGGAAGTATCTTATTTCTCCATCCATTGTGAAGGACAGTTTTTCAGGGTACATAAGTCTGGGTTGGAAGTCATTTTCCTTTAGGATCTGGAATACTTCACTCCATGCTCTTCTTGACTTTGTGTTGAGAAATCTGGTGTGATCTGATAGGTTTTCCTTTATAGATGATTTGTCTTTTCTGTCTAACAGCTTTTATTTGGATTTCTGAGATGATGATTATTATATGTCCTGGTGTAGTTTTATTTTGGTTATGGCTATTTGGCATTCCATATGCTTCACTAATCCAAACATCAGTTTTCATTCTCATGTTTGGGAAATTTTCAGCTATTACTTCTGTAAACAGCCTCTTGATATCATTTGTGTTGTTCTCTTCTTTTTCATTTATCCCTATTAATCTGATGTCGTTTTTCTTTGCATCATCTTGAAGCTATTGAACTGTTATTTCCTGATTCCTTGTTATTTTTAGAAGATCTTTCCTTTCCTGTTCACTAGCTGCAATCTTATCTTGAAGATCTCAAATTCTATCTTCCATTTCATTGAGGTGATTTGGCAACTTTCAGTAGAACTTTTGATTTCCTGTATGTCTTTGAATCTGATTCATGTATTCTGTTTGTTTCTTATACTGTTCATTCTGAGATTCTATCTTTTTGCTTTGTTCATCTATTTTTTTAGTTGTGTCTTCTTTAGATGCGTTCAGTATTTCTTTACTACTTTTATAATTTCTTCTTTTACCTGGGAGATTATTTCTGATTTGAGTTCCTTCATAGCTTCCTGTACTTGCTTCTTTATTTTAGTTGATAACATTTCAGGCATTTCAGGTGTATGACTAGTATTTTCTTCTATGTATATGGCTCCCAGGCTTCTTGGGATGGCTGGAGGTTTGAGCTTGCATTTTGGTCTTTTGTTTTGTTATATTCCTATATTTCTGTGTTTCGAGTGATGTTCCAAAACTCTTCCCTGGGTGTGTTGGGAATCACCTCCTATACCCTTGGCTCCTGGGACTCATGCGGCCTTGGCTCCCCTCACGTTATGAGCCTAGCTTCCCTGTGATATGTGCCTGGTTCCCCTGGTTGAATGAAAGTCACTTGGCCTGAACTACTCAAACCTATGGAACCTCTGGAGCCTGGTCCAGTGTCCTAGTGGGCTTGGCAGGGACCCAGCCACCAGGAGCAATGGTTCCAAACTCTCCTCATGCCAGTGCAGGCAAGGTGGAAACAGCATGTGTTCTTATACCAGGCTCTCCAAAAAACCTGGGAGAAGGCTCTGAACACACCTTGCTGCAGCTTCTATGATAAGATCCTGCTCAGTATCATCTCCAGGTGATAGCTCCCACTGGAGAATCAGGTTATAGTCTTGCTCAAAGAAACATTTTCACTTCTAGTGCTTAATTGGGAAGAAAAAAAATCATGGCCATTGAGAGGCAGGAAGGACCCATATTCAGATTAAGAGAAATCTAGAGGAAATGTTATCTCAGAATTGGGAGATAATGGAACTGGGAGTTGGAAATATTCAATTGCTTTGCCACCTGTCAGATTTATCAAACTTTACCCCTGTTCCTGTTCACTGACATGAAGCAGGGAACTTGGAGTAGGAGCATGACCTGGAACAGGGGGCTCCACTTTCCCTGCCAAGGAATTTGGAGAGGGGATATAGGAGCCATTAAACAGGAGCCAGTCATCTGTGTGGGGCTGTCACTTTAAGGTGAATGATGAAATCTAAAATCCTTTACCTGGAAACTAAATACACATATAATCATAAACACATATACATATATATGAATATATATGCACATATACATATACACAAATATGTATATATTTGATTTATTTCTGATGCCAATAAGTATATGAGAAATTTCTAAAGAGTTAATGGTGCTCCATACTTAGCACTTATCTATTTTTGATACTTTATACCTACTAGTACTGTGATCAACAAATGGAATGTATGTCATCGGTCTCTCACAGAATGTGAAAGTTGTTAATGCTTGTTGCTTCCTCAAATTGATGGACTTTCTAATGATTCCCATAAGCCATGATTTACATATAGAGAAAGGCAGAGCTGTACCAGATACATCCAAATTCACAGAGAGGTCAGGAAAAGAGATCACCCTCCTCTGCCCTGAACTGCGATTGGACTGTGAGTAAGTGTGGAAGGTAATGTGTGACCTAACGGGGTCTCTGCATGCCGTTCTGACTGGTGCACACATTGAGTCCAACTACAAGAGGCAGCTGGACACTGACCAGGCTGTTAAAATGGGATGTGGCATTGGTTTAGACTGTGGGTTTAAACCGCAGTGCTGTCAGTACCCTCTCCCCTCCACGTGCACCCCAATAGTTTTCAAAGTGTATAGCAAAAAACCTTACAAAACCCTTAACCTCTGTCCTGTGGATGGAACAAACTGAAAGCTGGGGAATGAGAGGGGAGGGACTCCTTGAAGAAATTTGCCTGTGTGCTGTGAATCCCATGTTCCCTTCACTCAGAATTCTGAGGAGAGTTTCAGAGAAACTGTGAAGAAGAGAAAACACATTCCCCTGTTGTAAGGGACACAGTGGACAGGCTTAACCCGAAAAGAGTCACAGACAAAAGACGGATTGAAAGGGTCACTGCATTCTGAGGATCTGGAAGTCACTAAAAGCACTCAGAGCATCTCTTCTCACATCCTCAGGTAGCAAGGATTAACCTTAATAAGCAATGGAAGAAACGCTGAACTTAACATGTGACTGTAGCTGCCAAGCTGCTGCCACCCCACTAGAAAGAGTCAAATCCCTCTAGTTCACCTGACCCCATCCTGCCCTTCACCGTGTAAAGATCTGACTTTAGGGATTGAGGATGGACTCTTGCAAACTAAAGTACAGTCATAACCTCCACATCTTATCAGTGATATCAACTTAGAGACAGCCTGCATGGGAATCTCCAGGGGAGCCGGGTAGCTGGAGAAACAGGCCCCGAGTCCCGACTTCCACCATGACCCTTTTTTGTTGCTCATTCTCTTCAAGTTTCATTTTCATTTCTTCATGTCTGAGCTTGTGAGTAAGAATGAAATTTTCACCTTTCTGCATGTTAAAAAGACAAAAAAATTCTAAGATAGGAGCTTACATCTGTCTTACCTAGACAAATGGGGTTTCTCTAGATTCTGCTGCCTGGGTTCACCTGAATTTCTAGACTTGGTTACCTGTTTTAGTTACTTTTCTCTCACTCCTGAGTCAAAATGCTCAACACTACAAGTTAAAAGGGGAAAAGTTTATTTAGTTCAGTTCATGGAGGCTTCATTCCATAATCATCTGGGTTCAAGTTAGTGTGGCATATGGCAAAGGAGCAACAGTCATGGCAGCAGAAGACAGTAAAAGAGAGAGAGGGAGAGAGGGAGAGACATGTGTCACACTCTAGAACGTGTGTAGCACTCATATGCTTAATCTCAGCATTAGATCATGAATCAAACACAAACTTTAGATCCAGCCACCTCTGAGAAGCCCATCTCCATGACTGTATGAGGCTTAGCATGGGAGACACATCTCAACACAAACCATAATAGTTCCTTACTCTTGAGTTTGAATATGTTTCATTTTGGATAGAATGATCCTTGTATCTCTCTCTCTCTCTCTCTCTCTCTCTCTCTCTCTCTGTCTCTCAGAGAGAGTAAAAAACCAGAGTTTTAGTTTGATGTCTATATTTCAGAGAATCTTCTAATAATTTGTCTATGTATTATGTAATTATCTTTTAGAACTTTTTTATAAACTTATAAACTTGCCTCTGGAAAATTGAAAAAGTTTTGAAAAATTTAGTTCATTATAATAATTCTAAAATCCTATTATAGGATATCAATGTCATTTAGCACAAGGTATAGAGTATTATGTTGTAAACTGAACCAAATTAATGATGAATAGTTCAATTAGGATTCTTTTTTTTCTCTTAATATTAGTGTATTTTCAGGTAGATGGTCTAGAAATAATTTAAAGTTTTCTCATTTCAGCAACTTTAGGACATAAAATCAACAAGACAGGAAAGCTAAGTGTGTCTTCTAAATGACACTGAGATGAGCAGCAGTGATTGGGGAAGCCGTTTAACAAAGGGGTGGACTGTCACAGCTGGAGATGTAGAAGAGGACAGAGACTCACATGTGGCTGTAACACAGTGGGCAGAGAAGCAGCAGATATGAGGAAAGGTGGAGAGAGATTACACAGGTCTTTGCTGACTTCTGTATTCCATGGAAAGAAAAGCCTACACAAGGTGTGATGCAGAGAAGTGACTTGTGCTAACTCTTACTCTGGGGAAATCACATTCACAGTGCTGAGAATAAATAGGAAGAATGAGTGAAAACAGTCATACTGCACTGTCATCGCCTTCTCATCAAAGAATTGTAGTTTTTAACCAGGATGCAAAGCCTGGAAGTGGAGAGAGCTGGTGGGCATCTGGATATATGTTGAAAGTATAGTTCATACGATGCCCTGGGCAGACAGTCTCAAGAGCAAGGGATTAACAGAAGAGTCAATGTTGACAAGTTTTGTCCTGATCCATGGAAGCACGGACTTGCCATTAGCTAAAATGGAAGCAAACACTTCATGTTTTTCCAAGATAATTTTTGATATTTCTATTTCATACCCAATGGAACTACTGAATATGCAGAGAGATAAATGAAACTGGAGTCAGATAAAAATACACATGGGCTACAAATAGTGTTTCCAGCATAGATGATATTGATCATCTATTTCAATTTCAAGTAAAATTTCAGAAAGATGGAACTATGTGTCTGAGTATGCTTTCAAAACTGAGAAGATGTGTATAACAATGAAGTTAATGCTAGAACTCACATGCCTCTCAAACTATTGTCCATGGAGATAACCAACATCCCGCCTTTTAACAACTTAGATGACTTTCTTGTTTTATCAAATTCGCTGATTTTTGCCTGCCTGCTGTTCCTCAGTCTCACATTTATCTTGGATAGCCAGGCCATTGGAGTCCACTCATTCTTAATAGTCTTTTAGAGACAAATGTAACACTTGATTCTGCCACTCTATTTCTGATGAGCATTTGATGATATCCAGTTGTCTTTGTAGGTGGTATATTTCTAAAAAGTTACAGAAGCAGGGATATCTTTTTCAAATGGGAAAGGGGATAAAAGATGGGGCAAAGGAAGATGGAGTGGGAATAAAAGGAGTGGAAAAAAGATTGAAGAAAAGGAAATGGAAGTAGAGAGTTTGCAAACAGGAAGTGGGCAATAGAAGTAAGGAGGAATAGGAAAAGGTGGGGATCAGAAAAGAATTAAGATGTGTTAGGCACATGTACCAACCCCCACACTAAAGGTAATCATTGCTTACTGACGATATGTACTAACAAAAATTAGAATTATGCGTTTTCCAGATTACCTAGCCTGCTGATACATAGCTATCCATAGCACACTCGTAATCCTTTTATTGCTGTGGCCATATTTTTTAATTTTAAGAATGTTCCCATCTGTTTCTAGTTTTCTAAATTTTGTCTCTAGTTTTTGATTTTTGTCAAATGTTTTGTGCTATGTCTGTTGATGTAATCATATTTTTACCTTTAGTTTCTAATGTGAGTTATACAACTAATGTGAGTTATACAACTCTAATGTGAGTTTATATTTTTAATAATAATTAACTCTAATGTGAGTTTATATTTTTAATATTAAAGCACCATTTGTATAGACATCACTTATGCACAATGTAGCTAGTTTTATGCATGACTAGAGTAGTTTCACAATATTTATCATTTTCATATCCATGCTAAAAACAGGCATGCTCCGTTCTCTTCCTTTCTCATAATGTCCTTTTCCATATTTAATGACAAGGTTATACAGGCTTCAAAAAGTATATTGGATGTGCTATACTTTTACATTCTTGGGGAAGAATCTGTAGGAATTCAAATGTGAATTTTAAGAATTCATGACAGAACCTTGCCAAATGGGAATTGTCCTTGTGCAGAGGTTTTAAATGGCACAAAATCTTTTATAGATAGAGAACTATTAAGATTTTCCTTTTTTTGTATCAGATTTTGATATGACATAAGGTATAATTATTCATTCTGAAATTTCAGTGATACTTGGAATTTATTTGTAATATGGGAATAATCTAATCAATACTGACTATAGTTAGAAAAATTTCTTCGTGCGATTTAGCATTCGAGATTCATTTTAAAAATTATAGTATATATGTTGCTGAAGCAAGCAGTGCCTAAAAATTATAGAGACATAGGGTATATGACATTGCTTATATTTATTTAAAAATGTAAACCTTGGCAAAAATGCCTGCTGTAAATATCATAACTAACACAGGTGTTTTAAAATATTAAACACAATATGTAATATTACCTTATCACATTTGTTCAATATGCTACTAAAAATCTTACAACATAGAATTGAGCATGAATCAGAAATTCATAAGGATTTAAAGGTAGAGAAATGGTATTTCTGTCTATGATTTTTAGCTTTTGTCTGTGATGACACACATTCAAAAAAATGTAAAAATTGTTACTAGAATTAATAATTGAGCTTAGGAGTTCTGTGGAAATATTATTACCTAAAATTCACGAAATTTATATTTCTATACATAGGTAGTAAACAGAAAATAGATCATTTTAATGTATTATTTCTAGCAGAAATAAAATATTAATAATTAAGAAACTAATTTACCAGTATATGCACAACTGCTTAGAAAAAATTTAAACTTGAAACATTTTTTGAATAAAAGTAAAGATATATCATGTTTATTGGGAAGAATATTGAGAAACTTATTGTAAACATACCCAGTTCAAAATTAATTTGTATTACGAATTCTTAATCTTTTAATTTGCATGAATTTTAAAGTCTTCAAAATTATCAAAAATCTCAGCATTTGGGGGCATTGCATCTCTTAATATGTACCCTATTAAAATAGACACAAAGACCAATGAAACAAAATAGAGAATCTAGAAATAAACCACACACTTACAGCTCAGGGACTGTTGTCCAAAACACACGACTGGGAAGGACATTCTTTCTAATAAATGGTGCTGGGAAACCGGATGTGCACATGTAGACGAGTAAAACGACCCCTCTACCTAGCTACATATAGACGTCAAACTCTAGGTGGATTAAAGACATTAGTGTAAAATTGAAAAAGTGACAAAACAGGGAAACACTCTATGATGTTGGTCTGACCAAGGACTTTGTTTGGACAAGCACATAAAAGCACAGGAAGCAAAAGGAAAAAAATATATAGGCAAATAGAAACACATCCAATTACAACCTTGCTGCACAAGGGAAATAATGCAAAAAAGAGACAACCTAGAGTGTAGGAAAAATAATTGCAAACTATTCATCTCACAGGAAGTTAATATCCAGAATATATAAAGAATCTCAAAATCTCAGCAACCAAATCCCAAATAATTCATTGAAAAAAGAGCAAATGATCTGAACAGATATTTATAGAAAGAAGTTACACAAATGACCAACAAGTATGTGAACAAAATGGCACTAATGCAATGAAGGAAATGCAAACTGAAATCAGCATGAGATTATTTCAACTCAGGCAGAATGGCTACATAAGAAAAGTAAAATTGATAAACACTAGCAAATTGTGGAGGAAGAGGAACTCATACATTGTTAACATATGTAAACTAATTCAGCCAACGTGGAAAACCACTATGGAATTTTCTAAAAATATTAAAGGTAGACTCTCTGACTCAGCAATACCACTGCTGGATACACATCTAAAGGAAATTAAATCAGCTGATCAAAGAGCTGCCTGCATTTTCATGTTTGCCTCAGTACTATCCACAATTACCAAGATATTGCACCAACACACCTTTCCAGTAATGGGTGAATGCTAAAGAAAATAGTGCACACTCTCGATAACATAGTATTGAGACACAAAAATGATGAAATCCTATCAGTTGTGGCCTCATCCCTGGGCACAATGTTTAGTGAGATAACCCAGGCACAGAGAGGTAAATATTCATGATTTCCCTTAGGTAGAATCTAAAAAAGTTTAGCTCACAGGTGTAGAAAGCAAAGAAGAGCTACCAACTGTTGCAGCGTGTAGGGCATGGGAGAGAATGGAGAGACACTGGTCATCGTATACAAAGTCACATCTAAATAGCAGGAATAAATTCTGGGTTCTACCGAACAGTAAGACAATTTTTAATAATAAAAAGAAAGTGTTGCATAATTCAAAAGAGCTGGGCTTGAGTATTTTGAATGTTCTATTCACAAAGAATTGATAATGTTTGAGATGGTAAACAATGTCAATATTCTCACTTGAACAGTACACAATGCACAAATGTATCCAAATATCACAGTGGGCTCTAAAACGATAGGTCTGATTTTTCTATCAGAAACAAACCAATCTTTTGAAACTTTTTTTTTTGGTACAGAGACTTGAACTCAAGACCTTGCACTTGCCAGGCAGATGCTTTGTCACTGAGCTATATCCCTGACCCCTAAGACAAAGCAATCTAAGGTGAATTTTTAGCATGTTGTGAATCACAGTAATTATCCTGTTTTCAATCTCCAGTGACTTCTTGTTTTAGTTGAAGTATAGAAAGAACATAATGAACTTTGTAGCCACTATTTCATAAAGGAGAACTTCGAATACTTTCTACAAATGTTTTAGGACAGCTGCAGCTCTTTGATCCTATTTTAGAACTGCTGATTTATATAGTAAGTGTAATTCTTGTCCTAGTTATTTTTTACTGGTTGCTGGGACAAAATACCCAAAATGAAGGGAGGAAAGGTTTATTTCTTATAGTTCTTGGAAGTTTCAGTCCATACTCAGTTGGCTCCAAGGCAGCGTGGCATGGCAGGCGGCAGTCCACGGTGGCTGCAAACAGCAAGGCAGAAACCGGCAAGAGAGAGACAGCCTTCTTCCTGCCATTACGTCATATCCTGGCTCCACCCCTGGGCGGGTGTAGCACTCACACCATCAATCAGAGCGCTGGGCAATGAACCAATTACAAAGGCATAATTGCGTGAGGCTTGGGCGCCACTGACATAAACCATGACAATTCCCAAGTTTCAGGTATTGTATGTTTGTGTGTACATGGAGGTGGGAGGTTATATTTTTATTTTATTTTAATTTTACCAAAACACAAAAGGTTAATTGCCAGACCTATAGAAACACAGATGCATATGTAATTGCACCCACTTGACACTCCGGGGTTATTTTAAAGCTTAAGCTGAGTAGTATAATCTTCTATCTTGTGTTAACAGTGTCTTGCGTAGGATGGGGGCAGAGGCCTCTGCCCCGCCTTAGTGTGTAACCTGCGTGGGGTCCCCTCCTCCACTGCCGCTTACGTCACCAGGTGGATTAAGGGTCTTTCCAGCACATGGTCGCAGCATAATGTTTATCGATTTTGGTGACCTTCACTTTTGAACTCAGACTTTATTTCAGTTCTATTCAAAGTAATTACTGATAAGGAAGTACTTCTCCCATTTCATGCTTATTTTCTAAATGTTGTATCGTTTATGTTCCTTAATTCCTCCCAACAGTAGGACAATTTTTTATTTTTAAAACATATCCCTGGGATGAGTCCTACATGGTCACATTCTTTTGCTGTTAGTTTTTGCTATTAGTTTTCTAGTGGGCCATTTTGGTTAGCTCCTTATTTTTCTATATTCTAAATTTAAAATTAAGTTCCTTGATGGTTAGCCTTGAAAGTCAAATTACCACCTTGAATTTGTACAAATATAATTTGCATTAGTGCCAAATGCTTTGTTCTTTATTATTTTTTATGTTCCTTGAACAGAATGATCTCAACTACTCCGTCTTTAAATCTGTCAATTCTTTCTTCTGCATGGTTAAATTTGCTCTTCAACCCTTGAAGTGAAGTTTTCATTCATGTTATTGTGTATGTAACTCCAGAATTTGATATTTTTAAAAGTCCTACTTACCAATATATTCTTTCCTTGATTTTTTCATTTTAAAGAGGAAAAAATCAAAATGAAAGAGTGTTTCAAAACAGATTAATAGGATAGTTACAATCAAAACATTGCATATGTTTGGTTTCAAAGTAGCTATTTAGAGTACAATATATAGGTATCATATCTTGTCCAAACAATATTAGCACAAATCTTTCAATTCAATGAACTGAGAGAAACTAGCTGTAAACCATCTTAACTATCTTCTGTATAAATCCATTTTTTCTTTTTCTCTTCCTTCCTTTCCCCTTTCCTCCATCATGGTTTGTCTTTTCTTTTGAACAATTTCCTCCCAATTCATAATATCTGTTGTACATTTTGGATCTTATTTACTCACTCAGTTTCTCATACTAGTGAGACAATATGATGTTTACACATATGGGTCTGATTGTTTCACTTATGAGTATGGTATCAAGTTGCATCCATTTACCTATGAAAGTATTCAGTTTATTCTCCAGGCACTGAGTAGGACTTAATTATATTAAAAAATCTTTTTATGCATTCCTTGATTGATGGGTATTTGGGTTGTTTCCAAGATTTATCTACTAAAAATTGTGCTGCTATAAAATGGGTGCACATATATTGCTGGAGTATGATGTTTATAATTCTTCCGGGAAAATACTCAGAAAGGGAATAGATGGGTCCAATAGGGCTTTTAATCCAAGCTTTTTGAGGCATCTCCACACTAATTTCCACATTGTTTGCAGCAGACTACACTCCCATTTAATATGATGCTAGCTCTTGGTTTGTCATAAATGGCTTTTATAAGACTGAGGTAAAGACCATCTATTCCACAGGAGGAAGACAAGACGGTGATCAGTGAGCAGTAAAAAACAGAGCCTCCTGGGAAAACAACTCATACACCAGAATAAAACACCCTGGAGAGACCCAGACAGAGGGAGATGGATCCTCTTGACACAGGAAGAAATTAAAACATAAAAAAGCTTGTCAAATACGTTGGGACTACAACTGGAACAGCTGGACACAGTGTTTTTGCTGTGACCCACCAATTTTGCAGCAGACTGAATTTGCACCAGCCTGAATCCTCCACAGCCGGCAGAGCCACCCAAACTCGTACCCACCACGACTCACAGGAAGCAGAGCGGCACTGAAGTTGGGGGTTGGTGAGCCCACCTGAGAGTGGAGCCAGCAAAAGGACTTTCATTAATCCACAGTCAGTGTTGGGATTGGGACCCCCCCACAACCACGGGAAGGGTGCGATCAAATGGGCAACATGTTGGAATCTGGCAGGAGGAGCCTGAACTGGGAGTGACAGTGATTACTCCCTCCCCAAAGCAGATTCATGGGATTTGCTTGGACTGGGCCGTGCCCCTGGCTGGGACCCAATGAGCCTCCCAAATCGAATCCCTGTGCCTAGCAAGCACTAACCAAGGGAAGGCTTCTGCAGTTTGGTTGGCCCGGTGGGGAGGGGCAGGCTTAGGCAGCTGCTGCTTGCACCCCAGTAATAAGAGCAGTCAGGAGAGTGGGGAGGACCCTCGGAAGTGTGCTTCAGAGGAGGCGTGGCCAACAGGAAAGGGGGCTGGGACCTGCAATGTGACCTGTGTGGAGGGAGCCGGGACCATGACAGGAGAGAGAGGCAGGAAGAGGCCCCCAGCCCAGAACCCTGAGAGCCCTGATCCAGGAGAGGGAAAAACAAGGGAGACTGAGGGCAGCAAACACGCAACAGCAGGCATGGCTTCAATGGACATTAAAAGATATCTTCGGGACATTGTAGACGAGCTCAAAATTGAAATATTAAATTAGGTAAAGCAATATATGAGTAGAGTAATGAAAGAAATGCTCTCAGGAAGCATCTCTCAGGAAAACACAGATGGTAGAAGGGAGGAACACAAAAAAAGGAGAGAAACATTTGATAAAGAATATAAAGAAAGTATAGAATACATGAAGCAGATTCAAAGAGACTACTAGGAAATTAAAAACTCCATTGAAAGCTGGCAAAATGCCTTAAAAGAAACTAAGGATAGACTATGAAAACTTGAAGACAAGTTTGCAATGTGTGATCATGAAAGGAAAGATCTCTTAAAAATAACAAGGAAACAGGCAGTAACAATACAAAGGCTAGAAGATGATGAGAATCTACAATTTAAAAATAAGAAATGTGAACAAAGAAGCAGGAATACATACAGGTGAATTACAAAGGCTATTTATGGAAATAATTAAGGAAAACTTCCCAAGCATGGGAAAAGAAAATGACATTCAGTTGTGTGAGGCATACAGAACCCCAGCCACCTACAACCAAAACAGATCTATACCTAGACATATAATAATCAAGATACCAGAAATGCAATATAAAAACAGAATATTAAAAGCCATTGGAGAAAAGAAACAGATTACCTATAAAGGTAAGCCCATCAGGATCACGGCTGACTTCTCCATACAGACCATTAGATCAAGAAGAGCTTGAAGTGAAATATTCCAAGCCCTGAAAGAAAATAACCTCCGGCCCAGATTGATATACCCTGCAAAACTATCACTAGAAATTAATGGAGAAAGAAGATGCTTCCATGACAAAGAGGAACTGGGCGATTTTGTGGCCACCAATCCAACCCTACTGAGAATACTGAAGGACATTCTAGAGAGAGAGAAAAAAAATACCAGGATTTTAGGAACAGTGGCAGAAAGGCCTTAGTGAGTGGGGCAGGTAGTAGAATGAAGGAGAAAAGTAGACAAACAAAGGCAGAAAAATAGCATAGCAGAAATGAGGCAGAGAAGGTTGGCTATAATCTCTAATGTAGATGGCCTTGATACACTATATTGTTAATAGTGCACCAGGATTTAAAAACCCGCATTACTCACACTACTCTGCTTAGATGCATTATATTCTGTTCCAATCATTTTACCTGCACTAGATTTGAGGGTACAAACAGTAATCCTGAAAATAACAGGATATAGTATGGTAATCATCCTTAATTTCCTAGTAAGTCAATCTTAAGCTCTATAAAACCTACACTGTTTTACCATAACTGATTGTAATCAAACCTGGTTTGTTAGATGACTGTTTTGTATTGATAGATTTTATTCAAAGCTGTTATGATTGTAGTATCAAATCTGAGAGTATAGGCAACTGCACTTAAGATGACAAGATTCACTAGAATATTCACTCTGGTTTGATTATTACCTGCCTTTGAAGTTTTATATTGTCTAAAATGTTTTATTTTTTACTAATATTGTTATGTACTGCTATATTCATTTATGCCTGATGATATAGGCAATTCTATTGAAGATAATAAGAAACAATACAGCAATCATTGTAGATCACCTTGTACTGTGGTTTTATACTTTTTGGTTCCATGTTTCTATAGGAATTTGTTTTGTTTTGTCTTACTAAGTTTTGTTTTTCCCTTTAATACAGAAAGGATAGAAATACATGTAGAGACTCATGTATGCGTAGCCATTTACACTCTCACTGTTTGATGATCTACTTTGTATGCTTTAATTTTGTAACTTGAACAACTATTTCTAAGAGGACAATATGTAATTTAACAACTAGTGATTTCTTATTGTTTATCTTTTTTCTGAAATTCTGTATTATCTCTATGCTTTACATGCTTTTTTTTTCCTCTTTAAATAAAAATTTTTTAAAAAAGACCATCTATTCCGATTTTCTCAAGGGTTTTTAGTGTGAATGGGTGCTGGACTTTGTCAGATACTTTGTTTTACATCTTTTGAGATCATCATGTGATTTTTGTATTTGGTTCTGTTGATATGGTATGTTACATTTATTGATTTGCATACGTTAAACCATGCCTGCATCCCTGGGATGAGTCCTACTTGGTCACGTAGTATAATATGCTTGATGATTTGCTGCATCCTGTTTGCCAGTATCTTATTAAGGATTTTTGCATCTATGTTCAGTAGGGAGATTGGCCGGTAGTTTTCTTTTCTGAATGGATTTATCTCTGGTTGTGGAATCAGAGTAATATTTGCTTCCAGGAATGATTTTGTAAATGCCATTACCTTTTGAATTTCTTTGAAGAGTTTCAGCACTAGTGACATTAGTTCTTCAATAAATTTCTTGTAGAATTCAGCAGTGAATCAGTCAGGGCCTGGGCTTTTCTTTGTTGGTAAATTTTAAATTACATTTTCAATTTCATTGGTTGATATCAGGTTATTTAGAATTTTTTATCTTCTTGATTTAGTTTTGGCAATTTGATTGTATCTAGGAATCTGTCCACATCTGTGTTTTCCATCTTATTAGAATATAGGTTCTCACACTAGGTATTTGGTGATATCCTGGGTTTCTGCAGAATCCATTGTGATTTCCTCCTTTTCATTACTAATTGCTTGAATTTGTATTTTTTCTTTCCACTTTTTGATGAGATTGGCTCATGAATAATCAATTTTATTTATTCTTTTAAAGAAGAATCTTTTGACTCATTGATTCTTTGTATTGTTTTTTCTCTCTATTCTATTAATTTCTGCCCTTATTTTTATAATTTTCTCCCTCATATGAGCTTTTGGTTTGATTTGCTCTTCTTTATCTAGAAGTTTAAGGTTCAGTAGTAGGTTGTTCATTTGAGCTCATTCTGTTTTCCTTATGTATGAATTCATTATTATAAAATTCCCTTGAAGGTCTGCTTTTATTTTGTCCCACAAGTTTCAGTGTGTTTTATTGCCATTATTATTTAATTGTATGTATTGCTTAATTTCAACTTTAATTTCCTCTGTGACCCCCTGGTTGCTCAGAAGTGTGTTGTTTAATTTCCATGTGTTAATGTAGTTTTTATGATTTCCTTTGTCATTAATTTTTAGTTTCTTTTAACTATGGTCAGATAATATATATTGTCTATTTTGGAGAAAATCCAATGTGCAGGTGAGAAGAATGTATATTCTGATGTTTTGGGATGAAACACTCTGTAAACATCTATGGAGTTCATTGGTTCACAGGTTTGGTTTAATTCTAATATTTCTTTGTTGATTTTTTTTGTCTAGTTGATTCACCTATTTGTGAGAGTGGGATATTATTACTCTACACTACAATTATTTCAGTGCTTATTTGATTTTTCGTGTCTGTTAATATTTGATCTATGTAGTTGGTAGAACCTGTGTCTGGTGAACATGTATTTATGATTCTTATCTCTTCTTCTTCTTGGGAGTTTTCCCTTAGCTAGTATGTAGTGACCTTTGTGTCATTTTATTATTTTTGGCTTAATGTCTGCATTGTCTGCAAATAAAATAGCTACCCCTGCTTTTTTCTGTGTTTCTGTGGCACAGAGAATTGTTTTCCATCCTTTGACTTTTAGTGTATGAATTTCTTTTTGAGTTAAATGTGTTTCTTGAATGCAGCATAATGTTGGATCCTGTGTCTTGATCTGTTCTGCTAGTATTTCTTTTGATTGGTGAGTTGAGACCATTTACATTGATGATTATAGTTGATATGTATTGGATTTTCTTTTTCATGTTGTTTTCCTGTTGTTTGTTCTGTATCTTTCTCCTCTGTATAACTGCTTGTCCTGCCTGGCAGCTTCTTTCTATTAATATTCATGTATTTGTGTCTTCATTATGTCTTTCTAATATGTCTTTCAGAGCATTGTGTAGAGCTGGTTTGATGGTCAAAAATTTCTTCAGTTTTACTTTGTCATGGAGGTATCTTATTTCACCATCAGTTTTGAAAGATAGTTTTGTGGGTTACATCTATATTGGTTGAAGTTTGTTTTCTTTAGGGCTTAAACTACCCCACTTCAATCTCTCCTTGATTTAAGGGTTTGTGTTGAGAGATCTGCTGTGATTTCTTTGGGTTTTCTTTTGTGGATGATATGTTTCTTTTCTCTAGCTTCTTTAATACTTTGTTCTTGTGCTGAATTTCTGGAATCTTGATTATTATATGCTTTGGTGCAGAATTATTTTAGTCAAGGCTCTTTGGGATTCTATAAATGCTTCATTTATTTCTATGTCAAATTTTTTATCCACACTTGGAAAATTTTCTGCTATCATTTCTGTGAAGAGGTTTTTAATGTCTGTCTCCATTGTTTTTGCTGATTCCAGAGAATCTTATGTTATTCTTTCTTGCTTCATTCTGTAGCCGTTGGATTGATTTTTTTTTATTTTTTTAAAATTTATTTTTAAAAGAATAAAACCAAAAATAAAACAAGATGGAGTTAATCAAAGCAAAACAATGAGAGTGGTACAGGACTTCAAAACAAGATAAGAGGAAATCAATAATGACTACCATAATGCCTCTTGTTATCTTCAAAGTAACTGCCCATACCATCAGGCGTACCAAACCAAAGAAAACAGAATGGAATAAAACCCATCAAAAACAAAGCAATGAAAGCAATACAGAACCTCAAAGCAAAATAATAGGAAAACATCGGTGGTTACTGTTATCTCTCTTGTTATCTTCAAAGTAGCTGCCCATGCTATCAAACACAATACAGTCAAATAAAAAAAGAGAATAAAATCAAAACAATGAAAGCAATATTGGACTTCAAAACAAGATACTAGGAAATCAATAATGGTGACCATAATATATTTTGTTATCTTTGAATTAGCCTCCCATGCCATCAAATATAATAAAATCAAACATAACAAAGGAGAAGAAAACCAGACTAATCAGATCAATTAAAACAATACAGGGTTTCAAAACACAGTAAGATTAACAATGGCTACTGCCTTCCCTTTTGAGAGACTTGCTCCCTTTTTGCTCTTACAGGATGTATTGTGCATTTTGGATCCCACTAACTTCTTTAGTTTTTTACACTAGGGAAACAATATTACATCCACCCATGTGGCTCTGAACCATTTCACCCATGAGCATGATCTCAAATTGTAACCATTTACCTACAAGAGCCTCAAGGTTCTCTTTCTTTATAGCTGAGTCACTTTCTATTATATAAAAGTGCCATGACTTACTTAACCAGTGTGCAGATAATGGGCGAGTTACCCCCACTTCTTTCTGGTTCCCTGTCACACAGCGCATTGTTCTCTCTCCTTTGACTTTCAGTCTAAGAACTCCTTTTTGGATTAAATGTCTTGTGTTTCTGGTATAAAGCATATTGATGGACTCTGTCCCCTGATCCACTCTCCCTGTGTTTCTTTTTATTGGTGAACTGAGACCATCTATGTTAGTGATTATGGCCAACATTCATTGCCTCGTCTCTGCCTTGCTATTTTCCTGATGATGGTTGCATATTTTCCTCTCTATTCCATTGTCTGCCCCACTCAGTGAGCCCCTTCTGCTGCTGTTCCTGGAACCATGGTCTTTTTTTAAAAAAAACTCTTTCTAGAATATCCTTCAGTATTGTTTGTAGGGTTGGTTTGGTGGTCATGAAGTCCTTCAGTTGTTCTTTGGCATAGAAATATCTTGTTTCTCCACTAAGTTTTAAAGATAGTTTTGCAGGGTACATCATTCTGGGTTGGAAGTTGTTTTCTTTCAGGACTTGAAATACTTAACTCTCCTTGATTTGATGGTTTGTGTCTGTTGTGATTCTGATGGGTTTTCCTTTATAGGTGATCTGTTTCTTTTCTTTAACAGCTTTTAATATTCTGTTCTTGTGTTGAATTTCTGTGATCATAATTATTGTATGTCTGGGTGTAGGTTTATTCTGGTTATGGCTAGCTGGAGTTTTATATGCCTCACTTATCTGAATATCATTTCCTTTTCCTATGGTTGGGAAGTTTTCTGAAATTATTTCTGTTAATAATTTTTTTTTGTGTTGACCTTTGCCTTTTCACTCACATTTATTATTCTTAAGTTATGTTTCTTTTGGTTGTCTTGAAGCCTTTGTGTTGTTACTTCCTGGTTCCTTGTTATTTTTAAGAGATCTTTCCTTTCATGATCGCAAACTGCAAACCTGTCTTCAAGGTCTGAAAGTATATTCAGTTTCTTCCAAGTGGGTTTGCCTGCTTTCAATTGAGTTTTTAATTTCCTATATATCTCTTTGAATCTGTTTCATGTACTCTGAATCATTTTTATGTTGTTCATCCAAGATTTCCCTCATTTTCCTAGGCTCCTCTATTATTTTATTTATGTCTTCTTTACAGGTGCTTAGCAATTCTTTTATTATGTTTTTCATTTCTTCTTTTACCTGAGATAGTATTTCTGTCCTAATTTCTTTCATAGACTCATGTAGTTCTTTGTTTACTTCAGTTGCCTTCATTTCAGAAAGCTCAGTGTGCAACTCCTGTTCTCTTCCATGTTTACATCTCCTGAATTTACTCTGCTTGGGTTGGAGTCCAGAAACTGCCTTTTGCTTCTTCATCTTGACATATTCCTGAGTTCTTCTGGACAATCAGGTTGTGGGGTCCCAGGCACTTCCCATGATGGCTAAAATTTCTCTGAAGCATTACTGTGTGATTCTCCTGGCCAGTGAGTAGCTCATGGTGACCATTGGATGTGGTGATGCAGGACTGGCTGCTGCTTTTCCAGCGAGGAGGCTCCAGGATGGTGGCTGGAGTGCATGCAAGTGGGAATGGGACTCTGGATTGATTATTTTTTTGGGGTTCATTGTATTTTAAAGATATCTTTCTTTTCTTTGTCATTAGTTGAGTTCTTATCTTCCGAATCTTACATTCTATCCTTACCTTCATTGAATCTGCTACATACTTTCTGTGGGGTATTTAATCTCCTACATTTCCATTTGGATCTCTTTCATTGATTCACTTTCTTGTCTGTGTTTGACATTCATTATTTTCAGCATTCTCCTGAGCTCCTCTATTTGTTAATGTCTTTCGTTTTGATTGTCATTTCTTTTTGTACCTTAGAGATTACTTTTTCTATGGCATTTTGCAGTTACATTTTTACTTCTGCTGTTATCATTTCAGAGAGCTCCATTTGACAGCTTCCAATTTCCTGTCTCTTTGTGCTCTGAATTTGTCTGAGGTGGGTTGGGCATTTGGGATTGCATTTTGTTTCTTCATCTTGTCACTTTCTGTTTTCTTTTTTTTTTCATCTTCTTTCTTGATGCTTGTAGATTTCTTATGTTGGATAACTTTATCACTCGTGTTGAGGCTTTCCTAGGACCTATCTGTTCCTTCAGATGTCTTCTTGATGTAGGTTTTTCTTAATCTTTATGTCTATCCCAAGAACCTGTCTTCCCAGTATATTAAAACTGAGGAGTTGCTATCTATTTGATGGAGGACCCATTCTTTTGATACTGGACTATGCCAATGGTTATGACCCCTCCCAATCAGTTTTTTTCTTACAGAAGGGAAAAACTGGTTATAGGATGTAAGACACTCTGGTTGACATAGGTCCTCTGGCAGTAACAATAGACTCAAGTGCAGTCTGGATACTGACACACTGTGATAACTATTAATCTGATATTTATAACTAAAAGAGGAAAGTCTACAGAAATATAATCCAACTTATATCAGGAACTTGTACACATGATTTTCCACTTAGTGGGGTGATTTTACTCTGTTGTGTGTGTGTAAGGGGGGGTTTCAAGAGGATAGTGGGTAGGTCTAGGAGTTTTGAAGTGAACTAGAAAAAGAAGAGACAAAGTTTGCTCACATGAAAGTATCATAAGTCAAGTGAGACAGTTGACTAGTGAGAGGAAGAGGACAAGAGGAATAAAACAAAAGAAGGGATAGAGATCTACATAATGAGCAAGAGAGAAAAGAAGGAAGAAAAGAAAAAGGAAAAGAAAGAAAAAAGGAAAACTCATTAGAGAAAAATATTATCATATTCTGAGGAAAAAAAACAACATGCAGAAAGAAAAATGAAACATGACAAAACAGAACAGAGGGAAAAGGAGAAAAGAAAGGGAAAACAAACAAATAATAAAAACAAACAAAGAAACAAACAAAATGAAGAGCACTTCAAAGCACCAATTTAGCTGAATACCAAGAGGGAAATCAGCCAGACAGAGAAGAATGAAAGTAGTGAAATTCCTCTAGTGTCTGTAGTTCTGTTCTGGGTCCAAGTTGGATCCCAGAAACATGTATTCTGGCCAAGAATGCAGGTGGAGTTTTGCTGGGTTTGGCTCTAATCTTTGTCTATGGATTTGGAGGATGGGATTAATTTTTGCAACTGGAGTTCTCCCCACTTGTTTAGAAAAGAAAAAGAAGAGAAGAGAACAGAAGAGAAAAGACAAGAAAAGAGAAGGGAGCGATCCTCCCCACCTATTTCTGTTCCTCATGTCTTTTGTCTCCAAGGATGATTGGCTTGGATTGTTTGTGTTGAATGAGACATTTCGACATCTCTTGTCCTGCCTGTCCATTGTGTGTGCCACAGCCAGGGTCCTACTGGACCCTGGTCCTCCAGGGCCCTGAGTCCTGCCAGTGGAGGGAGGGAGGAGCAAATTCTTTCCAACTTCTTTTGCCAGCTGCCACCCACCATTGTCCAGGTTCCATGGATGGAGGTAGGAGCAGGACTCATACTCCTCTCCTGGCACAGCAGTCCCAGGGGAAGGTGAGACTTTCTCTTAAAGTGATGTGTCAATCTCTTAGTTCCCTTTACTTCATTTTCCACTTTCCTTTAATATTTGCCCATATGTGAATCCTATGTCTATGCTTTGGGGTGGGGGGGCTGTTTCTATTTTATTTTAATATGAGGGGGGCTATACATTCTTGTGCTCTGCTTACTTCAGAATTTTGTATTGCAACTTGGATATTTGAAATGCTGTGCTGTGGTAATTGTGAATATTGGGTTATGATGGATCCCTCACTTCCACTGAAGTATAATTAACAAAATTGTACGCAGGTAGTGTATAAAATGTGATATATGCAAATCTGAACACTTGTGAAACAATTATCAGAGTTAAACTAATTAACACATCCATTAATACAGCCTCACAGTATTGCCCGTTGTTTTTGTGGTGAGAACATTTGAGATCTATTAGCATATTTTAATTACAGAAAATATTAATATGTACAACATGATACATTACTATATTTATCTGTCAGTGTACTAGGTCTCTAACATTCATTCATCTTATACTTGGAAATTCTTTTTTTTTTTTTTTTGTGCCTGGGATTGAACTCACAACCCTGCATTTGCCAAGCAGGCACTTATGCCCACTGAGCTAAACCCCTGCCCCAAAAGTTCTTGTGCTTTGATAACTCTTTCCAGGTTCCCTCCACACGTCAGCACCTGCTATATTAAAACTTTTCACATGCATTCTACTTTCCTGTATAGCTTATAGTATTTTATCTAGTACTTTTTAAAATGATTTGTCAGAAATCCAATCACATACTTTTTAAAAAGTCATTATCAGTAAATCACTTAGAGTACTATTTTTGTTTTTTGCTGTACTATCATTTAGTTTGGTGCACTCTGAATATTTGCTCCCACTATAGCATTGTGTAGTTTTTATTCCATTTATACCTTTATAATGTGTTTACATATGTCTAAGAACTGTCTTATCCCAAACCTTAATTTTCCTTGCAAATATTATCTTGCTCTTAAGAATGGATTTACAGGAGAAGTCAAGATGGCTGATCAGTGAGCAACAAAATACAGAGCCTCCTGGGAGAAACAACTCATATGCCAGAATAAAACATCCTGGAGAGACCCAGACAGAGGGAGACGGATCCTCTTGACACAGGAAGAAATTAAAACGTAAAAGACTTGTCAAACACATCAGGACTACAACTGGAACAGCCAAAAATTATGGGAAACAATGTTTTCCCTGTGACCGGCCAAGTTTGCACCTGCCTGAATTTGCACCAACTTGAATCTGCGCCAGCTGGCAGAGCCGCCCAAAATCATTCCTGCTGCCATTCACAGGAGCCACAGCAGTGCTGAAGTCGGGGGTTGGTGAGCCCAACAAAGAGTGGAGCTGGCAAAGGGACCTTCATTAATCCCCTGTCAGTGCTGGGAATGAGACCCACCCCGCCCGGGAGGGCGCACAATCAAATGGACAACATGTTGGATTCAGGTGGGAGGAGCCTGAACTGGGAGTGAGAGTGACTTCAGTTGGTTGTTCCCTCCCTAGAGCAGATTCGTGGGAATTGGTTGGACTGGGCCATACCCCTGGCCAGGACCCAATCAGCTGTCCCAAATTGATTCCCTGTGCCTAGCACGCACTAACCTGGTGAAGGTCCCTGAATTTTGGCTGGTACAGTGGGGAGGGGTGGCAGGAGAGGGTGGAGGTCCCTCACCAATGTGCTTCAGAGGAACTGTGGCCAACAGGGAAGGGGGCTGGGACCTGCACTGTACACCTGTGTGGAGGAAGCTGGGACCATGACAGGAGAGAGAGGCAAGAGGAGACCCCCAGTGCAGAACCCTGAGAGCACTGATCCAGGAGAGGGGAAAACAAGGGAGACTGAGGGTGGCAAACATGCAACATCAGACATGGCTTCAATGGACATTAAGAGATATCTTCGGGACCTTGTAGACGAGCTCAAAACTGAAATATTAAATCAGGTAAAGCAAGATATGAGTGGAGTAATAAAAGAAATGCTCTCAGGAAGCATCTCTCAGGAAGATACAGATGAAGAAAGGAGGAACACAAAAAAAGGAGAGAAACATTTGATAAAGAAAATATAGAATACATGAAGCAGATGCAAAGAGATTACCAGGAAATTAAAAACTCCATTGAAAGCTGGCAAAACTCCTTAAAAGAAACTAAGGATAGGCTATCAAAACTTGAAGACAAGTTTGCAATGTGTGATTATGAAAGGAAAGATCTCTTAAAAATAACAAGGAAACAGGCAGTAACAATACAAAGGCTAGAAGATGACAAGAGAATCTACAATTTAAGAATAAGAAATGTGAACTAAGAAGCAGGAATACAAACAGGTAAATTACAAAGGCTATTTATGGAAATAATTAAGGAAAACTTCCCAAGCATGGGAAAAGAAAATGACATTCAGTTGTGTGAGGCATACAGAACCCCAGCCACCTACAACCAAAACAGATCTATACCTAGACATATAATAATCAAGATACCAGAAATGCAATATAGAAACAGAATATTAAAAGCCATTGGAGAAAAGAAACAGATTACCTATAAAAGTAAGCCCATCAGGATCACGGCTGACTTTTCAACACAGACCATCAGATCAAGAATAGCTTGGAGCAAAGTATTCCAAGCCCTGAAAGAAAATAACCTCCAGTCTAGATTGATGTACTGTGCAAAACTGTCACTATAAATTAATGGAGAAACAAGATGCTTCCATGACAAAGAGGAACTGGGGGAGTTTGTGACCACCAATCCAATACCACAGAGAATACTGAAAGACATTCTAGGGAGAGAGAAAAAAAATACCAGGATTTTAGGAACAGTGGCAGAAAGGCCTCAATGAGTGGGGCAGGCAGTAGAATGAAGGAGAAAAGTAGACAAAGGCAGAAAAATAGCATAGCAGAAATGAGGCAGAGAAGGTTGGCTATAATCTCTAATGTAGATGGCCTTGATACACTATATTGTTAATAGTGCACCAGGATTTAAAACCCACACTACTCACACCACTCTGCTTGGATGTATTATATTCTGTTCCAGTCATTCTACCTGTACTAGATTTGAGGGCACAGACAGTTATCCTGAAAATAACAGGATATAGGACAGTAATCACCTTTAAATTCCTATTAACTGAATCTAAAGCTCTGTAAAACCTACACTGTCTTACCATGACTGATCATAATCAAATCTGGTTTGTTAGATCACTGTTTTGTATTGATAGATTTTATTCAAAGCTATTATGATTGATAGTATCAAGTCTGAGAGTATAGGCAACTGCACTTAAGATGACAGGATTCACTAGAATATCCACTCTGGTTTGATTATTCCTGCCTTTGAAGTTTTATACTGATTACAATGTTTTATTTTTCTAATATTGTTATGTACTGCTATATTCAATTATGCTGCTATATTCAATTATGCCTGATGATATAGACAATTCTATTGAAGATAATATGAAGCAACACAATAATCATTGTAGATCACTTTGTACTGTGGTTTTATACGACTTTTTGGTTTCATGTTTCTGTAGGAATTTGTTTTGTCTTGCTAGGTTTTGTTTTTCCCTCTAATACAGAAAGGATAGAAATACATGTAGAGACTCATGCATGCGTAGCTGTTTACACTCTCACTTTTGACTATCTACTTTGTGTGCTTTAATTTTGTAACTTGAACAACTACTTCTAAGGCAAAAATATGTAAAACTAGTAAAAAAAAAGAATGGATTTACTGTTTTGTATCTTTTTGGCTTCAGTGATCATGTTTGTCAGCTGAAAGTACGTACTTGTCATGGTGATAGAAATGAGAGTAATTCACAGACATGCATTGTATTCATAGCAAAGGAGAACAACTGAGTTTAATCCAGAAGTTAAATACCCTTTCAATTGTCCTGTAATAGGCTAATCAAGAAAAGTGAGGGGCTCTCATGTGTTTCTTACATTCCTGGAAAGCACTGAAATAATAGACCAGGAATATAGACATTTGCATGAATGTCTATGATTTTACTACTCAATTTGATCAAGTTATGTAAAATATTTGAGATCCAGTATTCTCAAATGTAATGCAAATGTAGGCAATGATAATTTAATCCAAGAATTGTTAAAAGAAATCTGTGTGAAATTGTTTGGTAAAAATAAAATGCTGTACAAATAATAGGTAGTCTTGTGGCCTCCACAAATTAATTAAAGATACTTCCCTATGGTACTTACTTGGCAAAAGGTTGGTTGGAAATCACACAAAACTTCCCACGTTTACAGGATATGATGATATCTTTAATCTCTACTGCAGCTCCAACTGCCTGGATAAATCTTCTAGGTGTGATAAAGGGAGAGCAGACTTTTGCAAAATAGAACATTCTAGAGAGAAAGTGTTGTTCTAGTGGGCCACCAAGTACACCAATGGTTTTTCACAGTTGTGTTTGCCATTTCTGTATCATGTGATGGCCACAACCAGTCGGTTCCATTAATGAATTAAAACTAAAAATAGATAAAGAGCAAAGATAAACCTACTGTAGGGAATATGAAATATTGGTAATGTATTTGATTACTGGGCTTTCATTTCATTCTACTAATATTTTAGGAAAATAAACCACAAACCCGATCGGATAACTGGAAGAGGGAGAATGCCAGTACCCACTTTTAACCATGTTTAAGGCTCTTAATAAAGTCAAGCTTTGAAATATTGCTCTCTATAGAGACAAACTGCACTGATGACATTAAAGCTACTAAATTATTTATGTGAAGATGTAAAATTGTGGAAGATAACCAATAAGGCTTTAATGTTGATCTTGATATTTTAAAACACGTTTTGTGTAGAAGCCAAGGCCTACTGAAGTAAACTCGGCAGTCACTTTTCTATATTTCCTGATAACTATCTGTAAATGAGATTGGAATGAAGTCAGCTATTCGTTTCTGATGCAGATGTGGGGAACTGCAGTTCTTATTCTTGACCTTTCTAGCATCACTTAGAACATTTTGACTCAGTCTTTGTGTTACCACCAGGAAAGGTTGAACAATAACTTTATGGAGCTCAGTCTAAACTTCCCTTGGACTGTGGCATCAGAGACAGCAGTTTCTTCACCACCAGCCTATGGTCCTAGTTCCTCTGTGTGCATGGTCGGTAGCTGCAGCTCTCCTGGGCCAGCATGACCTATCTGTCAGGTGTCAGGCACCCTGCGAGAGGCAGGGTGAGTCATTTCGACAGTTCTATCTTCACAAGACACCATCAGATCCAAATTGCCTTCCTCTGAAACCCAAAGACCATCAGCACTCATTTGCGAGTCATGCAGATAATAGGTTGGAATCATCTCCATAACATGCCACTTAATAGTCACCTAATCACTATGATATTTTAAAATTTTTTTTGCAAACTGTATCTGCCTAATGATACAAAATTGTACACTTCCTTGGAATTCACTTCCTTTAGTTATTTTTTTTTCCTTAGAGTAAAAGTGGAGTCCAAGCGCTGCTGCAGAGACACACATACACAGCCACACACACACATCCATGGATGTGTACACATTCTCATGCACACATACACATTTAAGGAACATTTTAGCCTAGAAATAGTTTGAATTTCACTGGTGATTGAGGCTACACTGATCTGTAACATTCTCATAGCACTTGCTGCGTTTGAAACTTCCACCTCAGCAAAAACGAAGGTCACTATGACTGTAGAATCTGTGCTGAGCTTCCTGTGGGCAGCTGCTTATGGTGTGTTAGTCTCCACTTCCTCCTCACAGTACAGACAGGTGGATACATTTTATGTATCAGGAAAATGAAGTTGGGAGAAGGCCCCAAGCTCATGCATAGTCACTTATTAAATGACAGAGAATCAGGCGTGTGCTTTGTCAGATTCCATGGCTTACTAACTATTCATTATACTGCACTATGCTTTTAAATATTCACTGTTATGTTTTACAGCTGTATTCTTCTAATCATCACCTTGCCTGTCTGCCTCGCTTCTTTTACATATTACTAAACCAGCCTCCAGAGCACTGCAGATCGTGTCCAAGGCATTGCAAAGAAAACATCACAGACGTGACCTAAACATTTGTCTTTCGATCCTGGATGTCTAGTGCTTTGTGACATGCATGCAAAACATTGTCAAAATGTATGGACTAAGATAGAGATTTAAATGAAAAGACAGCTAAACAAAAGCAAACAAATGCAAAACAAGCCGGTGAGTAGGAACAGAGGCCGCATTGTAATTACTGGGCCTCCCTCAAGGCCCCCCCCACCTCCCCACCTCACCCCTGGCAGGAACAGAAGCTCCATGCAGTTCATTTGAAATAGAAGTGCATTTTTCTCCATGTGATTTTCATTAAGAAACAGTTTTTAGATATAATCAATTTCTTTTCCATAAATTTTAATAATAAAGTTTAAAAGGGAATAAACTGTTAATAAGGTTTAGAAGAAATATTCCAGGTGCAAATCGTACAGGTTATGTGCAAACGTATGAAAATAAAGTTCGACTACTCAAGTGATATCGCTGAACTGCACCAAAGCGTGCATTCTGAGGTGGGAGGTGAAAACATCTGTACCCAGCTCATGAAAGTACGTTTTCCCCCCTTTTCGGTTTTCTTGAGACAGGATCTTGCTATGTAGTTCAAGCTGGACTTGAACTTACTATGTAGCCCAGAATGACCTTGAACTCATGGTGATCCTCCTACCTCAGATCCTGAGCGCTGGGATTATAGGCGCACACCGCCACTCCTAGCACGAAAACACAGTTTACAAGAAGATTCCCTGCTTGGTTTTTTCCAGGTAGTACAATTCTTCCTTTTACATATATAGTCTAAATAAAATGAACATGATTTGCATCTTTTGGGAAGCATATTTTGAGACAAATTTATAGTTTTTTTATTTTAAAAAATTTAACAAAACCTATAGAGAGAAAGGTGATTTCATGCTCAATTCCAAATGTAAGTGTTGATTCATCATAATCAAGGGTAATATTTTAAGTTGTTGCAGTGTGATAGAGTCTGTCCCTTGAATGTTTCTGAGAAATGAGAGATTTTGTAAAAAGAAAGGAAGCAACTTTCTGTGAACAGTAAGTTAAGGAGCTGGCAATACTTCAGCCTTCCACATTTTACCCTGCTGCTGTTACAAACGGTGCTTTCTGTGGATTAAGAAACTGGAAATCTGTATTGTTATCAACACTTTCAAATTTTTGACAATCAAAAATGGGAATTAGGTTAGTGTTTTGTACTGAAGAACTGAATGATAGTAAGCTCTGAATAATGAAAGCAGCTTTAGGGGTAGAATAAAAGGCTTTGGACACCACACAATTGTTAGGAAATAGTGCCGTCTATATTTTCTTTCTGAGGAGCTGGCTTTCATATGTAGTTTCACATATGTAGGTCTTAAGGAGTGAATACAAAGCACTTATGTTTTAAATATTCAGCACTGAAATGGAATACCATGATAATTCACAGGTAAGTGACATTATCTTTTATTTGTAACTCTGATAGTAAGTTTGAATAAAATATCAGTGACTGTATTTAGACTCTACTGTGAATATAAAACGTTGAAATAAAGACAGTTTCTGAAAAAGTTTAGGATGATGATGGAAGGAACAGAGTCATCTGTCGGTTTTTATTTACATAGTTGCTGTGATGGACTGAATCATGTCCCCTCCAAAGTTATATTTTTAGAATGCTTAAAGCTCTTGTCCTTGGTATGACTGTATTTGGAGATACAGCCTTTAGGAAGTCATTAAATTTAAATGAGTTTGTGAGGGTGAAGTCTTAGCCTGATTGAAGTGGGGTCTGTATAAGACGATCGCTGGTCCTGGCTCCACACACGAATGGAGGAAAGGCCGTGCTGGCTGTAGTGAGAAAGTGCTGTCCACAAGCAAGGAAGAGACATTCACCAGGAACTGGACTGCTGTCCCCTTCTCTTGGAGTTCTGGCCTCCAGAACCATGAGAAAACCAAGTGACGTCTTGACCACAGACTGTGTGGTATTTTGACAGCTAGAAGAAACTAAGCAAGTTCATGATAAAGATGGTGTCATTCACGAATTTTATAATTAAGATCATAAATGTTTCAAACATTTATAATAAACAATAGGGTATATACAAAAGAATCACCACTGTAGCCTAACATTAGCCAGGTGTAAGGTGACAGGTGTAACAACGGATGCTTCATTAATGACAGTTACAATTATTTACCCACAGTGTGTTAATAAATAAAATACCCAACCAGATTGAACTGTGTTCTTTTTCTAAAAGGAAATGCACTGATGTGCTGCTTAGAGAGAAAGACAGAGAGAAAGAGAGAGAGAGAGAGAGAGAGAGAGAGAGAGAGAGAGAGAGAGAAAGGATTTGTTTTGAGAAAGGTGTTTTAGGTGATTCCATTGTTGGGTGGCCACAGTAATTTTTCATGAACTAAGACATTAATGACATCAGAGGTGATGCAATCTTCTGAGGTCACCACCGTAGTTGCAGTCTGCCATTGATCAAAACAACATTATGTAGCTCATGATTGTACATGACAAAAATATGACATAGAGAATGATAGTTGTTATACACTAGATTTCTGCTAAAGGTAACATAAAATTTGTAAACTTCTCTTTTCTCTTATTAAATTATGATCACATTTACTAATTATGCAAAATTGGAGTTGGGAACAGGCTTGGGGTTATGTGAAGGGAAATGGGAGGAAAGGGTGAGCTAGAGTTCCCTGTGGAAATGTGTCCAGCTTCCCAACAGCGTGCGGCTGGCAGGAGACAAAGCTCAAAGGAGCCCAGACTCCTGCAGGCTGTGGTTTACTGCCAGGTGTCATCTCTTGCCCAGGTGGAATAGGCGTTCCAAGACATGCGGACCACAGTGCCTGTTCCGGGAAAGTGAAAAGCAACCAAGAACAGAGCTGAGCTTGGGGAGAGGATCCGTGAGCCCTGGGAGGAGCAGCGGAGAGCAGCTGGGGCTGCTGGGGATGACGGGAGGGAGTGGAGAGTGAGTCTTTTTCTTCATCAGGTGAAGCTCAAATAAGTGTACCATGACTATTCCTAGGGTCAGCGTGATGAAAGACAAGAGTAAAAGCGAAAGCGACTTCTACATTCAAAGAGGCTGAATGAAACAGAGCTAAATGCAATGCGTCACATACTTCTGCACCTTGAATCTGGAAGAAAAGAAACAACTATACAACTCACTATTATAACCACTGAGCAAACCAGCGCAGGTCACCTATCAGAAGAAGATGTGGTATCAATGTCTGCAGTGGAGAAATGAAAGGGAGGTCGCTGCTCCGTAGTTATACTCAAAAACTTCTTTGTTCTCAGAGTTCCATGCTGCGGGGCGAAGTCCTATTGCAGTACAGTAGGGTGCATTCTTTCCACAACTCCGGAAGCAATCTGAATCTAGTCCCCTTAAGTTCAACCTTGAACCTAATCTGAATCACTGAATTAGATTTTGTTCCCAACCAATTTGGTTTGTGGCTAGAATCGTGGAAAGAATTAAGTTCATGAACCAGTTTCATAGCAAGGTGTTGAAATGGCTTATGGTCTCTGTCTGTGTGTGTGTGTGTGTGTGTGTGTGTGTGCGCGTAAAAGAGAGAAGCCAAATTAGCAAAATTTTAACATAGCTGATAGAAGCGAGAGCATATCTGCATTTATTGTATTATACCTCCAAATCTTATAGAAGCTTAACAACTACCAAAACAAATGAAAGTAAGAGAATTGAATAGGGTAAAGTAAAAATTGAAATTAATCAAAATAAAATGCCCATCCCTAAAATGTGAGTGTGGTGAATGTTTTGACTCTCAGTAACAACATTGAAATAACTATCATATTGAACATTCTGCTTGTTGATTCAACAAAAAACTATGGATTAAATTTCACTGGGAAATACGGATAAAATAGGCAATGAAACAAAGCTAAATTTTTTCAACTTGGAAAATGAATGAGCAATGTTTAAACACAGACATCAAGCAATAGCCTTGGAGATATATTATTTTGATGGAGGGTGCAATAATTTAGAAGAAATAATAAATATAACTGCAGTTGGCAGCTGCTGGCAGGGTTCATGGTGAAAGCAGGGTCTACTTGAATTTTTTAATAAACTTTTTCACAGATTTATGTTTTGGGCCTGAGGTAGGTGCTGGAGTTTTAACTTAGGAATTTTGCACTAAGACACATCTCAGCACCTTTTTGAACATTTTCTTATTTTGAGACAGGGCCTTATGGAGTCACTGAATTAGCCAGGATGGGTCAAACTTGCCATCTTCCTGTTACAGCCTCCCAGATTTCTTTTTCATGCATTTCTGTGTTCATGGATGTCATTGTTTTAAATAATTTTCAAAAATTAAATTAGTATGTATTTTTCAATATATATATTAATTTGTAAATAATCATTAGAAGGATATGGGACATTTCATCGGGACCACTAAGCCACAGGCAGAGCAGGGTCCAAGTTGGACATCAGGAAACAGGCAGAATCTGAAAATTTACGATTTTCTTTCTCCTTTCAAACTCATTTACTCTATGATCAGAGAGACAGAGGCAGACGGTTCTGAAAGGGGCATTGTACAGATTTTGCTCAGGCTAGGTGCAGAAATCCATGGGAAACTCACTGCTTTGACTCAGACCAGGGCTTCACCTCTTAATCAGTCAGTAGAGGGAGAGGGTGAGAGTTAAACAAATTTCAGCAGGTTCCTCACAAAGTGAGGGAGGTAAGGTCTTTGGGACTGCACCAGACTTGTAGATGTCAGGCTGCCCTGGATTCCTGGACGTGGCCAGGTTATCAGGCTTCTGGTGGGAGACAAAGGCTACAGTTAGGCGAGGCACAGCCAGTGGCCAGCACGTCATGCTTCTCTAACAATAACTTTGTTCAGAAAAAACTCACATGCGTACCGCTCACCCATGCAAAGTGCACAATTAAAATCCAGTGTGTTTTCAGACTGAAGACCAATACCACAGTCAAATTTAGAACATTTTTATTGATTCACAATAAAACCCAAAACCCTTGAGTTACCTAAACTCTCCTGTTTATGCTCCTCTTCCCAGCCCTAAATTCCTGTCCCTGCAGGTTTGCCTACTGTATATTTTTACATGAATGGATCGCAGGATATATAAATTTCTCAACAGCTCTCGTCTACTTGGCGTAATGCTGTAGGATCTATCAATGCCACATTTATTTTATGTCCAGGTAATACCCTATTGTATAGATCTATAAATGGAATTTTTATCCATTTTATTTACATCGTGATAGAAATTAGGGTTAGTTCTACCTCTTGGCTACTATCACGAATGCTTTTATGAACAAGCTCCCGGAACAAACGCTGCTGTGAAGTGAACAAAAGCACCACAGATCTCTGAGCTGTTTCTCCACCAGCACGCATGGGAGATGGAGGAACTGAAGTCTCCCTCAAGGGCAGAGCTCTGGGAAGTTAATTCACTGCACACCTTATTTTAGGTAGAGTTCCAGAGAAAGAACGGAGGGAGACAACCTCAAAGGTAGCAAGCACCAAGTTATACAAAGTTTATTTTTGATAAGCAGAAAAAATTAGTGCCAGAAAAGACTGAGCTCAGGATAACTGGGCCTCAAGGAATATAATGTACACATTTTCCCAGATATAAACACAATTAAAGTTACATAGAATGCTTAGAGCAAAAGCTGAATGATTATCGTGGGAAAATAAAATTAATTTGTATGATTAATACAATAAATTTTGGTTAATGAAACAAAATAGCACTTTCTTTTAAGGCAAATATAAGAAATGTATGACAGCTTTATTAATAATATTTCTGAAAAGATAATCTTAATAATTTTAGAAGAAAATTGGACTGGATATGCTAACAAAATAAAGAACTAGAAGTCTACTTAAAAGTATGCAGCAAATAGTTAAATAAACTAATGAATTACTTAAGGATTGGCTACACATAAACATAAGGATATTTTCCAAGAGAAAATAAATGTGCATTCATAAGTGTTAGAAAAATCAATATGAAATTAAATAAAAATCTCCTACATAGAGAAACATACTTGTGAGTGAGTTAATGACTCGATTTTCTTTCATTACTCAGAATGCTTGTAATATTGTATAAATAGCCATTACAATTTCAAAGTCTATGTGTTACAAATAATGTCTCCAATCAACGCTTTTCACCAGCTTGGCTGTTCTTCATAAACAACTACATATTCATAATTTCAATTTCATTCAATGTATCCATTTTTTGATATGCTTACTGTTTTATAATTATCCTACATAAATCTTATCTATTCAAATATCATAAAGATATTATTTGTTTTTAAGTCTTGATTATTTTGCCTTTACAACTAAGCCTTAACGATAAAATTTACCTAAAGTAGATTTTTGCCTCCTCAGTCAAAATTGCTTCCTTCTGAATTGGTGCCATCGATCCGGTGTTAGTGGTCCCGAGAAGTCATCATTATTCAGCTTTGTCTCTGTCGTGCTTTTTCTCTACACTCCGTTCTTTCTCTTTATGCCGTGTGTCTTTTCTTTGACACGGTTTACAGTTCTTATTTACCACCTTTAGGATAACCATTGCCCTTTGCTAGCGATACAGGGAAGCGAAACTGCCAAGCCACTGGCTGTCCAGTACGAGTTCCTGTTCTCTAAAATTGCAGAACGAGGAACAGTGGAGGTTAAGAGCAGAATATGTTTATTGAGGGAGAGAAAGTTTCTGTCAGAAGGGGTCCTGCGTGGGTTGCCAAAAACTCTTGTCTTTTTTAGGGACTTTTATAGAGCAAAACCACAGAGTGAGATGGGTCCAAGGTGGGGAAAACAGGGGGACTCACAAGAAGAGCATGAGGTGGGACTGAACCACGGTCAAGCAGGGTCAACCAGTAAGATTAGTTGTTTAGGTAAACTTGATTCAATCAGGGACAATTGGGGAAGCCAGTTGCACAGCAAGCCGGCATGCTTAAAGAGCAGTGACTCTTCCTGAAGAGGTTGGGATGGTGACTCTTAGCTCCTCAGGGTGTTAGAGACCTCTTTAGGAGTCCAGAGGATGGGGGTGTATTTGTCTGATCTTTTGTCTTGAGGTCTGGCCCACCACAGGAGGTGTCTTCCTACTCCAAGATTGCAAGGTGTCTGATCTTCTGCACTGGCTCCTTGGAAGGCCCAGCCCATCTGACTGCCTCTAACCTTTCTGTCTAACTCAGCTGCCGGACCAGTAAAGAGTAGGAGAGCAGGTCCTCCCGCCCAATGACCCAACAGATGACCCAGTTCTTTCATAAAGATTGTCCTCAGCTCTTTGTGTTCCTTCATCATTGCTACCCAGCACCATCAGGAGTGTAGTCAAGGTCACCAGGCTGCCTTCCCTAGGGCTTAGTCTACTGAACACTTCCCTGGCCTACTGAAATCTAGGGCTCTGGAGGCCTGAATGACTTTCTGATGTCTTTTCTATGGTTCTTCCCTGTTGCTGGTTCCTGAAGTCTGGTCTTTACCCAGCAGTATGACATTTTAAAAGTCTCTGCTCTCTTTTTTAATCTCTGTGCTCGAGTTATTTGCTTCTTGCCTTTAACTCTGACAGGCGAACACCCCATGGAGGAAACTGGTGATGGGTGTGGGTATCACTTCCCCTATCTCCCTTCTCCTGACCATGTCAGGTCTCCTGTTCAATCAATCTCTGCTTTACTTTCCTCCATGCCCCCAATGATTCCTCCAAGCTCTGAGAATCCCTCTGTCTTGCTTGACCGCTTTGGTGTGTCTCCTTCCCTGTACCAACGACTGCACGAGACCAACGGAATGAACAGCTCAGAGAAGACTTTTTCTGCTGAGTTCTTGGTTTTCAATCCCAGGTGCCTTTCTAGGAAAGGCAGTCAAGGCAATCTCTCTATATTCTTTCTCTTATTGGTTATAAACTGAATATGCTTGCCACATTCTTTGGCCAGTGATACACACTCTTTTTGGTGTACCTGCTCAATATTTCTTGATTTCTTCCCTCTTGATCTCACTGATTTTTGTTCAGTGTTTTGTTGTTTTAGAAGTGATCCATGTGTGCCCAGCACACATCTTAGCATGGTCAGGGGGTAAATATAGTCTCTCATTCCATGGCTGGACCTTTTTGTCTCTAAATATGGTCTTTTGAGAATCTAATGTTCTTAATTTAGTGAAACCTACTTGAACAATGTTTTTATTATGACTAGGTGTTTTGGCCTTATCTGAGGAATATTTCACTAGGACAATATAGAGATATTGCTAATACTTTCCTAGAATCTTTATTTTTTAAGTTCACATTTGAATTTAAAACTCACAGAATTTAGCGTCCTATGGTATAAAATAGGAATGAATTTTCACTAATTTTGAGGCTGATACCCAAATGACCCAACAACACTAAAATAAATTATAAATCTGATCCCAATTATTCTACAGTACTAATTTAGTCATGAATTGAGGGTCCATTTGTGTGAACATTTATAATTGGTTAATACCTACTATCCTATTATTTGTTTATTACTGCAGATATTAAGTCTTAGTTATAATAGCTTTATAATAAATTTTATATTGGGTAAATTACATCAGTCTGGTAGTAATTATTTTTATAGTTAATTTTCCTGTGTGGGATCTATAAGTTTTTGTATAAATTAAAGTTATATGGTCAATTTCTACTTTTAAAAACACAGCAGTTTGTGATTAAATTAATTGCACATATTAGTATTCAAGAAGAGTCACTTTTACAATACTAACACCCTCAATTTGTGAACACAGTGTATCACTCCATTTGTTATAGATTGATGGGTGAATGACACTGAACTTTGATTAGATGTATCGATGTTTAATTGTTTTTGCATGATACTTAAATGCCTAATTGAAATCATATGAGAGAAGTGACAGTTTTACTATTTCATTTTCAATCCTTATATTAATTTTTCTTGCCTAATAGGACTGACTGAGCCTTTTAGTGCTCATTAAATAAAAGAATGATGTCGGTTTTCTTCCTTCATTCCTAATACTTTAGGGAAAGGTTCAACAATTATTTACATTTTTAATGCTGATAAAAATCAAATAGCACGTTGGAATGATACTGTAAGCTATGTGTGTCTGTAGTGTGTGCAGTGGAGAAATGCTTGGTGTGCAGTAGACAGCAATCCTTTTTTTAAAGCTTCATTAAATGTCTTTATTACATCCCTAAATTTTTCTCTATTTCTCAGTGTACTACATATTTGAATTCTATAAAAAAATCTTAGAATTTAATTTTGCCTTACCGTATTCTGCAGTGGCTTATTTGCAGGATGTTTTTAACCATTATTTTGTCGAAGCTTTTCTCACTTTTTGTTACCTGGCATTCCTTTGGTCTATTTCTTTGCTTTTTTTTTTTTTTTTTTTTTTTTTTTTTTTTTTTTTTTTTTTTTTTTTTTTTTTTTTTTTTTTTTTTTTTTTTTTTTTTTTTTTTTTTTTTTTTTTTTTTTTTTTTTTTTTTTTTTTTTTTTTTTTTTTTTTTTTTTTTTTTTTTTTTTTTTTTTTTTTTTTTTTTTTT